>CAMXCT020004379.1:212164-321791 GCA_947184155.2 Cladocopium goreaui
TGGTTACTTCAAACATGCGGACTCATGTTCGTTTGAGCTTCCAGAACGAAATACCATTTGGTCCCGACCTGAGACAGTGAATCTTTTGCAGAGTTTTGACATGAGACATGAGGCTTTGGTGAGGTTGTGCAAGACTGGATGTCAGAGCAAGGATGGTATTCCGATTGGAAAGACATTGAAGTTTGTTTCCAATTCAGCTTGGTTTGCACTAAATCTTCACTCCAAACTTTCAACATGCACATGTCAGACTCATGCAGAACTTTATCAAATCAACTATACTGAAACAGCGTTTTACAACCGAAAGTTGGCAAGATACATTTTGATTGCCGTCCAACATGCTTCGAAGAAGAGTTGAGTTTGCGTTTAAAAGGGGGACCCTGTGACAGAGAGAGAGACAGAAGTTGGATCCACGTTTCATTTCGTTTCATTTCTGTTTGCACGTTGTTTTCAAACAAACGTTGCCAAAGACAAACAGGAGTTTTCACCATGTTTCATTCTGTGCAGAGTTTTGTTGCGCGATGCTGTAAGATGCAGTGTGTGTGCGCAGTGCAGAACAATCGGAAAGGTTACTGATCCTATCACGACTGTGATGGCGGTTCGACACTTCGTTTCACGTTCTAGGTTAATTGCTCCTAAGAGTTTAGCCACGGTCTAGTGCTTTTTCACTATCGGACGCGGTTTGGTTTGTAGCCATGGCCAAGTCTGGATGGACGGATGAAGATGAGAAGGCTTTGCTTGCTCTTCTTCAGAAGAAGTGGAACAGTGGGAATTCAGGGTCAGGCTATGCAGCCGGATCTAGTATTTCGACTCCTCTGGAGAGTCAAGGAGCAATGACAGATGGAAGCAAGCGACTTCGTGAGACTCTGGATGATAATGAATTCGATTTGATTTCTTCGGCAGCTGAACCTTTGAATGCACAGTTGCCTGTGGTGCCTATCCCAATCTTTCCTGGGATTGCCGACAAGGTCCTTGATCAGCTTACTGCTGATTTGGTGCCTGAAGGAATGAGTTTTCGAGATTGGAGCAGAACGAAGTTTGCGTTTGGGAAGTGTGCCAACGAAGGCAAGACATACCGAGAGGTATATGTCGATGAAGAGATGGCAGGATATTGCAAATGGAGTATGAATCACCTGGGAAACAAAAATACAAGTCCAATTGCAAAGGATTGGTATTCTTTTCTCTGCGCGTGCAAGGTTGTGGAGGACTCTGGGAAGGTTGGAAAGCCAAAGGGTTGCTTCACTGGAACTTCAGTGCAGAGGCAGTTGGGTGATTGAGAGTATCTTCATTGGTGCAAAGGCGAGGAAAGACTATGAGCTGGTTGTTCATTGGATGGTGAACAACGGGACAATTCGTACTATATGTATTGACCTGTTAAGCTTGAGCAATACGTGCTGAAGTCTGGATGGGTTACAGCTATACATGGAATGGAGTTCATCTCAAAAGGGGGTGTGAAAATTTCCGACATCTGTGGTGAGATGAATCCATTGGTCTTTTCTGCATTGGAAGATGTGAAGTTGGTTTTCATCTTGATGATGAGCTCAACCGTGATGGTTGACATCGTATTTGCACGTTTCATGTTTTGCACGTTTTATTGGAGATGACGAAACCCAACAACGTTATACTTTTCGTCTTCTTTGAGTACTTTGATTGCACGGAGAACATCGTGAGGATTTGAATTTGTATAGTGACATGGAAAATCAAACCATTTTCCATATGTTTTGCTTTAGTTTTGCCGGCAGAATGATTGCAGAATCATCGCAGAAGTGCACGAGGGAATCGTGAGAAGATCGTAGAATTCATTTTTGTGACTTCGGAAGAAGGAACTTTATTTGACATTGATTGGAGAAGAGTAGTGTGTTTTGTCTCTCAATGATGATAGCGAGAGCAACGTTCTGAAAGGCATTCAGAACTGGAGTTGCTAATAGATCTGAGGGAGACATCATGAATCATGTTTTGGTGCTTGAAATGTTTCAACGTTTTTCAAACACTCAAACTTATTTAAACAAACAAACCATGTCTTGATGTAAAGACTTTTTGTGAGGACATGTGTTTTTGATCGTTTTTGTGAGAGTTAGCAGAAAGATGCTGACTGGCGACTCCGCATCATTTTGTGTCAAGGCGTGACACACCAACAAGAACCATAGCGACATGAGCAAGACATTTCTCCTTGTTGCTTGTGTGTTTGGTAAAAGTGGCTGAGCTCTGGGAGTGGTTGACTTGGTAGCGTGGACGGTTCTAGTGAGTTAAGGACGACGTCCTGGACGCTGACCCAAGGGTTTCGAAGGTTGCGTACCTTCTGCACGTGGGCGCTCTGAAAACTTTCTGAATAGAAAGCAACCCACCCTGCGGATGCTCAATGGGATGTGTTGTGGCATATTGCAGAGGGGAGGGGGTTTTCTGCAGTTTCCTTCCCTTCCCTCGGTGACTTTTTTTTTGGTCGGCGCCCTTTACCTTTCGGCGGAGCACCACTTAAGGCTTATAGTACTCGCGTACCAGCAAGGAATCGACCCACGACCGGCAATCTCTCAATCAACTGAGAAACTGAGCCACGAGGACACCTTCTCTCGGTAACGCCTTCGTGTTGAGGAATTCTCTTCTTCCAACTTGCGGCTTCCATACCTCTTTCCAACCTTGGCCTTGCACATTGACTCCCATCTGGTCTTGCCTCCCAGACTTGGTCCCACCTCCTGTAAGGGGTGGTTTCTGCGAACCGGTGCCTGCCACTGTTGACATTATGCGTGCCTCAGGCAGGTCTCGGTTCGTCTTGGAGCGTCTCGAATGCTAACAAACCTCGCTCCTAAAACAAGATCTAAAAGACGAGTAGAAACATACCGGCCAGAAAGGCGCCTCGACTGTAATTTCTGTCAATTTTCAGCCTCGAGGCTTGCCTTGACGCCCAGCGTCATGCCTCGACGCAAAAGCAAGCTTTCTTGGCTCAAGCCGCTCTACAACCGCAGAACACCCCGCGTATAGTTTCGGCTTTTTTTGTCCGTCCGACTGCAATGGAGGATGCTGCAGTCAACCGAAGCTTCGAGTACCCCAGACGTCCGTATACTGCTTATGCCACGCACAGCCAAAGGTGCAAGCACATCATCTGAAGAGCTGAATGCACAGATGTCACCACGCACAGATGATGACACAATCTTCCAGCCCATGAAGACTTTGGCAAGAGCACTAGGGTACCGGAGTCGACCACAAACCTTGGCAGCTCTCCAAGTGAACCAGTTTGGGCACCGTGCCCATCAAACAAGCACCTTTGGAGTTGAGCTCAGGAAATTATCCAAGAGTATGATGATTGAAAAAGCACTACTGAGCGGACTCTGAGCGCGGCGTGTGGGCTGGTTGGTGCCCTTCATCCTTTCTCACATTAGCTCATTGTCCGTTTCACCGTTCTTTTCACCGCTCTCGTTGCGACACGGCTTTGTCGTTGTTTGCTTCGAGGTGACTATATGTGAACTGTTATACCTTGACGGCTGCGCCATGTGTTTTGTGTTTTTGGTTTTCTTGGGACTGCACACTGGACTGCGTACAGGTCCACTACCAGCTGGCGGAAACCATGAAGGCGTTGGACGGAAAAAAAAAATTGACGGCTGCGCCATGTGATCTCGAGGATCCTGGCTGGGGGGATCCCTCGTTTCCGCATGCTTTGTTGCTTTGCTCACCTTGAGGTATGGCCGTGTGATTTCGTTGTTCTTCCCTTTGTTTCTGCTGCCATACCATATCAAGATGATACATTGTTATCACTCTTGCATGCACTGACACCTGTCACGCCTCTGTTCGGCTGTTTTGTTTTGGGTTGTGTGTTGCTTTGGTTTGGTGGGTTTGCTTTTGGTTTTTTCCGAGAGCGTCTGAGCGCAAGGTTCTTCCAACAGTGGGGGTCTGTAAAACATCTTCTCATCTTCACCTCATCTTCACATCTCATCTTCACATCTGCTCATCTTCACATCTGCTCATCTTCACACCTTCCCATCTTCACATCTTTTCATCTTTACATCCTCTCTTCACATCCTCTCATCTTCACATCTTTTCATCTTTACATCCTCTCATCTTCACATCCTCTCATCTTCACATCTGCTCATCTTCAAATCCTCTCATCTTCACATCCTCTCATCTTCACATCTGCTCATCTTCACACCTTCCCATCTTCACATCTGCATCTTCACACCTTCCCATCTTCACATCTTCTCATCTTCACATCTGCTCATCTTCACATCTGCTCATCTTCACACCTTCCCATCTTCACATCTGCTCATCTTCACATCTGCTCATCTTCACATCTGCTCATCTTCACATCTGCTCATCTTCACATCTTCTTATCTTCACATCTGCTCATCTTCACATCTGCTCATCTTCACACCTTCCCATCTTCACATCTTCTCATCTTCACATCTTCTCACACCTGCTCACCTTCTCTCACGCCTTCTTTTTATCTTTCTCTCTTAAGGCCGAGGGTGGTGCCGGCGACGAGTTACGAAACGTCAACCCTTTCGCACGATATCGCACGAGGTAAAATTGCGATTTTACTTGTGCTAACCCTTTCGCACGAAATGAGGGTCGATCGTCAAAAACTGAGGAAAAATTGCGATTTTACCTGTGCCGGAGCAACCCTTTCGCACGAAATGAGGGTCAATCGGCAAAAACTGAGGTAAAATTGCGATTTTATCTGTGGCGGAGCAACCCTTTCGCACGAAATGAGGGTCGATCGGCAAAAACTGAGGTGAAATTGCGATTGTTCGTGTGCCGGAGCAACCTTTTCGCACGAAATGAGGGTCGATCGGCAAAACCTGAGGTAAAATTGCGATTTTTCGTGTGCCGGAGCAACCTTTTCGCACCAAATGAGGGTCGATCGGCAAAAACGGAGGTAAAATTGCGATGTTTCGTGTGCTGGAGTAACTTTCTCGCACGCAAAGAGGTTTATGTGTACGAGCGTTTCTGTGTAGAGATGTTTGTGTGTAAAAGTGTTTGTATGTACAAGTGCATCTGTGTAAAAGTGTTGTGTGTAAAACCTTCTGTGTGTAAAAGTCTTTGTGTGTAAAGTGTGTTGGAGTGTTTCGGTGTAAAGATGTTTGTGTGTAAAAGTGTTCGTGTGTACAAGTGCATCTGAGTAAAAGCAATTGTGTGTCAAAGCTTTTGTGTGTAAAAGTGTCTCTTTGTAAAAGGGTTTGTGTGTAAGAGTGTTTCTGTGTAAAGATGTTTGTGTGTAAAAGTGTTTCCGTGTAGAAGTGCATCTGTGTAGAAGTGTCTGTGTCTAAAAGGGTTTGTAAGAACCACCCTGGTTGGGGGGGCCAGCAATGTCCGCCGCCTGCCAGAACCACCCTGGTTGGGGGGCCCCAAAGCACACCGCCCTCATGAGACAGGATACGAATTTGGCAGATCGAGGCAGTGGTAGCACCTGTTCATATTATATAGCATGGTAGTTGGATTTTACCCTTCTATTTTCTGCCCTTCCACTCAAACCTCTTTGCATAATGCGACCTATGTCTTTTCAAGGAATGTCCTATGTCCTCTGATGGTGTCAGCTATGTGACCGTGATTACAGGCGCGCGGATGAATGGAGCAGAGGACTTGAAAGGTCGTTGATTAAATGAAAGGCATAGTTTTACGTTCGTCGAGACTAGGATCCCAACCGGCAGTAGTCGGGGTATCTTCAACACCACTTGTGATGCAATGTGGAAGATCTTGCTGCGTTCACAGAGATGCTGGACCTAAGGTCGTGTCCGTGGAGGTGCCCAGATAAAGATCAACCGCGGTAGCCACTGATGTCAATTGAATTTGAAAATGAAGTGCATCAGCATGAGTCAACCAGAACTGTCTGAGACTTGCTGATGCACGCATCTTTGCTTGAGACATTCAGTTTCACCATAGTGCATCCTGTCTCACCACAGTGCATCGGCATGCGTCAAGCAGAACGGGCTGAGACTCCATCGAAGATGAATAAAGCTGCCGATTCCTTTTGCGCAGATAGTTGTTGGTCTGTGCAGCTAGGTTTGCATGGAGTCAGGGCCCCGGGATGGGATGGATTACATGGATAGGCAGGCTGCTACCACAAAGAGACAAATCGATATATTTTATATTGAGATAGGAATAGCAATATGAATTAGAGATGGATGTATGAGTGTTAATATATAGAGATGGATGTATGAGTGTTAAGATAAGAGTTTCAATTCCAGTCACAGTCAGGAGTCACGACCCTAACCCCCAAAAGAACCAACTTATATCATATTGTCATACTGTGTGTGTCCCAGCCCAGAAACGTTCGCCACCTGCCAGGTCCGCCCGTTTATACTTTTTTTTTCAGGAGATGGCAAACCACCTTGGTTGGGGGGCCCAAAGCACATAGCCCTCATGACATGTTTATAGATGCTGGTTTCGAGTCACATGGAAATAGGACTTCGCCGCACCACCCCGTCGGATTGCTCAGGTGGCCACGACAACGATGACTTCGCTGTGAGTACCGTCTGTGTGTAAAAGCGTCTGTGTGTAAAAGTGTTTCTGCGTAAAAGTCTTTGTATGTAAAACCGTCTGTGTGTAAAAGTGTTTGTGTGTAGAAGCTTCTGTGTGTAAAAGCGTCTGCGTGTAAAAGCGTCTGTGTGTAAAAGTGTTTGTGTGTAACAGTGTTTCTGTGTAAAAGTGCCTGTGTGTAAAAGCGTCTATGTGTAAAAGCTTCTGTGTGTACAAGCGTTTGTGTGTAAAAGCAGCTCCTGTGTGTAAAAGGGTCTGTGTGTAAAAGTGTCTGTGTGTAAACGTGTCTGTGTGTAAAAGTGTCTGTGTAGAAGCGTCTGTGTGTAAAAGCTTCTGTATGTAAAAGCTTCTGTATGTAAAAGCTTCTGTCTGTAAAAAAAAGCTTCTGTGTGTAAAAGCTTCTGTGGGTAAAAACTTTGTGTGTAAAAGCGTCTGTGTAAAAGCGTCTGTGTGTAAAAGTGTTTGCGATGCAAACTATTGTCTTGCACTTCTCACTATTTTGTCTTGATACTCCTCTTCTCGACTGCCTATAACACAGCTTTCATATACCGTTTCTAAAATTGCATCTCCATACTAACAAGAGAAGACCCTGCTCCTCTACGCTCTCGGGCCATCCGTCGTCTAGTGTTTTTGGTTTGTGGTGACTTCGTGACAGCCCACTGGACTATGCGCACGTCCTATACCAGTTCACTTTTGAGGCCCCTCAATTTGCAGACGGCCATGTATGCGTTAATTGACTAATTAATTCTATTTTGCAACATGCAATTGAACGTGTTGGACGACCTGGCGGAAGCCATGAAGGCGTTGGACGGAAAAAAAGCCCGTAATGCAAGGGATGCAACAGGGACCAGTATGGTTTGGTGCGCAATGGATTCCCCAACAACAAACGTTTATGCAGCAGACAGCGCAAGCGCGTGTACCGAGTTTTGGTTGTGCGAGTATGCCTGGTGGACCAAGGTCTTGTAGTTTTCCAAACTTAGGAGTGCATGCCGAGTGGCCCGGTTGGGGCGACTTTGGGAGGTTTGATTCCTCAAGCAGCGCAGATCCAAGAGGTCATGGCCATGTTAGGTAATCTGAATGAAGGACAGTTGCAGGCAGTGCAACAGCATATGCAAGATCGTTTTGTGACTATGCAGCAAAGAAGAGGGGTTCCAGAAGTGTTTGGTGATGGTCTGTTCCAGAAGAGGGGCAGCTGATTCGTCGTTTGTGACTCCGCAGCCGTTTGATGTTTTTTTGACTGGTTTTGGTGTTCAACAGTCAAACAACCATGGAAACCAGCAACAACTTGATGTTTTTGCAAAGAGTGAGAAGTGGCTCACCCCAGCACCGACTCCAGTAAGTACGTGGAAGACTAGAGAAGAAGAAGTCTTAGGATGGGCTGGCTATTTGGATGAGTTGTCATCCTGGGCAGCTGGTGGTAGTTTAGAGTTTTCAGTGGAAATCCAGCACAGTAGTAGATGGCCAGGACCTATCAGATGGAGTGCTTTGAGTTCAGTACAGCAGGCGAGGTCTAGGAGGTTGATGTCCATTTTGAAAGCAGCGTTTCATGACAATCCACGTTGTGTGGCATTGATGAATGCATTCAGTGAGGGAGTAGCTTTGCATGCTGTAGGATCAGGTGATAGGATGTCAGTTGCAGTGAATCAACAGTCAAATGGGTATGAATTGCTTAGACAACTTACCCTGGAATTTTCGATCAGGTCACGATCGGAGGCCCTGTCACTTAGGACCCAGATCGCAGGAAGGTCGTTTGTTTTGGCTGCAGCTCAGACATCTCCAAGTTCTGTGGTGAGCGATGTCATCGGAAAGATCGACTACGAGGCAGCAAGGTTCTCACGACTTTTGGGAACACTTCCCATGCACGTGGACACCACAGGACTGAAGCTAGCAGACTCAGACATGTTAGTTGTTCTGTTGAGAAGCCTGCCGGAAGCTGTAAAGAACTATGTCCTCCACCATAGCAGTGCAGACACTTATGAATCGTATAGAAATGCCGCTATGAGGTGGGAGGAACAGCACGGGTTGTTCGTGGAAAGAAGGTGAACGCTCTGGAGAGCAGTTCCAACGGGAATACAGAGTATTATTCCCTAGAAGAATGGGGCGTCGACACAGTAGCTGAGGGCCGATGTGCAAAGTGCGGTAGCAGAAGGCACAGCACAGGATCCTGCACTGTGGACGTCAGTAAGGTGAAATGTTTTCGTTGTGGGAAAGCAGGACATGTCAGTTGCAATTGTCCTACTCGCCCGGAAACTGGGAAAGGAAAGGGCGGTGAGAAAGGAAAATCGGGACTTGTGAAGTCCGACATGTGGGACAAGAAAGGTTCCAAAGGCGTAAAAGGCTCTAAAGGTAGCAAAGGAAAAGGAAAGAAGGGCAAGTTGAATGAAGTTTCAGAAAGTTGGAATGAAGATTGGACCGACTGGACTGCCGAAGGTTGGGACGATGATGACTATTGGTGGAATGACCAATGGCTGGAGAGCTGTGATGGTGAATGGGGAGTTTCGCAGACTTGGTGGGACGATGGTTCAGGATGGTATTGCGACGGGTATGGATGTACCTGGCAACAGGAACTTCAACCAGTCCAAAGTGCGGAAATGAGTGTAAGCCACGACAATACGTCTGATGTCCAAAAGGTTGGCAGTGTCGGCAGCATGATCATAAGCCCTTTGTTGCATGTGTATCAATCGACTTGTGAAACCGTTGGGAGTTTGTGTTTGAACATGAGCATAAGCTCGCAGTTGACAGCCCGAGTTGCGAATCCAAAGGTGGGTGCAGTGGTGCTGAACTGGAGTTTGCTGATATGGAACATGAGCATGAGCTCGCAGTTGACAGCCCGAGTTGCGAATCCAAAGGTGGGTGCAATGGTGCTGAACTGGAGTTTGCTGACATGGAGCACGAACTTGCGGTTGATTGCAAGGATTCTGAGTTTGGAGAGGCTGACATGAGTTGTGGACTGGCAAGAAGTTGCGACAGTTGTACTCATGAGCCATGGTTTTGTGGTTTGAAGTCTGGACATGAAGTTGGGCTTGGTGATAGTTCCAGCTTGGAAACATGTGTGGATGATGCTTTGAGCCGAGACTTGTGTGCGTCCGTGCCTAGGAAAGTTGTTTTGGTGCGTGCACGTGGTTGGTTTGATGACCACAGTGAAGTTTCGGTTGAGCAACAGGTTGAACCTTATTTGGAATTTTTGCGGCCCCTGCTTTCACAGGTCGCTGACAACACCGATGCTTCTTGGTGGCTCCTTGACTCCGGTGCATCTACAAGTGTTTTGGCTGAGTCAAACTTGTCAGCCTTCAGGTCAGTGCTGCAGGACAGTGAGGAGTTAGGTGGCTACAGAGCTGCCAATGGATCCTCAGTCAACATGTCAGGCACTGCTGAGATTGGAGTGCAGATGCACATGTCAGGCCCATCAGGTGATGATTGGTGTTGGAAGAAGGCACGTTTGAAAGTTTTGGTGGGCTCCATCCGGCATAACATTTTGTCAATTACTTCATTGTCAGATTCGGGATGGAGGTTCACACAAGGTCCAAAAGGTTTTGATTTGTTTCACGAAAAGCTTGGAATGCATTGTCTTGATGTTGCTTATTTTGCCAATTGTCCTTGGGTTCGTCTGTATCCAGATGTTGGTAGTAGTAGTGCATGTAGGTCTGATTTGACTGTGAGTAATGCTCATGATGGCTTGTCTGTCGCAGCTGTGTCTGGAGGCGACGACAGTGAACTTGCACATCACCGGAGACAGGGACATATCCCATTCAATCCGAATTGTTTGGAGTGTGCCAAAGGTCGTTCCGTCTTTCAGCACAGAAGAGACAAAGGTGACAGGAAAGAAGTTTCAATTCAGGCTGATTTTGCATTTCTCAACACAACTGGTGAAATCGTTTTAGAGGAGCTTCCAGGGTCAGTAAAGATCCTTGTGTTCACTGAGATGATGGTGTATTGGCTATGTGGTGGTTGGAGAAGATGTCGAAGCAGCCAGGAGACAGATCGTTGTATGGCTTCAACATTTTGGTTTGACTTCGAAGGCTATCTCAATTGATGTCCATACCGACAGTGAGAGAGCAGTTGGAGAGATCATTGGAAGCTCCACTGGTCGCTATACACGTTCTCCATTCGTCGAGCCGCACCCCAGCAGCATCGTTCAGTTGGAGCAGCTGAGAGGACATGCAGTCAGCGAACTGAAAGAGGCCTTTTCTGTATTGCGAGCTGATTTTAAGGGTTGGATGTCACGTTTTCGCATGAGAATTTGGGTGATGTTTTGACGTATTTGGCTTTGTGTAACAATCATTTTTCAACATCAAGAGGTTCAGACAGAATTCCATTGGAGATGGTTTCAGGTAGGAAGTTTTCCAAACCAGTTTGTACTTTGTTTTGGTGCTCATGTTCTTGCAGAGATCCCCGACTCAATTCGTCAGCATTCCCCACTTTCAACAAGGAATGTTGAGTGTACTTTCATTCACATGGGACTGGAACGAGGTCCAGTTGTACAAGGATTGATTCGTGTGGATGGCAAAGCTGAGTTGATGCGTTTTGTAGCTAGGAACATCAGGGCTATTTCACCTTTGAGATGGGACTTGAACTCGGGACAAGGTGTTTTGACGCAGTTTGACAATGGGACTATAGGTAGTAGACCCCAAATAGTGAATGACAGTGGAACTGCACCAGCTGACTTGAGTCAGCTACCTCCTGAAGAGTTGGCCTTCTTATCTTCTTCCTTACCTGCCTTGCTGTCAGAACCATGCCGCCTTCTTCCCACTTTTATCACTGCTTTTCCCCCTTCTTCCTTGCTGTCTTGTCGGATGCTGGGTCTGCTTTCTCACGCTTAATCCGCGGTTGCCCCTCTTCGCGTCGCCCTTTTTTGATTCCCTTCTTTTTAACGTTGCTGTCGGGTGCTGAGTCATCCTTCTCACCGCTTGCCCCTGGTTGCCTTCCTTCTCTCCTTCCTTTGCGTCTCCTTGCTCGTCTCTATTTTCGATTGCCTTGCTGTCAGCTGCTGTGTCTGCATTTTGGCAGCTTGCCTTTAGTTATCTCCTTTTCGGGTCTCCCCATGTTGTCTTTCTTCTTCCATGCCTTGCTGTGAGATGCTGTGCCGGCCTTGTGGCAATTTGTTTCCCCTCTTGTCTTCCTTCCTTCTCGTCTTTTGTCTCGTCCTATGACGAATCTGATTTATCGCGGTTCCTGCCTCCCGTTGTTTGCCTGCTCCTCGTCTAGTGATTTTTCAATGGGATGCCGTGTTTTTGCCTCCAGTTGTTTCCATTCTTGTCCCCTGTCTTTTCTCTGGGATGTTGCCTTCCTTCTCCTTCTTACTCCTCCCTTTTCGTTTCTCTTGTTGCCTCCCTTCTTGTCGTCCTATGCCGTGTTTTTCTTTTCTCCCGGCTTGTCTCCCTTCATGTTTGAAACTCAGAAGTGTCCTTGGTTTTCATTCAGACAAACACCAGTTCCTCCAAGGAAACTTGCCTTCTTTAGTTTTTTAAAAAGTCTCGTAAAAGGTGTTTTTAAAGCCTCTAGGCAAAAAGTGAACATAGGGGGTACGAGTGCAAATGAACGTGGTGACGGATGTGCGTGCGACCCAGCGTACGTGTAAGCGTATGAGTGGAGGGACGCGTGATGTACGGGTGGACGGACGTGTGCGTACGAGTGGACGGATGGATGTGTGAGCGTACGTACGTGCGTTGACACGTTCACTCGTCACTTGCGCGCACATGTACGAAAATAAGGTCGACTGGAGTCAACCTTATTTCTGTACGTCTCGTTTTTTTTACATATTTAGTCTTGGGAACTTCAGACGCACAGAAATAAGGTCGACTCGAGTCGACCTTATTTTCGCACGTGCGCGTGCAGGTGACGAGTGAACGTGTCAACGCACGTACGTACGCTCACACGTTCGTCCACTCGTACGCACACGTCCGTCCACCCGTACGTCACACGTCCGTCCACTCGTACGCTTACACGTACGCTGGGTCGCACGCACGTCCGTCACCTCGTTCATTTGCACTCGTCACCAGACGTAGGCTCTCCAAGATCACTACCTGTTACGCGACTTTAAAAAAACCAATGCCTTCTGGTTTAAACTGTTTGGTTACCACCGCGGTGTAGCTCATGTTTCGTCCGTCACAATGTTTTTTTTCGGTTTCTCTGAAACAAGGTACGCCAATATTCAAAACTTTATCATAATCTACCCAATCAAAATGTTTTTTTGCGGCATCCCCATTTTCAGGCACACCCATATATTGAACATGTTTGTTCTTAACATGTTGGTCAGGATCGATGACTTGTGGGAGGTTTCCTTCATTTGTGTCTCAAAGTTGGTGGTTGTTTTTGGATTTTTTTCAGCCTCTCGTCTCCCAAATGTGCTGGTCGTTTTGACCGTTTTCCCTGAAAAACTGTTTTTGAACCTTTCTCAAGATGCATATGGCATATGATTCTTGTTTGGATGGTGATGCACGGAGTTCCCAAAATGACATTGTTAGACTATCGGGGTGAAAACCAACACTTTTCAATGGACCAAAAAATTGTTTTCCAGCACGTTTTCCAACGGGTTTGATAGAAACGACAATTGACAAAAAATGTGAAACATCCTTGCCACTTATCTATGTTGCAGATTCAGCACCTCTAAGGTGATATTTTGATGGTTCATCCTATATGGAAATCACAACTTACACCATTTTTTTTTTTTGGTGGTGATGCTGTGCAATAGGCCATCCTTGGTTGACGCGCGCCAATCAAAAGATATGTTGTCCTGTGCCCAGACACGCCAATGGAACGATGCCCCAATTTTTCTGTGGATTGATGTAGAGCAGAAGATGGGATTTTACACAACGTGGAGATGACTTTCTTGGAACAAATATTCGACAGTTTTGGGAATTTCACAAAACGACCAAAAAACCTCTTATTGCCTTGAAACAATCTTGGTTGTAAAACAGGGAACCTGTCGTATTTGATTGACCGATAAAATCTGTTCATTAGACATATTGATGAGACATGTCGCTGAATCATTGAACAGATTTTGGATGTGGTTTGAGAGAGTGGGGATGATCCTGAAAATGTCCACAACGTTTGGCTTAAAGACCTTCAACAAAGAAGGCAAACAAGACATCTGAGTCTTGTCAATCCAATTCACTTCATATCTCTTCATCATCAAAGATGTTACATGCAACATGCAATTTTGTATGAACAATTGGATTGTTGGATCATCACATTTCGGACAATCAAATCCCTTTTTGATTTTTTTGATTTTTCATTTAGGCATTTCATCCGTTGCCTCGTCATGTTGCCTGCATCGTCATCTGGAGCCGGGTTCTATGAACTGAATGTATTCCATTTGGAAGCCGGAGAGACCCCACCAGCGGCGCTCCAGCCCCAGGCCCAGTACACGTACCACTGTACCGAAAGCCTCGACCAAGTGGCCCTGGATGTACACCAGAATTTGTGCGTCCCCCACCAAGTCCATACATGGGCCCTGTGGCTGTCTCCACTGCCGCTTTCAGATGACGAAGCCAGTGATGACGCCAATGGCAACGAGGACAATGCCCCGGATCTGGCCACCGCACCTAGTGCTCCCATGGCCATGGAAGCAGCAGTTGCAGATGAGGCTGCCATCACAAGCACCGGCGAGACCGCCGTGCCTGACAGTCGCACAGGTGATGCCGCTCCTGGACCTGTGGTACCGGCCCATCCAGACCAAGCACTTTTCGATCTGGCATTGACAAGGATCCAGCTCCCCTTCTTGCATCAGCGCAAATTTGAAGAAATGCTGGCACACGCGCTGGCACAGGCAACCGAAGTGCACACTTCGGCCGGACTCTCGGAAGAGGAGGCCTTGGCGGCCGCTCGATCTGCGGCCTGGACATTTCTTCGAGATATGGGCCCACCTGAGCTTCGGCGTGCAAAGCGACAGCGCTTCTACCACAGCACCGATTCTGGAGCTGGACATTCAAAGGCATCACGCAAAGGCTGGTATGGCTGAGGACTCCCAGGAACTGGCAGACAGGCCGCTGTTTTTGGCCATCGCTGCAGCGGCTTCGGTAGAATTTTTTGGAGAAGGTAATCATACCTTCAAATTTCAAATGCACCCAGTCAACAGAGACAGGTGCAGATTCCGATGCCCCGATGATGAAAACAGATTCATCTCATCCTTTGGCAGCCAGTTCAGTCTTCAGTTCACTCATTTGCAGCTATTCTTTTCCTTTACACTCACAGATTCCTTTTTGTGTCCATTCTCGTTTATGGCTACAGTTTTGTCTGGGACATTTCATCTCTTACACTGTCAGCAGGAACATCTCACATATGTCCTCCATTCCTTTTTCTTTGGCTTTAGTTTTGACATGTCATATGGCCGGTCGCGATGGGGTCCGAAATCTAGGGGGAATGTCCGAACCTCAAGAGGGCCCAGGGAATGACTGTATACGACATGGAAAGTGGAATGGACAGTGAGTTAACAGGGATTCTTTAAATCTGAATGACTGTGGAAGGTAATATAGGAATCAAGTATGTCGAACCGTTCCGTTCAGGCCGAGGCGGCTTCTGCCGTGACCTCAAATCAGAGACATCCGAGTCGTGAGGTTGATCGAAAATTTTGACAGTCAGATTGAATTGACATCAGAGTCAATTGAACATTTGATTCTATTCTCATTAGGCTGAACTCGAAGGAGTTTGGACCTCAACGGTTGGTTGTCTTTTGATTTAGGGGAACCACAGACACTGTTGCTCTTGTCAGACATCAGAGTCGGTCAGAGTTAGTCTGTATGGTTGTGAGTGATGGTTTGTGGAGGTTGAAGAAGGGCCACCAGAGGCTTGACTCATGTGAATATGAGTGATTTCAGTTCCATCATTTGATGATCCCTTGACATCTGAGTCAAGAGAGTAATTGATGGCTGAGTCGCACCTGGGAGGCAGTAACAGAGCTCCAGACAGGTGGAGGACGTGACCAGGTCGATCCTGAAGAGTCGGTGAGGACCTCATGGGTAGCCGTACATCAGAGTACTGGCATGGAAATTGACAGCAGAGTCGTGTGAGGCCACTAGAAGTGAAGGGCAGGGCGACAGGCACAAGCCTCCGAGCCCAGTATCATCCTCAGGCCACATGGTGAAATCTTTTAACCTAAGGGCATTAGAAGATCTGTTCATCAACAGTTGTGAGCGGAAGCTTCAGGTAGGTGAGCATCGTGTTTCTCAGGCGGGTGAGATCCGTGTGATGTTCACGAGTGAGATAACATTCACATGTAGGGGTCACCGTAGCTAAAGGGTGTTCACCATGCAACCCGTCAGGATGGTCCCCGATCAAGTACGTCCACGAGAGACAGTGAGACGTTCCGGTTGCATCCGTTAGGTCCTCCTCGTGAGTGTACAGAACCCACGTCAGAGCATCCGTTAGATCTTGCATCCGAGCATCCGTTAGGTCCTGCCGATGTTAATGCTGAAGGGTCAGAGGGATTTCCTTGGTGTGGTGAACCTGAATTTGATGAAGAATATTGGGAGCCAGACCAGTCTCCTGAGTATGAGCCATCTGATATGATGCCAGACCTTGTCCCAGAGATCCCAGCAGAGCACTTGGCAGATCCGATGAGTCAGACTGCTTGGAAGCGTTTTGCCCAAACTGAGCTTCAAATGGACGAGCTAAGGAATATTAAGCAGGCCAGGGTCATGAGCCTGAGCGAGTCTTTTTCAAACGAAAGCTTTGGAAATTCTCTGTCCTCAATGCTGTCGATGTCGTCGAACAGCCTGAAGTTCTTGACCCAACATCCAGAAGCTGATCCAGAAGCCAGGGATAGTTTGGACGCCATCCAACGTTTGACATATGTACGGAGAGTCAGGATCGCCCGATCCGACGACGACCTGAGAGATGCCAGCTTGACCAAGCTGAAGAGCATCCTGCTCATGGATCCGACGACGACGAGGTTAGGAGAACTTTTGGTTCCTGTATCATCCAAACCGTTGTCCGACCATGACATCCGTAAGTCCCTCGAACAAGCCTTCTCGAAAAAATCCTCAAATACTCTTTATAAAAGAGCATGTGCCCTAACGAGATATGTAGAATGGTTTTTATTGCTCAATCACCGGGGCTCCCCACTCAGATTGAAGGAATTTGACATCTACTCGTATCTAGGACACTTAGAAAGTGGAAAAGCCGGTGCAACAGCAGCATCGAGCTTCTTGGAGGCCTTGAGATTCTTGGATTCGGTGGCGGTTCTAACATGTGCTGATCTGGGGTTGGTGCTGTCACCCCGGGTCACAGGTTTCGCCCACCAACAATTCCTACGCAAAGCCCCACTCAAGCAAAAAGATCCAATGCCATGCCTGGTAGTGGCCGAGCTGGAGAAACTCTTGCTCAGGCAAGAGGATAGTGTCCAGACTTGCATACTGGGACAACTCCTGTGGTGTTTTCATGCTGCAAGTCGGTGGTCTGATTCAATGAGACTTCAGTGTCTGAAGCTGGAGAAGATCAAAGATGTGGCGTTGGTCACTGGCGAAGCATTGGGATCGAAGACATCGGTGACAAAAGAGGCACAAACCAGATTGCTGCCATACGTTGCGATCGGCACTGGAGTGAGTGGCATGCTCTGGGCAGAAAAGTGGTTGGACGCTCGTGTGGAAGAGCTGGGAAGGGAACCAGAACCCTTCTTACCATCCTTTTCATGCAGAACAGGGAGGTGGTCCTCAACACCTATGTCCAGTTCCGAGGCTGGTGGATACCTTCAGGACTTCGTGGAGGAGGTCAGACATCTGATGGAGCCGTTCCCAAAGCTCGATGTCCAAAATTTGGGGACTCACTCTCTGAAGACTGGACTGTTGACTATGGCGGCCAGATCGACTGCAGTCAGATTCAGCATGGCTGAAAGGAGAACTCTTGGCCACCACATCAAGCCCGGCGATCGCTCTGTATTGACTTATAGTAGGGAAGCCTACACAAGTCTATACGCGAAAATTCTGGCGTGCTTCCGGGAAATACAGCTCGGAAACTTCCGCCCTGACTCGTCGGCCTTAGAGAGAATAATCGAGGCTGCGGACACCATGGCCTCAGGCCCTCCAGTCCAAGTCGACGCTGCCCCTTTGGAAGCAGATAAAGTGGAAACAGCCGACCTTTGGGAAATTTCATCCGAATCCTCGGAAGAAGCGCAGGGCTTGATTGGGGTCCTTGAGTCCCAGGAAGAAACGGTTGGTAGGAAGCCATTCCCGGGGGAACACGAGGTCAATTGCATTGTCCACAGGAAGAGTGGAATTGTGCATGGGTTGACTTCGTCCGGTGCCACAACCTTGTGTGGCCGACATGTTTCTGCCAATTATGTTGCGTTGGAAAGAGCAGCCATCGATGACATGGAATGCTGCATTTTGTGCGGCCGCCAACTGAGCAACATCGCCGCGTGAAAGAGAAAAAAGGGTGTGAGTTGGAAATGCACTTTCCCTAGCAGTGAAATTTCCAGTAGCATTGAGAAATCATAATGGCAAGCTGACACTATGCCGTGCACAGCTGAGGACCATCAGAGGTTCATCATTCATGAATAATGATTGTAAGTGGAAACATGCACAGATAAGGGCCATCAGAGGCTCATCATTCATGGATGTGACCATTTACAAGGGGAAAACAGATGATCAGCAGAGATCATGTATTGTGGTTCACAGCGAAACCAACCGACATCCGAACCCCCCTTCATATCCCTTCATATCTGGTCTTAGCAATGGCGGGATCTGCCACCGAAGTCTTTTTGGCCACAATATGTGCTTGGTTAGAGGTTGACCGATCGATTACATCGGAGTTGTTGTATAAAGTTGAAGGAATGTCCGACTTCTTAGCGAAGGTGATCCGGCATGTCGGCTACTCTTGCATCACTGAGCACCTCGCTACAGTGTGGGTGTTGGCGAGGCGGGCCCTGTGCATCATGCGCGGTGTGCCCATGGAACACACCTTGAACATCAGTGTATCTTCTTTGGGTGCCATCAACCAGCATCCAAGAGGTTTCCGATCACTACGTGAGCTGGACCGAACAACCTTAGAGCTTGAGGCCGATTTGACCCTGTCAGTGCTGGAAGAATGGATCCTTGCGTGCCCTCCGAATCAACCGCTTGAAACCATCATATCTTTGACCCAGGAAACGGTGATGGATATCCAAAGCATCATCGAAGATCGATCATCACAGACTTCATGATCGCCAGAGAACAACAGAGTTCTTCAGGCAACTGCAGACAGAGCAGTGATCGGTCGCGGGGTCAAAAAGGTCAGTGTAGCGCGGCTGGGGGCATGTGAGAAGGAAGGTGGCATCAGAGCCACAATTGATAAGCACTGACAGCGAAAGAATAGTCACTTGCTGTGGCATCTGAGCCATTGACATAGTTGCTATGAGAGACATGTCCACAGATCTCACGTGAAACACTCTTGTTGCTTGCCCGCAGCCCGATTTTCGGGGTAGGCAGCCTCATCAGAGAGGTGATGACATTGGAATTGTGATCATTCATTTTTGTTACTCCAAAGGCACTCTAGGTACTCGACATCACACCAGACAAACAAGATAATCTGCAGCTATGAGCAAAGGTTAACATGTGATCTCCTGAATTTTTCATCCTTAATAGGATCGAACTGCAGCCATGTCCGCTCTTGATAGTAAGGCCGCATTTACAGAAAGAATGAGGCAACTAGGGGTGGAAGACGAACTGAAAGGAGAGCTGCAGACGAAGGGTTTTGAGACATTTGGTTCTCTGGCATTTGCAGTATCGACAACTCCGCAACAGATCACAGATGCGATTCTGGATGCATGGCTCTTGAAGGTCACCAATAGAGATCTGAGCCCCTATCAGACATCATGCATCCGTAGACTGGTGGTGGAATCCCATGCCTTAGCATTGAACGATCTGCAAAGAAAGGTTGACCAACCTTCCGATCCCCAGTTATCTCATCGAAAGTTACCAATGGCAGAACGCCAGACTCGCCAGTTAGAGCAGGAGACGAGGCTGGAGGGAATCATGTTCTCACCTGAGGTAACTCCGAGCCATGCACTGGTGGATCTTTGCGTTAACATGTTGGAGCAGAATGTTTTGACTTGGATCAAGCCGGAGGAGTGTACATCACGATCACAGGAGATCCAGAGTCTGAAGCGCGACCCAAAGGTGTCACTGGATGCAAGCGGGACCATCAAGATCACGTCCAAGACGGTGAACACCACCTGCGCTGTCAGCTCAGAGCTGGACCTTAGAAATGCTCTGCAACGCAGATCTCTAGCAATGGACCAAGCCAAACTCTGTTCATTTAAGGAGATAGAATTGTGGGTACAACATCTGTTTCTATCGCATGAAAGAGCTCAACCATCAGGCTTTGCCTCAGTCACTCTGCAGCAGATCATTGAATGCGACAAGCAGATGTTCATCCGTGCGTCCAACAATCTAGTTGGCCAGCTGCAGGGTGAACCAGGCAGCTCCATGACGCCCTTGGACAAGGAAATCAGGGCGCTGCGAACATCCCCTGAGTTGATGCCATACCTGATGCCTATGCCAGTCCGGCCTGCACCCAAGACCAATCCTAAGCCAGACAAGAGGCCAACATCCGACGCATCCGATCGCCCCAGTAAGTATCAGAAAGGTAAGGGCAAAGGCAAGACAAAGGGCAAGACAAAGACCAAGTCAGGCTCCATTGACATCCCGCCGGGCTGTGTGACGAAGACGCCAGAGGGCAAACCGCTGTGTTTTGCCTTCAACAAGGGCGTGTGTGGATTTAAAGGATCAGGCCCACGGTGCCAAAGAGGATATCACCTGTGCTACAAGCAGGGCTGTCATAAACCCAAGCCCTATCATGAATGCAGTCACTCAACCGAGTGACAAATGCAGGGCCCCGGCGGTACCCCAACACAGCAAGATCCGCCAAGCCCGGTTTCACCTAATAGTCAGCAGCCCTTTGCAGTAGAAATCTGTTGTGGGCAGGCGTCACTCTCAAGAGAGTTGATCAATGTTGGATTCTCAGTCCTTGCAGTGGACCATGTCATGCACGACCCCCAGGTGCCTGTCACCCTTTTGGATTTGACCCAGGCTAGCCATCAGAAAATCTTAATCGATCTTTTGAATAATAGACCGCCTGATTATATCCACTTAGGAATGCCATGTGGCACCGCCTCCCGAGCCCGGGAAAGGCCCGTTGCTCAAGATAAAATTAACCAAGGGGCCCCACAGCCCCCTCCACTGCGGTCTGCAGACCATCCATTAGGCTTACCCCACATTAATCCAGAATCCACATCCGGCGTAAGACTGACAAAAGCGAACATCTTGTACAGATTTGTAGTCGACATCCTCCTGATCGCCATGAAATATAAGTCAGTGATCAGCCTGGAAAACCCTTACAGATCTTGGTTCTGGGCAGCCATTTTGGCATATGTTCAGGCTCAGAACAATCCGGATCTTACTAAGTTTTGGGATTCACTCACAGAGATTTTCTTTCACAACTGCTGCCATGGGGGCCAAAGAAAAAAGGGCACTCGTTGGAAATCTACTACAGGTGTCTTCGATCAGCTCACGGCACACTGCCAAAATGACCACAGCCACTTGCCTTATCAGGTTCGATCTCAAGATGGCACATGGACATTCGACACATCCGCAGAGGCCGCATATCCACAATTGCTGGCGGCCAGAGTTGCAGCGGCAGTCAAAAAGTTTTTGGTATCCAAAATTTTTTCCTTTTCTACACCCCCAATCCCTAGAGAAAAGACCCTAGCCGCTCAACATCGCCAGCATAAAAAGAGGAACCAACTCATCCCAGAGTTTGTCACAACCAGGTGGCTGCCGCCCACCATTAGCCTCACCGACCAACAAAAATTGATCCCTTCATCTCAAAGGGGGGAATGCCAGGAAGGGAACTCACAAGAAAGGTCAGAAGGAGACGTCTTGGTGGGAACTTGGTACACACCGATGCAATTTGTGAAAGAAGCCAGGAACGTTACCCATCCAATGGATGAGAATGCCTTGGAACACATCACAAGAGATGCGATTGAGTACGTAGCTTGTAACTCACCAGAGTTAGTGTCCATTGAGAGGAAGAAGAACTTGTTGAAGGCTAAGATCTTAGCCAAGCAGTTGGAGGGTCAGGAGAAGAGGTTGCACGAGAACCTCCCAGAATCGGTTGAGAAGGTGGTCCGAGGGAAGAAAATCCTACTCTGGCAAAAGCTCCTGGAGCAGTCAGGGTATGACGACATGGAGGTGGTGAAGTTTATGAAAGAAGGAGTGCCGCTAGTGGGAGCTCATGATCATCCTAAGTGCTACCCTCTCAAGATCAAGCTGGCGTCCACGACGGAAGCTGAGCTCAGAGATTCAGCCTTGCCGTGCAGGCTTGCCCTAGAGCATAGGAGGCCCCAAACTAATGAACCTGGGTTCGCTGAGCACTTGGAGGAGACGGCACAAGAGGAAGTAAACCTGTCATTTCTGGATGGTCCGTACCACTCGGAAGCTGAAGTGACTGAAATCCTGGGCCACCGAAACTGGCGCATTGTGCGGCGATTTGTCATAGAGCAGGGTTCGAAACTGCGTCCGATTGATGATGGGTTGGAGGCGCAGCTGAACTCGGCTTACACCTCGACGATTAGATTGGACTTGCAAGATGCCGATTATGTGATTGCTTTGACATTGGAACTCGGAAAGAGGGCTGGCCTGAATTGGGTAGGAAAAACTCTGGACTTGTCTAAAGCCTATAAACAGTTACCCATTAAGCCGGAACACCGGGACCTAGCGGTTGTGTTCTTCAGGGATAGCGCCGGGAAAGCTAGGTACTATATTCCGAATTCCTTAATGTTTGGGTCGACAGCGGCTGTTTATGCCTTTAACCGGGTCAGCCGATCACTTTGGTTTCTGATCAATGTTCTTCTGAAGGTACCGTCGGCGGTGTACTTTGATGATTACCCCATGTTCTCCCCAGAAAAAGCCGCAGCAGAGACGGACGCTATGGTGTCAGATTTCTTGGACCTCTTGGGTTGGCGACATGATCGGACGGGTCCGAAAGGAAAACCGTTCGCGCCTTCATTTGACGTTTTGGGCCTGACACTTGATCTGTCATCATTGCACCGAGCAGGGGTGGTGACCTTGAAAAACAAGGAAGGGAGAGTAGACAAAATTTCTTCAAAGATAGAGGGGATTCAAAAAGAGGGCAACATGAGCTTGTCCGAAGCTCAGGAACTCCATGGCCTCCTGAATTTTGCAACAGGGTACTTTTCGGGGAGAGCCTTAAGGTATGCATGCTTCAAAATTTTTGGCCTTGTGGAGAAGGGCGAATCCCGATCCAAGCCATTAAAAAAATGGTGCGAGGAAGTTCTCGTTTTACTCAGAAGCGTCCAGCCCCGAACCATTCCGGTAGCCATCAATACTCGGACAGTTCTCATCTTCACGGATGGGGCCTGGGAAAATGGTATTGGAGGTTTGGGGGCCGTACTCTTGGACGAAACCACGGGTTCTAAGTTGGTTGTACAAGATAAGGTGCACCAAAGTCTGTTGGATTTGTGGGCAGACCAAGTTGGTGAGCAACTGATCTGTCAGATAGAGCTCCTGGCCATGGTCCTGGTGCGCTGGCAGTGGATGCGTGAACTTCATAACCGTAGAGTCCTCCTGTTTGTCGACAACAATTCAGCAAGGAGGGGGGCCATCAAAGGCCGGTCTAACAGTCAATCAATGGATGACTTGATAAAGGCCTTCTACGCGATTGAAGTGCATTTGCCATCATTTTGGTGGATAGAGAGGGTGCCCAGCAAGAGCAATCCTTCAGATGAGCCGTCTAGGATGGAAGGTGAGAAAGCATCAAGACGGTGGGACGCCCAATTCATCCAAGGGTTCCAGTGCCAGCAGTTAGTGGTAGACTGGTTAGTGAGAGCCGCCAACAGACCAATGACTAGCCAGTGATCAAGTCGGTTCAACGAAAGGGGGAAAATGGAAACCGATCCATCCTAACAAGGCACCAAAGCCGGTAGACACCAGCAGCAGGTTGGGTCAGGAATTGTACAGAAGCCATCCGAGATACCGGAATCTCGATCAACGACATGTACCCCCGATTGGAAAAAGAAAGCGGCTTGCGGCTACGTCTTTCACAGCTTGAGTTGGCACACTTGAATCCTGTTTGACTCAGGGTTTTTTGGTTCGAATAACAAGTGACAAGAAGGGATTTTACACAACGTGGAGATGACTTTCTTGGAACAAATATTCGACAGTTTTGGGAATTTCACAAAACGACCAAAAAACCTCTTATTGCCTTGAAACAATCTTGGTTGTAAAACAAGGAACCTGTCGTATTTGATTGACCGATAAATCTGTTCATTAGACATATTGATGAGACATGTCGCTGAATCATTGAACAGATTTTGGATGTGGTTTGAGAGAGTGGGGATGATCCTGAAAATGTCCACGACGTTTGGCTTAAAGACCTTCAACAAAGAAGGCAAACAAGACATCTGAGTCTTGTCAATCCAATTCACTTCATATCTCTTCATCATCAAAGATGTTACATGCAACATGCAATTTTGTATGAACAATTGGATTGTTGGATCATCACATTTCGGACAATCAAATCACCTTTTTGATTTTTCCCTCCCTCCCTCCCTACAACAGGGGGGGAAAATGGAAACCGATCCATCCTAACAAGGCACCAAAGCCGGTAGACACCAGCAGCAGGTTGGGTCAGGAATTGTACAGAAACCATCCGAGATACCGGAATCTCGATCAACGACATGTACCCCCGATTGGAAAAAGAAAGCGGTTTGCGGCTACGTCTTTCACAGCTTGAGTTGGCACACTTGAATCCTGTTTGACTCAGGGTTTTTTGGTTCGAATAACAAGTGACAAGAAGAAATGGTGATTTTCCATAGTTAGTTTACCAGAGGGTACATTATGTTTCCGAATGTATACGGGTGAACTACAAATTGAGTTTTTTTTCCCCTGTGTGGAACCGCTGAAACTATCATCAGATTTTTTTTTGAACAAATGAACATGAACGCCAATGACCATTATCACTGTTTTTGGCGCCTTTGAAACTGCATAATTTGCTGACTGTTTAATGTCAGATCCGCAGAACATCTCGAGGCCGGAAAATGGAAGATAAAAACACAGAAAACTTGGGTACACAAAGACTTTCTATGAGGCGTTACTTGAATGAATTTGTTGGACTTTGCATTTTGTTGACATGTTCTATCCAAATGGTTCCCGACCATCGTGAATTTGATCCAGAAACCAAGATGGGTCCAGAACATGGAATGGCTGAAAAAATGGAAAAAATCCGGACACATGTTCAAATGCCAAACCAACGACCCCGGGAGGGAAAAACATCAAAGTACATTCGATTACAACACTTTGTTTTCAACGTTTCAACAAAGAAACATATTTAACACAGAACCCGTTTTGCAACCAAAAAATGGAACTGGCATGGAACTCATTTTCTGTTTTTCGGGTTGTTTCCAGAAAATTTCATGTCACTGTAACTACACGGGCGCAAGCAGAGCCGGTGTGGCAACACCACCCCAGGGGTAATGGTTGCGGAAACGCGTTGAAGGAAATGCAAGTCTCCAAAAGTGGTATGTTATATTATAAGTTAAAAACACCCCAAATGGTTTCAAAATTCCTGCCTTTTTTGGGAAAAACTCAAATGATTTTTATGACCAACTTGGATGGAAAAATGCTAGGAATGGAATCTCTGGAATTTAGAACTGTCCTTGCTGGGGTCTATCTTGATTGAACAGCATTCACAAAATAACATTTTCCCAATGAATTCAAATAGGTTCCAGGTCACTTTCATTTTTTTTAGCCACCGTCATTTTGCTAAAAACAATTGTTCCGGAGCATTCAATGTGTTAAGTTGCTTCCGGAGAGCTTTCCAGGGATCCACCGATATTTGCTCCCAAAGAAACGTTTTGTGTTTTCGGGAGCACAGACAAAACGTTTCTTACGTTTTTCGCAATCACATGAAAGGGAAAAAACATTTCTTTGGAAACCAGCTGCCTTATTGCCACTTAAAATTTGGTGGAAACTTGCTGAAAACCTGGTGAAAACTTGGTTACATTTTCAAAACCTGGTGAAAACCTGGTGAAATTAATTGAAAAAACGTTTTTTACACCTTGAAATTTCACCAAAAGAAACGTTTTTTCATTTTTTTGGTGAAATTTATCCGTTTTGGCGGTGAAATTGAAGGCAAAACATAAACCTGGTGAAAACCTGGTGAAATTTAGAAACTTGGTGCAAACTTGGTCAACTTTCCAGAACCTGGTGAATGTTTAGGTGAAATTCGGGCAATTTTCTCGACCTCATGGATTTTCTGAAACCTGGTGAAAACTTGGTGAAAACCTGGTGAAATTCCGAAACCTCTGTGAACATGGCAATAATTTTGAAAGAAATGTTTTGCTCTTTTGGGTCTTGGTGTAAAACGTTTGTTGCAATCTGGACCCAAAATGGTTTGGTCAAAACTCTCCTTTGTCCTCCGTACCTAACCGCCAACCAACTCAACAATTCAATGCTTGGACGCCGACAGCTGTTAATTTAATATGTGGTTTTGAATTTCAGACCAGGATTGTTTTTCAACTTTAATGGAGAGTCCTTGAAGGCAGCCCTCCAAATCAATGCGAACATCAGTCCGATGACAGTGTCGGCTCGAACACGGTGATGAACAGCACATTGTGAAAAACAACTAAACCAGCAACATTGCACAAGGTCCACCTGATGCGTTTCTATTTCTATTTTCCAAAACTGTGCAGTAAGGTGGTAAACCGATGTAAACCCAATCATAAACCACCCCCCATTGCGGTCCATTTTGGGTATATCCCTGCTTCCCTTTACTTGAGATGATAGCCTGATAGCCTTCAACATCAAAGGCTTCCAATTTGCTCCGGGATCAAGGCGCCCCATGGCAGAACTGGTGGTCTACGGCCGGGAGAGCTGCAGTGCCTGCAAGCGCTTCAGGGGAAGCTGCGAGCATCATGGGATCAAATACAGGTGCCGGAACCTGGGCTGATTTTTTCATTCAGAAGAACTATAATTTGCTACTTACATGGTACCCAAATTAAACAGCCTAAGGGTTTGGATTTTCCAAGGTTGATGTTGATAAACCATAACTGCTGCTTCAGCTCATCCGGCAGGTTTGCAGATATCGACAGTGGTAGCAACAAGGCGGAAATGCTTCGCAAATTGCGCGCCACTGAGTGGTTCAAAGGCGGGGGGTGGGATGGTTCACGTATTTCGTACCAGGGATATCCACTGAAAAAATGAACCAAGGCCCCCCCAACTAACCATGGGAATCCATGGTTTTTTAAAGAGGGATTCACAGATATTTGCATCTGTTTCAGGGGTGTTTGCTATCGGAATGGGATTCATCGGGTGACCAACCGGGGGTCAAATTGTTGTTCAAATGTACGGAATCAGACCTAGATCTGGATGAATTTGGATAGAACTTTTGTTCAAAATAGTGGTGTCTACATGACAAAAAGGAAGATGGTGGACACTGGACAGACAGTAACATGTTACAGTAACTTCATGTGTAGCTTAAGAATTCTAGTTACCCATGTGGAAAGAATGCCTTCAATCATTGGATTGGTTTAAGCACAGTTTACTCAATTTACCGGAAACAATCTGGTTGGTGGTTTGGAACCTTTTTAGTTATTCCATAATACATGGGATGTCATCCTTCCCATTGACGAACTCCATGATTTTTCAGAGGGGTAGGGCGTACCAACCACCAACCAGCAGGAAATCCGTGATGATTCCAACAGCTTATCACAGCAAATTAAATGAAGGTTAACTGAGGGTCAAAAGTGAGGATGTATTAGCCAATGCTGATTTCAACGAAAAAAACCATCTCTTTGTGATTCATATTCATGGTACCCTCTGATGATCAAAAATCCCATGAAATCATCATGAAATGGTTGGTGGAAAATCACCGTGAATTCCCATTTCCTTGTGAAACCAGATGACATCAGCCAGATTCATCCCGTTTTCACAGTTTCACAGGTGGCAAATTTGGATTGCCATTGGTGGACGTCTATGGGAAGCTGCTGGAGCGCCCCAGCGAAGCCGCGGTGAAAGCTGCTAGGGATGCATTGCCCAAAGATGATCAGGTGGGGAGCGAGGGATTTCACGATGATTTCCACCAGAAATTCACGATGATTTCAGATGGGATTTTCAGGGGTCGATGTGGATATACAAGCATCAATGTGAGTCTGATGTGGCACCTGAAAAGGGAGGATTAATCCTTAATATGTTGACAATTATAGTAGGGAAAATTAACTTGTAAACCATGGATTTTGGGGTACTTCATTTTTCAGGGAAAATCATGTTGGCACCTCACAAATATCATTTGAAAGAAGAACATAAGTATAAAAAGTAACCAAAAACACAACCTTTGCACGTCTTTTCTTGTAAATGATTCCCACTTGGCATAGACATTTTAACCCTAGTGGCCCGAGTTATAAACCCCAGAAAGGTTATATGTACCTTAAACCTGAGCCAGCTGGCGAAACTGGGGCACCTTGCACATTTTTCCGTTGTGTCTCCACTTTATCCTCACAAGCTGGTCCGTTTACCCAATTTGTCTCAGTTAAATCACCATGAAATCACCATGAAATCACCATGAAATCACCATGAAATCCTATTAAGCCAAAGTATTTTCCCCTTCGACATTTCTTTGGGTACCCGACAGTTTCAGGTCGAGAATCTCAAGAGGCACTTCAAGGACGCTGGGACCCAGCGCCAAACTTTGGTTCGGCTTGGGGACCACAGCGACACGAAACGGTGAACGGTGAAAGTTTCGAACAAATCCATCTTTTTGATGGTGAAATTTGGAGAAATCTTACCATGTACCGAACGGATACGAACGGCCATTTCCTGATGGCTGTGAGAAATCCCATAGTTGCCATAGTTGTTGGTACAAGTTGCAAAAGCTGTTGGTCCAAACACCGCCAAAGCGGTGATGCTGTGTTTGAAGGTATGTCAGCCACTGATTTTAGAACCTGCTGATGGCTGCAATCGAAGATCGGACACCATTGAACAGCTGATCTAGGTATCCTAGTTGTCATTTTGCGAGGTCTGATACATGTAAAGCATTCTGATTTGTGGTACGATCAACCGGAGCCTTTGATCGATTATAACGAAGGTTTTTCTTAATTTCCCTTTCCTTACCACAAAATGATGCGGACACCTTATTCTCGGGATAGAAAACCATCTCAATTTTGAGAGTTTATGGTATATATTGGGTATATACCGCTATGGGGGATAGTTTTCTTCAGAACCCACAGGAAGGTTAGTTCTTGGATCTACTTTATAGCACTGCGTTTATCACATTACTCAGCTTCAGGGTTTCTTAAAATGGGCCAATTTATCCATCGTTGGTCATTTGTAATGAACGGGGAAACCTGTGGTTTGAAACCTTCCCCAACTATCAACATCACACTAACCCCCCACAATCATAGAACAGTAGTTCATCACTAAGCCAAAAATAGGATTTCACCAACTCCCATTTTTTTGGGGTGGAGCTCAAGCGATGCGACATCGTCCTGCCAGGAGCTGGATCTCAACCAGGATGGCCTGCTGAGTTTCCAGGAGATGGACGAGCTTCTGCAGACCTTGGCGCCACAGCTGTCCCAAGGGCAACGCCAGAAGCTCTTCTGCGCCGCCGATGTGACGCTGGACGGAAGGGACGGAAGGGGGCCATGGGGGATGGGGACCATGGGGAGATGAGACTGCAAAAACATAGGGTGGACCTGGCGGCTTATGACCCACTGAAAGCTCGCTTGGTGCCCCCTTCCAAACCTTCAAGTCGATGTATCGTTCCCGAGTGGTTCTAGGGAAACTCTGCTGCTCCCTGAACACTCCAAAGTGAGGGACTTGAAACTTCTTGTCCAGAGAACTTTCAGAAAGGACTTCCTGAAACTGGTTACTGCGGAAGGACATGTCCTAACCAACCCTAAAGAGTCTTTTGAGGCCAGGGGTGCAAGACGGTGAGCCCCTAATGGCTGTGGCGCAAGAAACCAAGTAAGCAATTGTGCGCTGTGGAGGCAACCAGGTGGTTAGCTGGAGCAATTCAGACACCGGTGGTGATTGCGCGGAATCTCAAAATCAATTAAAGAGCGTGCAGCATTTGCCGCAATCTTGGCTGATGGATCGGTGTTCTCTCATCGCGATGTTGGCCGATGGATCTGTGGTGGCCTGGGGATCTGCAGACTATGGTAGTGACAGGTAGTGACAGTTCTGCCAAGATCAGCTCCTGTTTCTGTAGATATTTATGGTATGATCTCTGGATGCAGCAGCCACTGACTTTCGAAAACCGCATGGCGCGCGTCCTCCGGTGCGACTTAAGTACCAAAGAGTCTCATACTAGACTTCATTTTGACATACAATCATTCAGCCAGCCAATCAATTTGTATATACTATACAATATATATATATATACATGTATAAATATATGATAATACATACAATATAACAGAATACAATATAATATGATATGATATGATATAATATGATATTATAATATATATTATATTGTAATGCAATATAATATAATATTAATATAATATAATATTAATATAATATAATATTAATATAATATAATATAATATACTGTAATATAATATAATATAATATAATAATATAATATAATATAATAATATAATATAATAATATAGTAATATAATATAATAATATAATAATATAGTAATATAATAATATAATATAATAATATAATAGTATACTAATATACTAATATAATAATATAATAATATAATAATATAATAATATAATAATATAATAATATAATAATAATAATATATATATACATACAGAAAGGGGTGTTGTGAGCGCTAAGAAAAACATTTTGGGGACATTTTTTGGTGTTTTGTTCACAACAGCTTCTCTAAGTAAGAAAAAACACTTTGGGTGTTTTAAACTTGTGAATTGCCTACAATTTGAGCTTTTGCCTGCTTCGATTGTTTCAAGAATTGCCCATATCTGTCACATCCCGGAGGCGCCAAGAAGCTTACATTCGACAGTTGGAGGCATGATCACATTCCAATTTCCCGTGGTACAGCTGGTGTTGATGTTTGTTTGGATTGCAATGCCGAAAAATTGCACATGACGCGCTTGATTTTGTCACGCCACTTGCCACATCGGTGATCAAATCACATCGCATATTTAACATATTTAGTCGGTAGAGAATCCAAACAAACTAGCAAACCATCATTGAAGTCAGTAGTTGTCCCTAGGAATCGTGGGGGCTTCTGCAATCTCAACTTACGCAATCCTCTGCAGCTTTTTCGGAACTTCTCAGAATTCCGTGGTTGGCCTGCGCAGGCTGCAAAGCCCTTGCCTGATCAGGTGCACGCATGGGGAGCGGTTGAAACCACACTAGTTGCCGTGATCAATTTCATGGAAAGGGACCTGGTCTCTGACAACAAAATATTCTTGTTTCTTTGTGGTTGAACGTTGCAATTTCAACCATGGCTGACCATCGCTGACCATGGCTGATAGTCGTTCCTTTGCAATAAAGCATGCAACAGTCACTATTCTTGGGGTTATCGTGGCCACGCTGTTTGAGGTCCATGGCGGCTCCGCTGCAGACTTTGAGGTGGGCCTCACCATGTCTTTGCCACAGAGTGGGGCCTGAAAACTCCATTTTCCACCGTGCGACACATCCAGATGCATTGAATTGTTTGCTTTTGGTTTGTCAGTCAGAAACCTAATCTTGAAACGGTGACATATGAGGATGATCCCACGTCGTAAGTGTGGATGAGAATCTCCCTTGTGCTGGTCCTGCTCAGTAAACTTTCCCCACGCTCCGCCGAGAGATCTTTGGCCGGCAGGCGTGGACAACGGCGCTCGTTCAACAGGTTGCTGCCCAAATGGGGTGGTTGGAACCAGGAAAAAACTTGGCACATCTTGTGCCCCCTCTCTAGATCTTTTTATTGCGAGGGTTTGATGGGCATGTGATCTGGATCATTCTGCGCAATTTTGAACATGTTCGTTTGAAACGGACCATTCATTATGTTTCAGTGTTTTTGCATGTGTCTGCATATAAAACTTTCAGGCTGTCGGAAAAGCATTGCGAACGTGGTCTGTTTGTCATTCCTTTTTATGTGGGGTAGCGTTCGTTTAACGCGATCTACGCACCACATGTTGCATGGCCCGGCACTACATTTGAATTGATATGCATTTTTTCATTTTGCACGCACACACACTCACATGTGTCTACATGTTTTATATATAGTCACGATCTTGCAGTTAGAAAAAGCTCGTGTCGTAAAATGGCATTTTTTGAGACACGAGTGATCGATCGTGCAGATAGAAAATTTATTTTTCGTTTTTTAGACACGAGTGAAATTGAAATACATCTTCGGTTTTCAAAATTTCCTCAGTTTTTTGCGTTTTTGAATTTTTATAATACATAATAAAGTATTCGAAAACTCAACTCGTGGTCGAAACCCTGTTTTTTTTGCAATTTTCCATTTTTGCGTGCGTATATGCAGTCGAAATGCAAAAAAACATGCGAATTTTCTATCTGCAAAAACTCGGAAAATTTCTATCTGGAAATGCTTTTGTTTTTTTTCTTTTTTTGTTTTTTTTTTTGTGTCTTAAACTTCATAAGACCAACCATATATAAAATCACTTGAATTGGTTGCATTTCAGATCATTTTTGTATTTAAAATATGGTATATATATATATATCAGAACGCATGACATGAAATTTATATGAATGGTTGCATTTCGGGAACAGCAACAACAACAACAACAACAACTGCATCTGGCACATTATTTTCAACCATTTGGAAACTAGATTTTAGCATCTAGATCAAGGGAAGAAATCCTATCAACTTGATGGGCATTAATGCCATTTCTTTTAATTGGGGTACCCCCCATTTGTTTGGTTTCAGAATTCCGAGGTTCCATCATTCACACGTTTCCCCAGATGGGGGTAGTTTTGATTTCCAAGGCCAATTAATCAAACAAAATTGACAAATATTTTTCAGTGCTTCGCACTTTCAGGTTTTCCCCTGTTTTGATGTTTTGTATGTATATAGATTTCTTGAAACATATTTGATTTGTTTGAATGATATATATATATACATATATTCATTTATTTATTTTCATTTATTTATTTTTTATTTATTTGTTTATTTATTTGATGAAATATTTTGATATAGTAAGGAAACCCACCCACCAAACCCCTTCACCCCCCTGAGCAGTTCCTCGTCGACTTCAGCCAGAGTGTGGGTCTCGAGCTCGTGAATTATTAAATAAACCTTCCCATTACCATTTAACCCCTTTTGTGGCAGGGTGCAGTGTTGTTCCGTGGCAAGGCGCAGACACGGTATGCATAGCATACATTATTTCCTGCATTAATAGTTCAGGTATTTGTTGAATGCAAAATGGCATTTGCAGTGTCAAAACTGATATAGGGATTTTGCATCGCAGGTTTGATGATCTTCTTGAGGGAGTTTTCGGATCTCTTTGAAACAAAATACTACTTGGGGAGGGGCAACTACAGATATATATATATATATAAATGACATATAATTGAACCTAAAAATAAAACAATTACACATGATCAAATTTGATGAAACCATATATCACAATAAAGACCATGTAAACACAATGCCAAAAGGATAACAGGTGATGAACAAAATGAACATGGATGAATATAAAAGCGAAAAAAACAATGACACAATGGTTAAAGTTGATGAGACAAAGAACGGAAAAAAAAACTGATGAAAACCAATCCTGGGAGTGGAAAAAATAGATGAACACCCACGGTAAGGTGCTGAAATATGCGGAACAATGATTGCAAACCAATGGAAATGCTGAAATAGGTTGTGCAGTTGCTTGGAAAACAGTGGCAGAATTTTGGCATAGGTTTGAATTTGATAAGAACCAGTGGTAAAATCATGAAATAGTTTGGACACTTGCTGAAAGCCAAAGGTAAAATGCTGAAAAAGGCTGGACATAGATTAAAACCAATTCTAAAATCATGACAACCTGTTCAAAACCAGGGGTAAGATGCTGAAATAAGTTGGACACTTTTTAAAATCAATGGTAAACTGATGAAATAGTCCAACAAATGCGGAAAACTTTGCCAAAAACATGAAGTAGATTGAACTATGTAAACGGATATCCTTTAAAAAACTTTATGAGTGATATTGTTGTGTGCCTCAAAAATTCTGATGTGCACATTCTTGCACATGTGAAAAAACTGTAAAAGGAAATCAAACATTGCGATCTCAAATTGAAGTAAAGAATTGAACACAGCAACATGCATTATAATATGAATATGGTGTGTGCCGTGTCCAAAATTTAGATAAAGACTTCGAAACACATACATGGCACACATGAACAATTTTCTATTTGTGATTTTTGTGTTTTTTTGAAATGGAGAACCATCAGAATCAACATGCTCGGGGATTTTTTTTCCTTCTGGGATTTGTATCCAGAATGTATTCGAGTCTTATGTCCTTGTCTCTATGTCATTCAGCAGCATGTTTTTAGATACTTGAAATTATAGAGAAATTAGGGAAAGATAATGCATAATACACACATTGCAATAGGACGGGAACATGATGAAATCCACGGATAAAAGGAAGAAATGGAGAACACCAATGAAATCCAGTGATTAAATGAGCCAGGAGGTGGGGAAAACTGATGAAACCGAGTGAGAAGATGAACAAATAGGTGGGGAAAACTGATTGAAATCTCAAGATAAAATCAAGGAATGGATGGATAAAAATGATGAATGCCAATGATAAAATGACCAAGTAGTTAGGGAAAACGCATAACATCTAGTGACTAGTGATAAAAATCACAAGCAGGTGGGAGAAAACTGATGAAAATGAATGTTACAATGTAGACTTTGGTGAGGAAGACTACTGAAAATTTCAAGATACAATGAAGGAACGGATAATCAAAACTCATGAAACATCATGATAAACTCAATAAATCAGTGGGAAAAACTGATGAAATCCAATGTTTACATACCATTTCTTTTAATTGTGGTATCCTCCATTTGTTTGGTTTCAAGGTTCCGAGGTTCCATCATTCACACGTTTCCCCAGATGGGGGTAGTTTTGATTTCCAAGGCCGATTAATCAAACAAAATTGACATAAATATTTTTCAGTGCTTCGCACTTTCAGGTTTTCCCCTTTTTTGATGTTTTGTATGTATATAGATTTCTTGAAACATATTTGATTTGTTTGAATGATATATATATATATACATATTCATTTATTTATTCATTTATTTATTTATTTATTTATTTGATGAAATATTTTGATATAGTAAGGAAACCCACCCACCAAACCCCGTTACCCCCCTGAGCAGTTCCTCGTCGACTTCAGCCAGAGTGTGGGTCTCGAGCTCGTGAATTATTAAATAAACCTTCCCATTACCATTTAACCCCTTTTGTGGCAGGGTGCAGTGTTGTTCCGTGGCAAGGCGCAGACACGGTATGCATAGCATACATTATTTCCTGCATTAATAGTTCAGGTATTTGTTGAATGCAAAATGGCATTTGCAGTGTCAAAACTGATATAGGGATTTTGCATCGCAGGTTTGATGATCTTCTTGAGGGAGTTTTCGGATCTCTTTGAAACAAAATACTACTTGGGGAGGGGCAACTACAGATTTATAATGATATATATACATATATATATATATATATACATAATTGAACCTAAAAATAAAACAATTACACATGATCAAAATTGATGAAAACATATATCGCAATAAAGACTATGTAAAGACACTGCCAAAAATGATATATACATATATACAACCTTTGCCTCCGATATCAACACCAGAGCACAAAAGTAATCCATCCAGGAACACTGTTTTTGATACATGCCTTTTCTAGTTCATTGTTGGACCTCTCTCCCTATATATATATTGACTATATCATGAACTATCAGTTCATTGTTGTACAACTTTGTTGAACGTTGTACAACTTCGAAAATGTGAAAACAATCGAACCAAACAATAAATAAATCTCAACGCAGGTCTGGACGCGGCAGACGGTTGTATTCGTATACGGAAAGAATGCAACCTTGTATAGCATTATGTGGAAGTCATCTGTACATATATGTATAGATTTTCATTTTCATTACAGCAGCTGACTTAGAACCACCAAGTCTTACTGCAGTATATTTGGTTCAAAGCAAGTAAATATATATATATATATATTCACATATGTGTTTGACACTTACTAGCAGTTTAGCAGGGCCGTTTTTCTATCGCTCACCATGGAAGGGAATGAACTTAAGATAGGAATCTGCTCTATGTCACTTGGGCCTAATGCCACCAGTAAACCTCGGCAAACCTGACAAAACTCAGCGAACACCGGCAAACCCGGCAAACCCAGCAAACTCCGGCAAACCCGGCAAACCTGGCAAACCCGCAAAAACAGAGGAAAGTACCGGCAGTTTGCATACACTCGACTTAGAATCGTGCTAAATGGCACGAACCGAAATGACAGAATTTCTCACACCCTGTTTTTCACCTTATATATGTTATATATATAAAATAATTTATATTTAATATAGTTATAGTATATTGCAACATATATAATCATATATATATACATATATACACATTATATTAAATAAATATTATATATATGAGTGATATTGTTGTGTGCCTCAAAAATACAGATGTGCGAATGCTTGCACATGTGAAAAACTGTAAAGGGAAATCAAACATTGCGATCTCAAATTGAAGTAAAGAATTGAACACAGCAACATGCACTATAATATGAATATGGTGTGTGCCGTGTCCAAAATTTAGATAAAGACTTCGAAACACATACATGGCACACATTAACAATTTTCTATCTGTGATTTTTGTGTTGTTTTGAAATGGAGAACCATCAGAATCAACATGCTCGGGGATTTTTTTTCCTTCTGGGATTTGTATCCAGAATGTATTCGAGTCTTATGTCCTTGTCTCTATGTCATTCAGCAGCATGTTTTTAGATACTTGAAATTATAGAGAAACTAGGTAAAGATAATGCATAATACACACATTGCAATAGGACGGGAACATGATGAAATCCACGGATAAAAGGAAGAAATGGAGAACACCAATGAAATCCAGTGATTAAATGAGCCAGGAGGTGGGGAAAACTGATGAAACCGAGTGAGAAGATGAACAAATAGGTGGGGAAAACTGATTGAAATCTCAAGATAAAATCAAGGAATGGATGGATAAAAATGATGAATGCCAATGATAAGATGAACAAGTAGTTGGGGAAAACGGATAAAATCTAGTGACTAGTGATAAAAAACACAAGTAGGTGGGAGAAAACTGATGAACATGAACGGTACAATGAAAACTGTTTTGAAGAAGATTGATGAAATCTAAAGATACAATGAAGGAACGGACAACCAAAATTCATGAAACATCATGATAAGCTCAATAAATCAGTGGGAAAAACTGATGAAACCCAATGATAACATGCACCAATAGGTTGAGAAAACTTTGGAGAACTGCAGAAAAACTGTAATGATCAACTGGAGAAATAGATTGGGAAAACTTGGGACAGCTTATGAAACCAAATGATAACATTAACAAATAGGGGGGAAACATGTTTCTTTTCTTGATAAATTTATCAAATAGGTTTGGAAAACTGATCAAATCCTTCTATAAAATGATCAAGTAGGTGAGGCAAACTGATGAAATCTCCTGGTGAACTAATGGAAAAACGGAATAATATTGATCAACATGTATGACAGCATGGAGAAATAAGGTGTGAACATATATATATATACAGTTATATATATATTTCCATGTGTTTTGCATTGTTTTGTTCTTATGTTGATTTAATGTTGGTTGTTCCCATGTATTTTCTCATTCTTCGTTCAGAAACGTTTCTTGCTTTTAACTAATTCACATTCCACAAGATTTACACAAACCAAGTTCGAATTACATACGAATCACGTTTAGATTTGAATCGACATTACTTTAGAGTTGATTTCATTAGGTTTCAAATTTAGTCAAAACAGATTTCAATTTAAGTCGACATGTTTTTTCGAATCAACTTCTTTCTCAATATTGAATTTTACAGAGGCCAGCGTGCTCAGCTCCTTGATAAAACGAGAAAACAATTGCCTTTTGCGACCTTGATTTTAGCTACCGCACTCTCTTCTGTTCTCATCTCTCCCTTCATGCAAAAGCGTGGGCTCTTATGTATTTGGACGGTATTCCTTGCCGTAAAGCAGTGCAGTATGCAAATGGAAAACATGAGTTGGGACGACTTGATGGAAATCGGAAAAGTGTGAATGGTCTTGCATCATACTCGGCTACAACTTTTCGTCTAAAAACCTTATATAGATGTTTTTCGGACAAAGTATTTTCAAAAACGGAAACATGCTTTTCTGTCCTATATTGATTATATACGGATATACATATAATATAGCATACAGAGATGGACACGGTAAAACCATGTGTGTATATACATATACTTATTTCTATACATTCTGTAAATACATATATGCATACATACATACATACATACATACATACATACATACATACATACAGACCTACAGACCTACAGACCTATAGACCTACAGACCTACGTACCTACGTACGTACGTACGTAGGTAGGTAGGTAGGTAGGTATGTAGGTGTGTAGGTATGTAGTACGTAGGTATGTAGGTATGTACGTACGTACGTAGGTATGTAGGTGTGTAGGTATGTAGTACGTAGGTATGTAGGTATGTAGGTATGTAGGTATGTAGGTATGTAGGTATGTAGGTATGTAGGTATGTAGGTATGTAGGTATGTAGGTATGTATGTGTGTATGTGTGTGTGTATGTGTGTATGTATGTATGTAATGTAATGTAATGTAATGTAATGTAATGTAATGTAATGTTATGTTATGTTATGTATGTATGTATGTATGTAATACTATGATACATTTTCACTGAAATAGGTTGGAAATTGAAAGAAAACAATGGTACAATCATGAAATAGGTTGGACAACTGCAGAAAATCAATGGTAAGATGCTGAGATATGTTGGAAATTGTTTACTCCCAACGTAAAACTGCACAAAAACCTTGCCAAAATCGTGAAATAGATTGAACAATTGATGAAACCAATTGTCGCCCACATTTGCCGACATCCTGGACAACCATTTCCAGGAACAGTGATCTAAATATTGCAAAAAACTAGAGAAGTAAGAAATTGTGGTCACAAATTCATCTACAGTTGAAGTTGCGAGTATGTATATAGGTTTATATATATATATATATCTAATATCTACATATATATATGATGTGATGTAGCTATATTTATGTCGTAGCCGTGTAAAAACACGCATTTCAGATGGTCAATCTTGGTGTAAAGCCGAACACTCACTCTTACACTCTTACATTATAACCTTTGCATCCCAATTGCAAATTACGTCCAAAGTATGTTGAAATTGAATCGAGATTACTCTAGATTTGATTTTATGAGGATTGACATTTAATCAAAATAGATTTCAATTTAAGTCGACATCCTTTTTTGGAATCAACTTATTTCTCAATATTGGATTTCAAATCTATATATAATACACACACCAAAAAAAAACAAGCAAACGGTATATATATATAAAGGTGTCCGAAAATACTTTACGTAATACTTGTATATATATATATACAATCTATAAATTTTCTATCTGTCATTTTTTAAATATAGAAATTTATGATAAGAAAAAAAATAGTCCCATTCTATCTGTGAAGAAAGTTTATCATAAATCGAGGTTTCGCATATATATATACGAAAAAATGCCCCGGTAAAATGAGTTGCAACTTTGCCTTTATAAAAGTCAAGATTACGTATATATATATATATGTATGGTTTTGTGATGTTTTAACCCCTTTTTTGTTTTTTTTCTCGTAATTTTCTATCTCATGTTGTTCAGGAGTAGAGTCGCACAAAACCGTATATATATATATATAGATACGCGGAATTGAGATTTTTCATTGAAAATTTCTATCTGCTAGATCACGAAAAATCGTGTCGCACGGGAATTTTCTATCTACAAGATCGTGACTATATATATATAGAATATATGTATGTATGTCTGACCTTTTGCTGTTACAAATTGATGTGCTCAGGCGTCCAGCTCTGATGAACAGGAAAAGCTGCAGGACAGGGCATCAACCTGAGACCATGCAAGGTTGCAATCACAAGGAAACTCGTTTCAGTCTAACTTTTTGAAATCCAAGCGCAAGAATACATGATTAAGATAATCACAGGGGACCATTTTCAGGGGCGCCAGATTGAAAGAAGGCTATTCAACCTTTCAAACCTCTTGGAACAATTTTTCTTTTCAGCCACCGGCCGCCACATCATGATGCTCTTTCGCCACGGCATCGGCATGCTGTGCACAGGAGATCATCAAAAAATTGCAGCGTGAAGACTTGCTTCTCGGATTTTGAACTTCGCGAAATTAAGTTCTCCAGGTTCAACGGAAAGATTCTAGACTTCTCCAACGGTTGTGGGGATGTGAAAGTATGGCTTCCTGCAAAACAATCCAGCGCTTCACAGAATTTAGAGTGGTAAGACAGTATCAGGGGCAGTGCTTGCTGGTTGCATGGGCACTCAACAGTTTTGAGGCAAAGGCACTTGGCTGCTTCATCTTTTTAGAAACAACGTAAAATACATCAAATTCCGAAGCCCACATTTTGCTCCGTTTCTTTGCGCATTTCCTTAATTTTCCTGGTGTTTGTCTATGATTTCCTGGATTGATTTGATTGGTCAGAGAAGAAAACTGAGGTCCCGCGTTGAACCTCAAGAGTCTCAAGAGGTCAGCCCAAGCTGACTGATGGGTATACTGACCGCTGCTTGCAGAGCGTTTTGGTTGGGGTTTTCTGTAATTGGCTGCGCTACATATGAGTCACATGTGGTAGCGCAAGGCTCAAGGAGTTGAGCGATTCATGTGTTCAATTCTGTGGTCACAGTGGTTGCACTTTCCTGCCCATCAAGCGACATTCGCACTGCCAGGGATTGGCAGCACTGGATTCAGAGGTGCGGAGTATTGAATGCATCGTTGAGGAATGGAATACATAACTGACTTTAACCTCAAAACATGATGATTCAATTGTTCCCTTGCAGCGTTTTTGATGCATGTGAAGACACGCACGCACACACACATACTTCGAAAAGCACACAAGGAGACTGAGACTGCAACGAACCTGTTTCCACTAGAAAATCTAGAAGTTCATCACTTTATGATGTCCTTGCAATCTTCGGGCACTTCTGCGTTAACAAGAACAGTGGATTTACTGAGCAAAAAATAGGGCCAGGAATTATTGATATAAGATGATATTTAGGTTCTTTTTCAACCAAGCTCTAGTTCCGAGTGTGTTTGGGCGTTGCGGCGTTGCGGCGTTTGCAGGATGTGAGCTGAGGGATTGCAGGGACTGTTTTCGCCGAGAACCGGCAGGTCTCTTGGGTGACTGCGCGTGTCGCAGTGGCGGCAGTTGAGTCAGTTGGCAAATATGGCAGTTGAAGTGGTTGACTTTATCATACTTTATCTATGTTATAATTGCACTCAATAAAACATTGGCAGTTGAACACTTGATCTATCTTGATCTCTCTGTTTTTGATGTGGAACTAGCGTAGTCATGCGTAGTCCATTTGCCAATAAATTCAACTGCTTGAGTCATGAGCGCGTGATGGCGCATAGCCTGAGGACGACCAAGTTTCCGGGGCAAAAAGCAAACCCGTGCTGAATGCTGGAAGTTGACATTTACACAATCCCAGAAAAATCAAACATCGATTTGAAAACATGCGCGCATGTGAAATGTGACACGGTCTATTTTTCTCTCTCTCGCGTTTGTTGGGGCTATCTGGCAGACAGTTTTTTCAATTTTGAGCCTTACAACGTGCGCATCCTGACTGGCAGCCATGTCAAGGCTTGCACGCGCACGCAAACGTGCATTTAGAAACAGATACATTGAAACATCTGTGTATACCAAACTATCCCATGAAAAACATAGTTTTGGTTCTATTTGGTTCCCAAAGTGCTAATCCCAGACATCAAAGGCTTCCAAACAGACCAATCTTCCAATTTTGGTCTCCGGGATCAAGGCGCCCACGCCACACCGTCCACGACGCAATGGCAGAATTGGTGGTCTACGGCCGGGAGAGCTGCAGTGCCTGTAAGCGCTTCAGGGGAAGCTGCGAGCACCACGGGATCAAATACAGGTGCCGGGACCTGAATTGGCTGATTTTTTTCACCCCAAAAAAACATAATTTGCTATTTACTATTTACATGGTACCAACCAAACGAAACAGCCTAAGGGTTTGGGTTTTCCAAGGTTGATGTTGATAAACCATAACTGCTGATATTTCAGTTCCGCCAGGTTTGCAGATATCGACAGTGGTAGCAACAAGGCGGAAATGCTTCGCAAATTGCGCGCCACTGAGTGGTTCAAAGGCGGGGCATGGGATGATGGTTTGTCCCATTTGGATATTTTGTACCAGGGAGATCCATCGAAAAAATGGACCGAAACCCCCAAGAAACCATGGTTTAATAGGGGCATTCACACACATATTTGGAACTATTTCAGGGGTGTTTACGGTGTTTTCCCTCTTCGGGGAATGGGATTAACATGGATTAACCAGTTGGGTGACCAACCAGACCAACCAGAACCAGAGGGGGTCAAATTGTTGTTCAAATGGATTGGGAATCAGACCTTAATGAATGGGATGAATTTGGATACACAGAACTTTTGTTCAAAATCATGTTGTCTACACGACAAAAAGATACAAAAAGGAAGTAGATGGTGGAAACTGGACAGACAGTAACATGTCACAGTAACATCATGTGTAGCTTAAGAATTGTAGTTACCCTGCCGGAAAGAATGCCTTCAATCATTGGGTTGGTTCAAGCACAATTTACAGGAAACCCCCATATTTAATGGGAAAATCTTTGGTTTCCTGTAGATTTTCCCTTAAACCAATCCATTGATTGAAGGCATTCTTTCCCAAGACCAATCTGTGGTTCACTTTGAATTCGTGATGATTCCAACAAATGATACCAAATTAAATGAAGGTTAACTGAGGGTCAAAAGTGAGGATGTAATACCCAATAAAGCTGATTTCCAAGAAAAACACTTGTCATTGTGATTTGTGATTCATTGATATTCATTGTACCCTCTGATAATCCCAATCCCATGAAATCATCATGAAATGGTTGGTGGAAAATCACCAGAATTTCAACCTTGTGAAACCAGATGACATCAGCCAGATTCATCCCGTTTTCACAGTTTCACAGGTGGCAAATTTGGATTGCCATTGGTGGACGTCTATGGGAAGCTGCTGGAGCGCCCCAGCGAAGCCGCGGTGAAAGCTGCTAGGGATGCATTGCCCAAAAATGATCAGGTGGGGAGCGAGGGACGGAGCCAGGAGCGGGGCCAACTTTGGATGATTTTGCCGAGAAAAATGGTGATTTCATGGAGATTTTCGTTGGATTTCACGTATGATTTCCACCAGAAATATGATGATTTCAGATGGGATTTTCAGGTCTTTTGTTGTGGATATACAGACGCATCAATGTGAGTCTGATGTGGCTCCTGAAAAGGGAGGATTAATCCTCAATATGACAATTATAGTAGGGAAAATTAACTTGTAAACCATGGATTTTGTGGTACTTCATTTTTCAGGGAAAATCATGTTGGCACCTCACAAATATCATTTGAAAGAAGAACATAAGTATAAAAAGTAACCAAAAACACAACCTTTGCACGTCTTTTCTGGTAAATGATTCCCACTTGGCATAGACATTTTAACCCTAGGAGTTATAAACCCCAGGAAGAAAGGTGATATGTACCTTTGCCACCCGAGCCAGCTGGCGAAACTGGGGCAGCACCTTGCACTATATCCTCACACGCTGGTCGGTTTACCCAGTTTGTCTCAGCTAAATCACCATGAAATCACCATTAAACCAAACGATTTTCTTTTCCCCTTTGACATTTCTTTGGGTACCCGACTTGAGTTTCTCTCAGGTAGAGAATCTCAAGAGGCAGTTCAAGGACGCTGGGACCCACCGCCAACAAACTTTGGTTCCATGGGTTGGGGACACAGCTGTGACACGAAACGGTGAACGGTGAAAGTTTCTGAAATCCCTCTTTTTGATGGTGAATTTTGGAGAAATCTTACCATTTACGAACGGCCATTTCCTGATGGCTGTGAGAAATCCCATAGTTGTTGGTTGTACAAGTTGCAAACCTGTTGGTCAATCTAAACACCGCCAAAGCGGTGATGGTGTGTTTGAAGGTATGTCAGCCACTGATTTTAGAACCCCCTTGCTGATGGCTGCAATCGAAAATCGGACACCATTGAACAGCTGATCTAGGGATCCTAGTTGTCATTTGCGAGGTCTGATACATGTAAAGCATTCTGATTTGTGGTACGATCAACCGGAGCCTTTGATCGATTGTAACGAATGTTTTTCTTAATTTCCCTTTCCTTACCACATAATGATGCGGACACCTTATTCTCGGGATAGAAAACCATCTCAATTTTGAGAGTTTATGGTATATTGGGTATATACCGCTATGGGGGATAGTTTTCCTCAGAACCCACAGGAAGGTTCGTTCTTGGATCTACTTTAGAGCACTGTGTTTATCACGTTACTCAGCTGTTTGCGAAAAAAATCGTTTCACAATCGAATCGCATGAGGGTTTCTTAAAATGGGCCAATTTATCCATCGTTGGTCATTTGTAATGAACGGGGAAACCTGTGGTTTGAAATCTTCCCCAACTATCAACATCACACTAACCCCCAACAAGCATAAAACAGTAATTCATCACTAACCCAAAAATAGGATTTCACCAGCTCCCATTTTTTTGGGGCGGAGCTTGCTATATCATTCATCCCATTTTTTTTCACCTCAAGCGATGCGACGTCGTCCTGCCAGGAGCTGGATCTCAACCAGGATGGCCTGCTGAGTTTCCAGGAGATGGACGAGCTTCTGCAGACCTTGGCGCCACAGCTGTCCCAAGGGCAACGCCAGAAGCTCTTCTGCGCCGCCGATGTGACGCTGGACGGAAGGGACGGAAGGGGGCCATGGGGGGCATAGGGGATGGGGACCATGGGGAGATGAGACTGCAAAAACATAGGGTGAACCTGGCGGCTTATGACCCACTGAAAGCTCGCTTGGTGCCCCCTTCCAAACCTTCAAGTCGATGTATCGTTCCCGAGTGGTTCTAGGGAAACTCTGCTGCTCCCTGAACACTCCAAAGTGAGGGACTTGAAACTTCTTGCCCAGAGAACTTTCAGAAAGGACTTCCTGAAACTGGTTACTGCGGAAGGACATGTCCTAACCAGCCCCAAAGAGTCTTTTGAGGCCAGGGGTGCAAGACGGTGAGCCCCTAATGGCTGTGGCGCAAGAAACCAAGTAAGCAATTGTGCGCTGTGGAGGCAACCAGGTGGTTAGCTGGAGCAATTCAGACACCGGTGGTGATTGCGCTGAAGCTCAAAATCAATTAAAGAGCGTGCAGCATTTGCCGCAATCTTGGCTGATGGATCGGTGTTCTCACCTGGGGTGAGCCAGAACGAGGTGGTGACTGTTCCACAATTCAAGATCAGCTCAGGAACGTGCAACAAAAATCAGGCTACAGGTGGTGCATTTGTTGTGATCTCGGCCGATGGAACTGTGGTTGCCTGGGGATCTGAAGACTATGGTAGTGAGAGTTCTGCCAAGATCAGCTCCTGTTTCTGTAGATATTTATGGTATGATCTCCGGATGCAGCAGCCACTGACTTTCGAAAACCGCATGGCGCGTGTCCTCTGGTGCGACTTAAGTACCAAAGAGTCTCAAAGCAGACTTCATTTTGACATACAATTACAATCATTCAGCAAGCCAATCAATTTGTATATAGTATACAATATATATATATATCTACGTATAAATATTTGATAATATTATATATATATATAAAATATGCATATATGTATGTATATATATATAGACATATATATATAGACATATATATATATAGACATATATATATATATACAGAAAGGGGTGTTGTGAGCGCTAAAAAACAACATTTTGGGGACATTTTTTGATGTGTTTTGTTCACAACAGCCTCTGTAAGTGAGATACACCACTTTGGGTTTGTAAAATTTGTGAATTGCCTAGCTTCGATTGTTTAAGAATTGCCTACGCTATGGGCATTTGTCGGCGTTTTGTTTGCTTCGATGGTTACAAAACCTCCCCCGCAAAAAAAACAATCTGGACTAGTTGCCAAATCTTTGGTTTTTCCCCAACAGCAAAACTTTGCTATGGGGTCTTTAGCCCAGATTAGCTCCGGTGCGATCTGGTGACGCAGCTTCAGCAGGTTCCGGACAAGGTTCTGGAGGGTTCCGGTGCAGATACCTGGTGCGGTTCCGGTGCAGAGGGTTCCGGTGCAGATAGCCGGTGAGGTTCCGGAGGGTTCCGTGCAGTTCCGGAGGGTTCCGGTGCAGAGGGTTCCGGGCAGATACCTTGTGAGGTTCCAGAAGGTTCTGGTGCAGAGACCTTGCAAGGTTCGGGAGGGGTTTTGGCGCAGATACCTGGTGAGGTTCCGGAAGTTTCCTGAGAAGATGCTTGGTGAGGTTCCGGAGGGTTGCGGTGCAGATACAATTGGTGCCTGTTTAAAATGCACATGTTTGAAATGCTACCTATCTTTCAAACAATGCCGCACTTGTTGCAAAGGGTTGTTGCATACACTGAGGAATGGTGTTCTTTATGCAAAGTCATTTTACAAGTGTTGTTTGCAAAATTTATTTCCTACCAATTTTATACAGAACATATTGCATGAATCGGTGCCTGTTTAGAATGCACATGTTTAAAGAACAATTGCGTATGTTGAGGGAAACCCCTGTAGAGATGTAGAACCTATACATTTTCAAAACAATTTTGCGCTTTTTGCGCAGGCCTTTTGCATTTGTTTGTTTTGTTGTTTTTATCTACTATTCATGTTTGTTTTGGGTATGTATCTATGCATGGCCCGGGAGAGCAATTGGGACTGCACAGTGGTTGCTATTGTTGCAGAAACAACAACGTTTGATTTTGCAAAGAAAACTGCTGGGTATCTTTTGCAAAACATCGTTCTCAAAAATGCAAAAAATAGGCGCTCACAACAGGCCCCTCCCTTTATATACATATACACATATAAATGTATGTATACACATATAGATAGATAATAGGAATAGAATTAGGGGATCTGGGCAGGAATTGAACCCTGTTCGAATAATCCCGTCGGCGAAATGGGATAAATTGTCGGGAGAACTTCGCAGTCTTTGCTCAGGCCTGGAATGGTTTCTGAGCCACTTGCTGCTCACCAATAGCCGTTTGGCAAGTTACAATTTCATGTTTTCATCTTCTCCCCACCCAAAGGGGCGTTTCCCATTGACATCCTGAGATTTTCCGAGGTTTCCCATGGTGAGATCTCCAGTGACATGGATGTTGTTTATATCGTCTAAGAGATATGGATCTCAGTTCCACCTGTGCTTTGTTTGTCGCGCGTGATTCCTGGGTCGACATGGGTCGACATGGCATCCCAGGAATCAGAATGGGGTCGTGGAGTTGGAAGAGTTCATTGATTTCGTGATGTACGGAAAGGCGGGGGGAAAAGGCTTCTGGTTGAGGCAGTTTTCCACTGTGAACCGATTGAACAGTGATGGTTTTTGGAATGATGGCACCTGGTTAGTTCATCCTTCGAAAGTTGGTTAGTTCACCCCAGTTTAAGTGTGATTAAACCTGCTTATTCCACTAACAAAACCAGGAAAAATCCTTGGGATCCGTGGATAGTTCGCCTTTTCGTGGCAAGGGTTGGTCCTCTCCGTGGTCCCATGCTTGGAGCTACGATTTTTTGGTGTGGGTCGGAAAAAAATTGGGACCCCTAAACTCCCCACGGTTGAGCAGAATTTACCCTCTGGTAAACTAACAGTTTGCGACATAGAAAATGGCCATTTATATAGTTGATTTACCCATTAAAAATGGTGATTTTCCATAGTTATAATGAGTTTTCCCATTAAAAATGGTGATTTTCCATAGTTATAATGAGTTTTCCCATTAAAAATGCTGATTTTCTATAGTTATAGTGAGTTTTCCCATTAAAAATGGTGACTTTCCATAGAGATAGTGAGTTTTCCCAGGAAACATGGTGATTTTCCATAGGAAAAGTGAGTTTTCCCATTAAAAATTGTGATTTTCCATAGTTATGTAAACGTTTACCAGAGGGTATCATAGTTTTCCAATTTATTCCTGCGAAGCGCCCATGGCTGGGAAGCCTGATGGCTTCAGCTAGGAAATCAGGGGCATCGGGAATGGGTGCGTTGAATCTATATGCTATATGGATTTATGCAGTGTATGTGTATGTGAATGTATATGTATAGGTATAGGTATAGGTATATATATATATGTATATGAAGTCTATAGAGTCTATAGTATTCTATAGTTAATGCCGCGAACAAACCAACAAAAACATATGGTCAAATCCGATCGAAAACCAACTAAATAATATTTTTTACGCCTTTTTGGAGCCACCATGAGTCACCTTTTTTGGTTGATTCAAAGCCAATTAAACCAAGCAATCTGAATCACGTTTGCGGGCACCCTGAATCAGGTGGCTGTGGCAAAAATTTCCACGGAAAGCTTGGCTGACACAGAAACCAGCCATGAAGAGGTGGGTTCTACTGCCGTGTTGTCAGAGACGAGATATGTGTATGTATATGTATTTGTATTTGTATAGGTCTATGTATAGGTATATGAATATGTATATGTATAGGTATATGTATATGTATAGGTATATGTATATGTATGTGTATATGTATATGTATAGGTATATGTATATGTAAAGGTATATGTATAGGTATATGTATAGGTATATGTATATGTATATGTATAGGTATATGTATAGGTATATGTATATGTATAGGTATATGTATATGTATATGTATAGGTATATGTATAGGTATAGGTATATGTATAGGTATATGTATAGGTATATGTATATGTATATGTAAATGTATATGTATGTATGTATAGGTATATGTAAATGTATAGGTATATGTATAGGTATATGTATATGTATATGTATATGTATATGTATGTATATGTATAGGTATATGTATAGGCGTATAGGTATATGAATATGTATATGTATATGCATATGTATATGTATATGTATAGGTATAGGTATATGTATATGTATAGGTATAGGTATATGTATAGGTATATGTAAATTTATAGGTATATGTATAGGTATATGTATATGTATATGTAAATGTATATGTATAAGTATATGTATAGGTATATGTGTATGTATATGTATAGGTATATGTATAGGTACATTATGTATAGGTATATGAATATGTATATGTATATGTATATGTATAGGTATATGTATAGGTCTAGGTAAAGGTATCTGTATAGGTATAGGTATAGGTATATATATATATATGTATGTATGTAGTCTATAGAGTCTATAGTCTATAGTATTCTATAGTTAATGCCGCGAACAAACCAACAAAAACATATGGTCAAATCCGATCGAAAACCCACTAAATAACATTTTTTACGCCTTTTTGAAGTCACCAATAAGTCACCTTTTTTGGTTGATTCAAAGCCAATTCAACCAAGCAATCTGAATCACGTTTGCGGGCACCCTGAATCAGGTGGCTGTGGCAAAGATTTCCACGGAAAGCTTGGCTGACACAGAAACCAGCCATGAAGAGGTGGGTTCTACTGCCCATTGGCCAGAGACAAAATATGGTACCTTGGTTGTGGATCTCACCATTTTTTTTTCGCAAAGGCCTGTATGATCTGTATGATTTTGTGAGTGTTTCAGAATCTAACAATCATTTTTATAGGGCTTTTTGAATAAACATGGTGCGTATCATAGGCATATCACTCATGGTTTTTGATCATGATCTCCATGGATTGTGGTCATATGGCTATGCAAAACTATAGCTACGCCGCATGATCGAAGCCAACGGAGAATCCAACCCTCGAGCCGCCTGGGTTGCTGCTGATGTCTTTCTTACTCCTCGAGATCCTGGTTTTTTGGGATTTGTGATGATTTTTTTTGAGTTCCCAAAATTCGGGGTTATTCACATGTTCATTACCCAAAGAACTTAGATGTGGGTATGGATCAATACCTATACATACCATTTTTAGGGGGATGAACATCCATTTACCAGCTATTTTGATGTTCACCAGGGGGATAGGGTTTTGACCCATCCCCACATGTTCATTACCCTCTGGTAATTTGTTACATAGCTTTTGAAAATGGCCATAGAAATAGTGGATTTTCCCATTAAACATACTGATTTTCCATAGCTATGTAAACGTTTGCCAGAGGGTACCCAAAGAACTTAGATGTTGGAACAACTGGTGTTATTTTTAGTTATGACCTGTGGACCGGGGGATTGGTCACAACCAGATTCCGACCATTACGGGGTGAGGTTTCAAGCTGGGCTAGATGGCTTCATGGCTAGACAAGGACAATTTTTTAGGCGTTTTGTTTAACATGTGTTTGTTTGGTACATATGTTTTCCTTATGCTGTTGCGTCTTACTTTCCCAAAATTTTGGCAACTTGGCTGTTGCTTGTCCCCAAAATTGATCATTGAAGTTTGAAGAACTTAAGGACACGTTCTCAGACCCTGATGTGGAGAACATCTGAATACTCAAGTTGAACAGTGCACGCAAGAACAATGCTTCATTGGCAATGACATGTTGTTCCTGTTGGGAATGTTGATAGCAGTTGTGCAGGATATTAATCACCGCGCAGGATGACCATTCCGCTAGTCAAATGATCAGCTGTGACGGTTGCGCACCTCCTATTTCATTCCTTCTTGGACATCTCCAACGTGCTCCAAGTGTATTGGTCATAAACTATGATATATCATGATATATATATATATTGTATATATACATATATTTGCAAATACCCGGGGTAATCAAACATGGCTTGTTCGAAAATTCCCTATTTTGATCCATCATTTTTCAGTCGTAAACTCTCCATGGCTTGATCGGGGATTTTCCGTCGTAAAACGACCCTTTTTGGATGAAGATCCACCAACCAAGTGCCCACTGACTCTTGTGGCTCTCCATTTTATTGTCATTGTAGAATAGTGTTTTTTTTTTTAAATAGTGTAAACAGTGTAAAAAGATAAAGCCACAAGAAGATAGAAAAGTGATTTGCTTTATCTTTTTGTGGCTTTATCTTACTGCAATATCGCAAAAGATAGTGTAAATAGTGATTTTCCATTATTTTACTGGGATATTAGTGACTTCAGCGCATCATTTTGGGGCTTGCAATAGCAGAAACCCAACGAGACAAAGATGAAAAAGGCACAGCTGCACTATCCATCAGGCTTCCCGTTTCCTGTCCATGGTTAATCCTGAGCCAAACTGAGATCCCATGTGATTTTCAGAAAAACCTATGAGATCCTCATATTTATCATGCCGCAATGCCAACATTTTTCCTGGTACCTCTAAGAACTGGTGAATTTCCCATGAAATCACCAACGGGGGTCAACCTCCACAGGTTCCTGTCCGGGGGATCATGGTATCACTTGCGAGGCACTTGGAGTCACTGGAAGGAGAACACCTTGGAAGCACATAACATCGCGCGGCGGCAGCATGGTGTGCCGGACCTGGCTTGGAGCCACTTGGTTTTCTGCCATGGCTGGAAGCCAATTGGGAGAGCCAGACTCTGTCATTTCACGGAAGATGGTTGTTTTGGATTCAAAAAATGGTGGAAACACAATGAATTGGATGGTGAAGTCAATGGAACAACTGTACCTGGTCATACCCCTCCCCTTGCAGTTGCTCCTCAATGTGGTGGCCGACGAACTGTACTCACATCATTTTTGATTTCTATCCGATTGTTACCCATCATGCTGTAAATTCAAATTATCAGTGGGTTACATTTTTCGATCCGATTAAGATGTACAGGGCTTTGCCCCTTGTTTATAGATGCATAGTGATAGTTATTTCATGGCTCCATATCCCAACAAACATGGGTGAATTTCCGTGGTTATAAGCATAAAATCAGTACCCTCTGGCAAACGTTTACATGACGAAGTGGAAAATCACCATGTTTCATGGGAAAATCCACTATTTCTATGGTCATTTTGAATAGCAAACTGTAACCTCAACTGCCCGTCTGTAACGGCTCTGGGTCAAACCATAGACCAAGCCATCTGTCTGAGTTCCATGACAGGCGATGAGTGCTACGACTTAGCGAAGAAGCAAGCGCAGGTAGAGTTCCGCCCCGCCGGGCATCACGAAATAAAAAAGCCTCCAATTTATTGGAGGGGTTGGATTTGTTGGGTTTCGCATTTTTTTTGTCTTGCTGTTGTCAGTTTTTCATTTTTTTTGCTAAAGATAGTTTGTAGTTGGATATTTTGTTTCTAATAGCTAGATCGATTTCGATGTGTTGCCCAGTTTTCCTTCTCCGGTCTCATCCAAGTCTTTGTTGGTCATATCCACATGTGTTTTTGGATGAATATATGTATATTCTTTCCTGTCTAATGTGGGAAACCCAATGTTTTAAACCATCCCCCAAATCAACATAAACCATGGGTGCTATATATAAACCATCCCCAAATGGTAGGTATATGATTGGGTTTACCCTCCGGTGAACTAACATAACAATGGAAAATCACCATTTTTAATGGGAAAATCCACTTTAAATGGCAATTTTCAATAGCTATGTTAAATTACCAGAGGGTACCACATGAATCAATTTTTTTGTTCGATGAATTTGAACTTTGCCTGGTTGGATCCCCTGGCAGCTGAGTAAATCACAAATTTTCTTGCGGGGATCCATTTTGTTTTTAATGCTCGCTGAATTACTTGTTGAATCTCCACCTCTTGGTTCATTTTGGTTGGTAGAGCCACCAGAAATCACTTACCCTCTGGTAAACTAACATAGCTATGGAAAATGGCCCAGTCGAAATAGTGAGTCCCATGAAAAATGGTGATTTTCCATAGATTTTCATTGGTCGAGCCCCCAAGAATGTGATCATTTCCACATCTGGCATCTGGCGTCTCGATCAATGAATAGACCTCAGGTTGTCCCTTGGGGGAAGAACGTGGTCCCTTGGGAAATCGATTTCTAGTGACATTTCTTGGGGTTGAAATCAGCGACGTGGAGGCATGTCAAGCTGCTGGACAAATGCTCCGGGGCCACTGTGACGGAGCATCAGGTCGCCATGGGCAGAATCTCTATTGGAGCCTTGGTGACCCGAAGGACCCGAAGTTGAAGGCCACCCGAACCTCCAACCAAGAAGAATTTAATAAGGCCCTTTTTTAGTCTTTTTTTTTTTGGGGGGGGCAGTCACACTTTAACTTCCATAATTTCGGTCTGATCCCCGGTTCTACTGGCTGGACAGCCAAAGGTATGGTTTTGTTTCTTGTGAGCATTGCACAATTCCTGACTGAAGAAATGGTTGTTCAGCAAAAAGAATCTACCTGACTGTCAACACGGTAATCGCATTTGAACTGTTTAGACCTCTGACACTGAGCTGAGGAGTCAAGAAAAGGAATGATGGGAACCAGTTGACCAGTTGAACACCCCTTTGTTTTTCCACCGAAGCTTTGAGGAATCCATGCAGCTGCCCTCATCCCAACGTCATTTTGAGCTCTTGGTTGAGCGAAGCGGAACGGCCCGGCTACGACTTCGCGGGGTCGGGGCCTGCGCCGGGCACGGAGCAGTTCAGCCAGGTGGTGTGGAAGGCAACGAGACAGGTGGCCATGGCGTTGTCGGAAGATGAGAAGTTCCTGGGCGAAAAATGAGAAGTCCAATGGTCACATGGTCACTTTGTTGAGAATCACACGGAATAACCCCTTTAGTAACAGTTAAATAGGCGAACTGTTGGGTTTATGGTGATTTGACAGAGATAAGTACAATAGTTTGTGGGTTAATAGACCAACTTGGCTACCTGTTGGGTGCACCACCCTGTGTTGGGGCAATCCTGTGATTTTCCAAGGTTCTGCGTGGCAAACTACTTCCCTGCAGGCAATGCGGGAAATTTCAAGGAGAGACTGCAAGATATGGATAGATATGGCGCATGTTTTTGCCACGTTTCGGTGATGAGAACTGACACGATCACCATCCCAGAAATATGGACAGATGATCCATGATTGTGTGTTGAGAAAGACATATCTATTCACGTTTACATATGTTATAGAGAAATACTTATATTTACACACGCTACATATACATTACATGTAACTAACCATCACCAGATGGGCTTCCACCAGATGGCCATCTGCAACTGGGTGGTTAAACATCTTCTTCAAAAGGGATCTTTTGGATTGGAACGTCAAATTCCCATGGGTTTTCGGAGTCCCATTCTGAGACAAAACGGGTAACTGGGTAACATCATTTCCAAGTTTCCACATTTTGATTTTAAATATTTTTCCTTGACTCAGCGAAACGGTGTTGCAAGTGCTTATGTTTCTAAGTTTCGAATTTTTCAGACTTGGGCTTGGGGATGGGTCAAAACCCTGTACCCCTGGTGAACCCCAAAATAGCTGGTAAATGGATGTTCATCCCACTAAAAATGGTATTAATAGGTATTGACCCATAGCCACTTCGCAAAGTTCGCCACTGGTGAGTTTTTTCACCGCGCAGGAGAACGTCTTCCCGAAAGGCACGGCAGTGCCCAAAGCCTTCGCTGGAGCACTGGCAGCGGCAAAGGGGGCGGCAACGGCGGAGGCCCGAGTTTGTTTAACTTGGCTTTATGGTGATTATATATAATATATAGTATAACTATCCATAAAGTAATATAAAGTAATATAAAGTAATAAATATCCATAAAGTAATATAAAGTATAACTACAGTTACTGTATGACATGATAAGTGGGGGGACCACGAACTCGGGACATTTGTTTGGTGCATATTTGAGATATTTTTTTGGTACATGTTGGTATATTTTGACTTTCTAGATTCCGCCATTTCGATTTTGACTTTTGACATATTATGGGGATGTCATCATCAAACATAGAATTGGATTACAAGGGGTGTACATTTACCCATTTTGGGAGTATCAAGAATCACCTGGTGGTGGTTAAAGACAGCCTTCCAAAAGGTGATGCATATGGAGGTGAAAACATCGGGAAGGGGGGGTTGGCAAATGAAGATGCAAAAAAACCTGCGGCCAAAAGACAGTCTTTCGTTGTGATTTGATGAAGTTCTTGTTTCAAAGTTCCAGAGTTCATCTATAGTCACAAATTTATCACTTGATTTCAGAATCGAATTCTACACACCTTTCATTTTTTTGGGTTTCTACAGTGTTTTTTCCTGCTCGGCTGCCCAGCCCTGCCAGGCCACCTTTGTGACTTCGCCCGAGGGAGTGGAGACCTTGAAAGTTCGGAGGTTTCCGCATCCCACCATCGATGAAATCCTGGATAGCTGTCCTGGAAATGATTTCAAGGTGCCGGGGAAGTGATCCTTTGACCGGATGTTTTTGAAATGGGGGAGGTTCTTAAGTCATGGGGGATCCACCGTCGTCAGCATGGTTGCTTCAAGAGTAAAATGGTCGTTCATTGGATGATTTGGGCACCTCCATTTTAGGAAACCTCCAAACAGACCCCTGGATTTTTTAGTGTACTTAGTGTAATTGCGGGTACCATCTTAGTAGCAAATCGTCATCACTATTTCCAGGGTATCCTCTAGTTATGTAATCGACGAGGTTTATTGATCCCAGGTTGACATTACTCAACATTAAACCCCGCCCATGTGGGATCTCAAATGAACCGAAGCTTGTCCCAAGGATAGATGTGATGGTGCCCCACCAGCCCCTACATTTTTCTCAAAATAACACACCAATGATAGCAACCCATAGCAACCCGAAGCCACCCCTGGGAGGAAAAGATTGAGGAGGCCTTCCAGCAAGGTGCTGATTTGGTCACCATCGATCGCGTGCACAAGACGCTTGGTGAATTCCGAGGATGGTTGGGGTGTCGGATGTCGTCAGCTCAGGCCTTTCAGAACACCTGGGTTGTGTTGGGGGGAGGTATTTGGTTGACATTTGAGCTATGGTCAATGCTCATGGTTAATAACCATTAATAGGGGCTAGTCATCCAATGGTTCATAGGGATTTGTAATAACCATTATAAGGATCCTTATTATGGATGGGATGACCATCAACCATATAGTGAGTATTGACCATGGCTCATTTGGTGAATGGTGGTGGCTGGGTTGATTCTTGGCCATCTTGAGGGATGCGAAGGAATCACCTAACGAGTATCTGAGGGTCAGCTATGGGATACTGTACATCTTTTGTGGGGAGGATACACTTTTGTGTAGCCATGCAGGATGTACATTCAGAGTATGTGCGAGTTGCTCCAGTAGCTTTTATTGCACATGTTAATAGATAAACCGAACTCGTTAACGGGGTCCCAAAACCAACAAGCAAAAGTTTTGAGGACACCACCTTGTAGCTCCTTGAAGATGATGGTCCAAATTTGAGTTGGTCAAGGCAAGTCCCGCTTGGTACAGGAACTAATTAACTGGTACCCCAGGTTTTACATGTTCCCTTCATCTCCACGGTGGGAAAAAGGAAGAAAGTACGAACATCTGATGATCTTTCATGGACAGTTTGTAAAAAAAACATGAAAACCATGGCAGTGTTGGGCATAAACAAAACCATTTCATACTGTAGGGATATTTTTAGTGGCATTACCCTCTGGTAATTTGTTACATAGCTATTGAAAATGGCCCAGTCGAAAAAGTGAAAATGGTCCCATTAGACATGGTGATTTTCCATCGTTTTTTGTATGTTTACCAGGCCGGTAAATCCCATTAAATCCCATTAAATCCCAGTAAATCACCATTTTTCTTGGTGAAATCCCTATTAAAAAACCCATGTCCAACTGTTTACCAGGTCATTTACCAACCATTTCGTGGTGATCAAAACCGACCTCTGGACCCTCAGTGGTCCCGACTTCCTGAGGCCTCCGCGCATCCACATCCGAGTCATCGCCAGCAAGAACTCCAAAATCCTGACGCAGTTTCGCCGCGGCTTTGGAGGCTGAAGTTAGTGGCTCGCCTTTTAAAGGACTGATTCATCTTCAGGGAATGGTAAGTTAGTGGCCATCTGAAGGGCTGATTCATCTTCAGGGAATGGTAAGAATGTCGTCAAAAATGTTGGGTATTCTAATTACGAAAACATCACCAAAGTACTGGTATCTGTTGAGGATGATGTTCCCAATTTTGTTGGGTGATGTGAAAAATTACCAACGACCTGATCATGCTGAGAGAACCTGGGGTCCCCAGCTTTTCGACAGCTTTTTTGGCACAGATTTTGCCCAAGCAGTGGCTGAATGACTCCTGAAAAGGGACGGACCCTGATCTATTCTGGCAGAGACTGACTGCTTTTCCCGCGCTTAATGAAGCACACATAGCACCGCAGGTCAGCTGTGGGAGCATATCAGATACCATCTTGAGACTCAAACAGATTCCATTGAGTATACTGTAGGTAAGGCACCACACAGATCACCAGTCTACCCCATTTGAGATTGAACTTAGTAATTCTGCCATTATTTTCTTACTTCCAATTGTTGTGGACTAAAAAAAAAAACTCTTATTTCATGCGACCTGCTAGTTGCCCCTGTGCATCTCTGCACCGTGTGCTGATCACCGCGCTCAAATTGCCAGTCGAGTTAATGCCCCGCCACCACAAAGGGGGTGGCGCCGCCGCGGTTTTCCGAAAATTCCGGAGAGCTGGGTGTGCTGAGCGTCAAAAATTTGAGGGCTTTGTGTGTTTTTTTGGGCTAGGCAGCGTGACATTCTCTGATCATCATTGAAAGTGATTCATCATCCTTTCATATATCAATGAATCGTTGATTTTACCCATTTATTGAGCATTTCCTGAAGAATGATTATTGAACATGATTGAACAACTGTGCTTGTATGAGTCTCTGCTTCAAACGTAAATCTCTGACCCCTGTTTGGCTCAGCTGACAGTCCACTTGCCACAAGTTGTGGAGGTTTGGCAAAATCCAAGCTTTGTTTTGACACCCATTTGGCAGATCAATTTCTCTCCCTGGATCAACAGTGGACTGTGGACGTTTTTCCATGACATTTTCTGTGGATCCGTCCGTTGGAGCCATGGCTCCCCTTGGATCCTGCCATGGGAATGCCCCTCCAAGGCCTGGGACATACTTAGATGGGCCATGGAGTTAGGGAAAACTAGTTAGTAAATGGATTATTTCATTGGGATATAGAGGTTTACATTATATAACCAGTTACTAACCAGTTAGTTAATCCCATGGCCCATCTAAGTAAACTTTTGGCGCACTTCTTGTCTTGTCCCCGATGATCCAAGTGTCAGTTCAAGTATTGTCACATTTGTTCCATGATGCGAGCTGCCAAGTGAGCACATTTTGAGGGATCCACCAGGTGCTGGCCATGGTTGCGTCATGTTCTGAATAAAGATGAGATTAAATGATGACACGTGAATATCAGGACAATCGTTTGTCTATGTCAGAATTCTCCATGAGTTCATGGAAACTCTTGGGTCCGGCAAAATTCAGCATACGTGATCAAAAAAAAAATATATATATATATGTCAGCGCTAACCCCCAAAAAACTCGTGATTCTTTCCCAGTCTGTCAAAATGTGACTTCCAATGGCAGAGAGGGAGGTATCGAGTCGGCTTTGGCATCCTTTCGAGGTGAGTCTGGATGAGATAGCGAGAATCTTCCCTGTTGGAAGCGCACGCCGCAGCTGTGCATTTCAGATGTGTTTAGCTGCCTTGATCCATTGGAACTAGGAAATAAGGAAGTTTCAAGCTATCTGTCTATCAATGTCAGAGCTCTTGGTTTTCCAGTAGCTCTCATTCGACTCACAAGTCATTAGGAGGGACGGCTGCAGCGCGTGACACTTTGCGTGCACGGATCTTTTTGTGATTGTGAGAGTTCAGGATCTGATTTAGATTTGACACAGTAAGATCTGCTACCTGCTGTCAAATTTCTGCTCGGCAGTAGTAGGCTATTGCATATCTATGCCACAAATTGCTGATGGGTCTCCAGTCCTCTGATGCAGAAAGTGGAGCGTCTCATATTCTCCACGCTTCTTGGATTGGATAATTTCCAAGCTGTACATTTGACAACTGGGCGGACCTGCGAACTTCTGTACCTATGATCTCTTTGCGTGGGCCAATTCCGGGAGAGGTCGTCGCCTGTTTATTAAGGATTTGTTTAAATGCTGGGGCTTCTCATTTGCCATGTGTAAGTGAGATGAGTCATGACTCAATGAGTCACACTCGGCTAGGAAACATATTCAGACCCCAATCAACCTGGCCAGTTTTACCATGGTTATGATAGCAACTTGATCTCAATATTGCTTGCAGCGCAACTTCCAGTCCAAGTTCTTACGGCAGTCCAGTGGCTGAGTGGTGGGTTTTTTGAGGCTCAGGATACCAAGTCTCAACAGGCAGAAAGCTGGGTGACAGCTAAGGAACAAAGCAGCCCTGGCTGGCTATGTGCAGAGCTTGAGAGGACAACCCGAAGTGCAGGTCAAGTTGTTCCACTACTCGGAGCAGGATGGGCTGGACACAGCTGCCTTGGAAGCTCATATTTTGTCAAGTGGAGCAGCTGAAGTCTCAGTTCTCCTTCTTGCTACAGCTGCCTCCAGCTACTTGTGGTTTGACCCGGAACATTACCCCAGAAACGTGGAACTTTGTACCATTTTGAAGAAATTTGCAGAGATCAGAGTGAACTTCGTTGTGTGTCCAACTACCCATTCAGCTCGAGATGGATGGCAACAGCATCAGTCTGACTTGCGGAGTGTCTTCGGAGACTTTCTCCCGGAGACGGGCAAAGTGGACACTTGGACGGACTTCGATCCGGAACAAGGTCTTGGGCAAGAGCAGATTCGTAGCTTGATTTACCGTGCGCAACACCAGCAAGCCTTGCAGTGCCAAGATGTTCATCAAGAGCCAAGAGGTGGATGGATTTGGAAACCAGTTGGAGGATTTGTACTGCTTTTGGTTGTTGGTTTGGGCGTGCGCCAGCTCATGCGCAAGGTGTCCTCCCTGAGTTCCCAGCTCCAAGGGCTCCAGAACGAGACGAGAGATCTCCGCCATCGCATCCAGTTGCTTGAAGCGGAGGTTGTGCATCTTCGCGATGGCCAGAGTCTGCAGTGGTGGGAGCGGTTGGGAGGCATTTGTAGTACTGTTGCCTCCGAAGTTGCCTCCTCTCTGCCACTGCCGCTTGTTGCCTCGTTTGATATCCATCAATTGACGCACTTAAGACACTGACTCCACCAGTGATGGCACCGAGATTTAGCACTCCAATGGCTTGAAATGGAAGCCCATAGCCTTCGACCAGCTTGTGATGTTTGGGCCCTACACAGGTTTCGGTTTCTGTACAGTTTAGCTTCTTTGCGACCAGCTAGCAGTCGACGAAAAGGACCATGGCGGCAGCATCATTGCTTTCACGTGCATTGCCCATTGCTTTTGCCTTTGTTTCAGGGAAGGTGCTTGTCATCTGGTGTATCTAGTTTTGTCAAAAACGCCAGCCTTCTTTCGAAGGTATGCGGTGGCCAAGACTTTTTGTTATTCCCGGAAGAGTTCATTTCAAAAATGTGCTTGCACTAAAAAGGGAAGATGCGTGTTTCACCTTGTTGAGGAAAAGCCACATCCACTTGCACTCAAAAAGCAAAAAGCCGGATGACCCGAACTCTGAAGACACTTCCGGCTCAGTGCGAATCTCCTTAATTTGTTCGATTTTGCCGGCTTGGTAGGCCTGTCACCATGGCCGTACTTCCCGTTCCGTCGAAGGCCCCTGCGAAGCCCGTGGACCTCGAAGTGAAAGCGCGGCCAGACAAGAGCCTTCACATCCGTTGGCAAGCGGACGGCGCTCATGGCCGCTTTCAGGTGGAGGTGTGTTACTTCGAATTTGAAGGTCCTATGCTTGACCCGTTTCATTCCAGCGGCGTCATTGAAGTGGAGAGGTGTGCAGCCCTCGTGCCTCATCCTGAGAAGGTGCCAAAGGACCAAGCCTGGGTTGTGAAGGTGTTCGTGAAGGCAGTGTCAGAAGATGGTCTGTTGAGTGAAGCAGCGGAGAAACAGGTCACTTGGGATGCTGAACTCTCCGTTGAGGAAACGGCCAAAGATTTGAAACAACGAGTTGCAGAGTTTGAACAAACAGAGTTTGCCCACTTTGTAGCGGCGAAGGGTGATCCACACATTGTAGTTGTGGCCGCTCAGCACCATGGCAAGTCTTCTCACATCAACCACTTGTCTCGCTGCTTGCATGGTGATTTGACGTTGAACGACCACATGGACCAAGCACCAGCGAGCGAAGAAGAGAAGACCGTGGCCCTGAAGAGTATCAAAATTCCCCTTGGCTCCTCACACATGGTGCTTGTGGACACGCCAGCATTCCCCAACATGAACGACGAGATGCAAGGCAAGCTGAAGACCTTGTTGTCCACTGGAGTGAAGGACGGTGCGCGGAGACAGGACCTTGCACCAGAGAAGCAGAGTTCCTTCAGCAAGCCGCCGCATGGAGCGATCGTCGTGGTGTCTCTGTGCCACTGGCGTGATCAGAAGACAGAGACCCAAGGATATCTCCAAAAGATGGCAGGAGTCTTCAAGACGGCCTCCGGTGGTAGAGTCGAGTTTCCCTACGTTGTGGTGGTGACTTTCCTTGACGAATTCCTGAGGGACTGTCAGAAAGAGGATCCAAGGGAAGAACTTGAGAGTGCCCTGGAAGGTATCAAGAGATTCTCAAAGACAGACCATGTCTACGCGATCACGAACTACAAGCGGAACAGTTGTGGAAGTCTTCGCACCAACAAGGCAACCTTCGATCTCCTGTCCCAACTTCTTGAGAAAGCCATGCGCGAGAACACGGCCACACCCGTGCAGGAGTGGGCTTCGGCAGCATTTGCTGCTGTGGCAGCCACACCCAGGTTGTCCATCTATCTTCTTATCTCTGTCATGATCTTTCTTGTCGCTTTGGCTGTGGCCATGTTCCGGCGATGACGGATGGCACATTTCGATGAGGGTGGAACTCAATGTGTGATTTGGTCTTGGCTGCTCCAGTGGCGAGCTGCCGATCTCTAGTTTCGAAATGATTGAACAGCCGTTGAAGTAGAGTCTACTATTTAAAAGCTACAGGCGGATAACTACAGGTCCGGGTGAAAAAAACGAGTTGATTGTCGATAAGCGCCAGAAGTTGAAGCTGACGGATTTTTTTTGACAGAGACCACTGCACATGCATATTGTGTCATATTCCTTTGATTTGGTAGGTCCCAGATCAGCCTCCAACATTGAAAGCCTGCGGTGCATTCACGAGGCCTGGCGTTCATTTTTCTTGCCATGGGTGATGCAGCAGTTTTTCTCCCTTTTTCGACATGTAAACTGGACTCAACAATTCGCACAGTGCTCATAGCTTTGTGTGCTTGTCAGCCTTGGGAGGAGTGCTCTGCTGCAGCCGTTTATCATTCATTCTTTCCTCCCGGTGTAGATTTCGCGATTTTGACACCGATGGGGCAAACCAAGCATCTCATCTTTTCAACGAACCTGGGATTTCAAATGTAAGTCGAACAAACGAGCACGGAACCATCCGATAGGTTGCATCAAATGCATAGGCTGCATAGGGGTGATATTTCCGACTTCGCTTTAGCTGTCAATAATCAGGCGGCCTTGGATCTATTTTTTTTTCAAAAGACTATTGGAGGCAATGACATCATTTCGAGTCCTTTGTTTGAATTCAGTTTGTTGTTGGACACCATTCGCGGAGCATATCTTGGATCCCCAGAATCCAATGACCCACTGGTCCCTGCAGGATCGATGTAGCCAGATGTAGAGGGGAAATGGCAAGCTCTGGAAATCATGGATCCATTTGTGTCAAAGTTTATCAGTTGCCACCGCTGTGTGTTTGTTCCTTTGTGATAGCTGAGGAGCGAAGCAGCCCTGGCTGGCTATGCGCAGAGCTTGGGCGGGCAATCTGATGTGCAGATCAAGTTGTTCCGCTACTCGGAGCAGGATGGGCTGGACACTGATGCGTTGAAAGCAGAAGTCGAGTCAGCGTCTGAAGCCTCAGTTCTTCTCCTTGCTACAGCTGCCTCCTGCTACTTGTGGTTTGATAAGGACGAGGGGGACCGCCCCGGAAACGTGGAACAAATTTGCACCATTTTGAAGAATTTTCCAGAGATCAGAGTGAACTTCGTTGTGTGTCCCACTAACAAGTCAGCTCGAGATGGATGGCAACAGCATCCGCCTGACTTCCAGAAGGTCTTTCGTGGTTTTCTCCCAGAGACACGGAGACCGCACACTTGGACAGACTTCGATCCGGAACAAGATCTTGGGCATTGGCAAGAGCGGATTCGTAGCTTGATTTACAGTGCACAACACAAGCAAGCCTTGCAGTGCCAAGATGTTCATCAAGAGCCAAGAGGTGGGTGGATTTGGAAACAAATTCGGAGCTTGACCCGCCGAGTTGCAAGAGCTTTGAACCATCAGGACATCCACCAACCGCCACCGCATAGATGGCCCTTTGGAAGTGGAGCCCTTTGGAAATCAGTTGGGTTTTCCCTTCTCCTTCTTGGGATTGTCGGCATTCTGTTCCATTTGACTTCCAAGGTGGACATGCAAAAGCAACAGCTGGACACGCAACAGCAAAAGCTGCATAGGCATCAGCAAGAGATCCAAGTCCTTCGTGACAAAATCCTTTCCCTAGAAAGAAAGGACAAGGCACATTCCGAAAAGATTTTGGAGCTTGGTCCTACCTCCACAGGACAAAGCACGATGATTTCACACCTCAATTCTACTTCTGAGTTGCATGGCAAAAGACTATCGGCGTTGAGCTCACTGCAGGAAGATACCAAATCCAGTGGAGATTGGTGTGCCAGGGAGGTTGGGCATCTTCGTGGGCAGATGTCGGAGTGCTCCCGCAATGCTTGTGCCCCAGACACTTGCGCCGCCGCATTCTACCAGGAGAAGGCTCAGCAGCTTCTGCAAGATACCAAGCCAATGGAGATTCCTTCCAGAAATCAGAGTCTAGATGCTGTGAATGAGATGCAATGCCAGAATTGTCAGTGTCCAGACCAGCGGTGGCTCGAGTGGTTGACAGAAGGCATTCGTAGTACTTTTGCCTTATTTATGCATCTCTCTGCTTATTACTAGCAACTTGAAAGAGTTTGCGGCCTTTAGTCTGCGCAGCCTAGCGGCTTGGAACCTTTGACAATGATGTGTTGGCCTACAGTTCTCTACAGCCTTGCGAGTCGCTATACAGCAGAGGAGTTGAGAAAAGGTTCAGCTGATGCCTGCTACATGTACCTCTATTGACACTGAACTGTCACTTTGCCGCTTTTACATATGTTTGCAGGAGCTGCTTTCATGTCTGTTTGATGCGAGATGATGCAAGCAGAGCCATAGATTTCATGTAGTACTTGGCTTACGTCCAAACATCTTCAGCTAATGGTTTACAGTTGCTTTTGTTGATCAAGCTTGCGGCAATTCATTTGACATACCTTGGAACTGGAACACTTTTCTGACTATATGATACAAGTATGCCGAGTATTCTTCGTACACTTGCATTTCTTCAGCAAGCTGGTTTTAGTGGCTGGGGCACCTTGACCTACTTTAGTGCACTAAAGGAAAAAAGTCGGATGACTGCATTTTGAAGACACTTCGGGCCAAGCGCGAATCCCCCATTTGATCTTTTCTTTGCGATTCGCTGGCTTTTGCCATGGCCGTACTTCCCGTTCCGTCGAAGGCCCCGGCAAAGCCCGTGGACCTCGAAGTGAAAGCGCGGCCAAACAAGAGCCTTCACATCCGTTGGCAAACGGAAGACGGTGCTCATGGCCACTTTCAGGTGGAGGTGTGTTACTTTGAATTTGAAGGTCCTATCATCGACCCATTCCATTCCACCGGCATCATTCAAGTGGAGAGGTGCGCAGCCCTCGTGCCTCATCCTGAGCAAGTGCCACGGGACCAAGCCTGTGTTGTGAAGGTCGTCCTGAGGGCAGTGTCTGAAGACGGTTTGCTGAGTGAAGCAGCGAAAAAACAGGTCACTTGGGATGCTGAACTCTCCGTTGAGGAAACGGCCAAAGATTTGAAACAAAGAGTCGCAGAGTTTGAACAAACAGAGTTTGCTCACTTTGTAGCGGCGAAGGGTGATCCACACATTGTTGTTGTGGCCGCTCAGCACCATGGCAAGTCTTCTCACATCAACCACTTGTCTCGCTGCTTGCATGGTGATTTGACGTTGAACGACCACATGGACCAAGCACCAGCGAGCGAAGAAGAGAAGACCGTGGCCCTGAAGAGTATCAAAATTCCCCTTGGCTCCTCACACATGGTGCTTGTGGACACGCCAGCATTCCCCAACATGAACGACGAGATGCAAGGCAAGCTGAAGACCTTGTTGTCCACTGGAGTGAAGGACGGTGCGCGGAGACAGGACCTTGCACCAGAGAAGCAGAGTTCCTTCAGCAAGCCGCCGCATGGAGCGATCGTCGTGGTGTCTCTGTGCCACTGGCGTGATCAGAAGACAGAGACCCAAGGATATCTCCAAAAGATGGCAGGAGTCTTCAAGACGGCCTCCGGTGGTAGAGTCGAGTTTCCCTACGTTGTGGTGGTGACTTTCCTTGACGAATTCCTGAGGGACTGTCAGAAAGAGGATCCAAGGGAAGAACTTGAGAGTGCCCTGGAAGGTATCAAGAGATTCTCAAAGACAGACCATGTCTACGCGATCACGAACTACAAGCGGAACAGTTGTGGAAGTCTTCGCACCAACAAGGCAACCTTCGATCTCCTGTCTCAACTTCTTGAGAAAGCCATGCGTGAGAACACGGCCACACCCGTGCAGGAGTGGGCTTCGGCAGCATCTACTGCTGTGGCAGCCACACCCAAGTTGTCCATCTATCTTCTTATCTCTGTCATGATCTTTCTTGTCGCTTTGGCTGTGGCCATATTCCGGCGATGACAGATGGCACATTTCGATGAGGGTGGAATTCAATATGTGATTTGGTCTTGGCTGCTCCAGTGGCGAGCTGCCGATCCCTAGTTTCGATATGATTGAACAGTCGTTGAAGTAGAGTCTACTATTTAAAAGCTACAGGCGGACAACTACAGGTCCGGGTGAAAAAAGACTTGATTTCTGAGTTGTTGAGCGCCAGAAGTTGAAGCTGACGCACATAGCGCAAGGGAAATTCTGCTTGTTCAGAGACATTCCCTCCAGCAGCACATTGCTTTGATTTGTCAGGCCATGGATCAGCCTTGCACCTTCGCAGCCTGCTTTTACGAGGCCTGCCATTTCTTCTTTGATCACCATGACTGGTTCAACTGTTTTTCTTTTGTTCTGCATTTTAAATAGATTCAACTTTGGCCAAAGCGACAAGAGCGGGTTGCTACCTTACAATTGTCAACACTTTCGCAGGGGAACCTCTGCTGCAGCTGTTTCTCAGTGATTGTTTCCTCCCTTCGTAGATTTTGTGGTTTCGACACCGATGGAGCTGAGAAGGCATCTGATCTTTTCCACGAATCTGGGACTTGAATTTGAGTGGAACAAACGAGTGGAGGCGGGATGATTTACAAGTTCCCACATAGTTTGAAGTTTCTGACTTTACTTCAACTGGCAAAGATCATGCTTTCGATCTGTTTCTTTGTTCAAGAGATTATTGGAAGCAAAGCTGCCAACTCGCAGACTAATCATATTATGTCAGCTTTGGTTTGAGTTAGTTTTTCTTTCAAACTGGTCATTTCACTCGGCATATCTACGATCCAAATGTATCTGAAGAACGTTGCAGAAGCCTTGCAATAAAAGTGACCAATAACGGGTAGCTGAAGGTGCAGCGAGGTAGTATGTTATGATTTGCTTCTCATTGATTTATGGTGCCTAAGGAGCAAAGCAGCTTTGGCTGGCTATGCGCAGAGCTTGGGCGGGCAATCTGATGTGCAGATCAAGTTGTTCCACTACTCGGAGCAGGATGGGTTGGATGCAGATGCTTTGGAAGCACAAGTCTTGTCAGCCTCTGAAGCCTCAGTTCTTCTTCTTGCCACGGCTGCCTCCAGCTACTTGTGGTTTGATGCGGAACATTACCCCAGAAACGTGGAACTTTGCACCATTTTGAAGAATTTTCCAGAGATCAGAGTGAACTTCGTTGTGTGTCCCACTACCAATTCAGCTCGAGATGGATGGCAACAGCATCAGTCTGACTTGGGGAGCATCTTTGGTAACTTTCTCCCTGAGACCGGCAACGTGGACACTTGGACGAAGTACAATCCTGACCAAAAAATTGAACCAGAGCAGATTCGCAGCTTGATCTGTCGAGCACGCAGTCCTTCAAGTTCAAACCATGAAAGTTTACGTGTGCAAGCCAAAAGCGGATCGATGTGGACATCATTTGCCTTTGTCACCTTTGTCCTACTCTTGCTTGCTGCTTTTGTCCTGCAACATCTTGCCATACAAGACCTTCGCAACCAGATTCAGTCCCTGGAAACGAAGGGCAAGACAAGTTCCCAAAGGATCTCCGATCTTGGTACTGATGTTGAGTCACAGGCAAAGGAGATTCGAGATGAGGTCGAGAATCTCACTGCAGTCCTTGACAAGAGGATTGACCAGATTGAGGCTCGCCATCAGTCCCAGAACAAGAAACTTGGAGAGCTTGAGTCTTCTATGGAGTCACATGCCACTAGCCTTTCCAGTCTGGTTTCTACATCTGAGTCACAGGGCAAGAGGATTACACAGCTTGCTACAGATGCTGAGTTTCAGGCCAAGGAGATTCGAGACAATCTTCATCAGCGTGCTGAAGCACTTGACAAGAGGATTGGAGAAATCAATGGTAGGGCAGAAGTGCATGGTCAGAAGATTCAAGGCCTTGAGTCTTCTGTGAACTCAAATGCCGTTCGCATTTCAGAGCTTGCTTCTACGTCTGAGTCTCAGGGCAAGGCGATTTCGGAGCTTGCTGCGAATGTTGATTCACGGGCAAAGGAGATTCGGAATGAGCTTCATACTCGTGCTTCAGCACTTGAGAAGAAGACTGAGGACGTTGATGCTAGGGCAGAAGTGCGTGGTCAGAAGATTCAAGGCCTTGAGTCTTCTGTGAACTCAAATGCCGTTCGCATTTCAGAGCTTGCTTCTACGTCTGAGTCTCAGGGCAAGGCGATTTCGGAGCTTGCTGCGAATGTTGATTCACGGGCAAAGGAGATTCGGAATGAGCTTCATGCTCGTGCTTCAGCACTTGAGAAGAAGACTGAGGACATTGATGCTAGGGCAGAAGTGCATGGTCAGAAGATTCCAGGCCTTGAGTCTTCTGTGAACTCAAATGCCGTTCGCATTTCAGAGCTTGCTTCTACGTCTGAGTCTCAGGGCAAGGCGATTTCGGAGCTTGCTGCGAATGTTGATTCACGGGCAAAGGAGATTCGGAATGAGCTTCATGCTCGTGCTTCAGCACTTGAGAAGAAGACTGAGGACATTGATGCTAGGGCAGAAGTGCATGGTCAGAAGATTGAAGGCCTTGAGTCTTCTGTGAACTCAAATGCCGTTCGCATTTCAGAGCTTGCTTCTACGTCTGAGTCTCAGGGCAAGGCGATTTCGGAGCTTGCTGCGAATGTTGAATCACGGGCAAAGGAGAGTCTAGACGAGGTCGACAATCTCACGGCAACACTTGGCAAGAGAATTGACCAGGTTGAGGCTAGCCATCAGTCGCGAGGTAAGAAACTTGGAGAGCTTGAGTCTTCTATGAAGTCATGTTCCAATGCCATTGAGGATGGTGTCCAAAATAGTACAGCCTTGCTCGGCCAAAAGATTGGCAACCTTGAGGTCAAAACTTGGCAGCACCAAATGAATATTAATAACCTCATTGGTATGATCAACAGACATACCGAGATCGTGTCAGTTCTTGAAATTACGTCTGAGTCACATGGCCAAAGGATTTCAGAGTGGCACAGAGATGCGCAGGCACGAGCACAGCAAGTTGAGAACCTTTGTGTCAATGCCACCCAAGCGACAGAACAGCATTTAGCTGATTTGAAGAGGCCTCTGGAAGACATGAGCCTCAAGTGTCAAATTGCTCGCCTAGTGGGCCCGGTTGTTGGCTTATAGCTCTCGTGAGGTGGTGGCTCAGCACAGGTGGCATTTGTAGTACATGTGCCGCGACAGAATGCTTCAGCAGCGTTCCCCGCGTGGAGTCCAAAGTGTCCGACAGCGTTTGCCAAAAAAAGTGTGTCATATGTCAGCCATTGCCTTTTCTTGCGTTGCTCTCTTTGATTTTTCTTCTTGGAATTTTGTTGGAGAGTTTTTGAACTTGTAGCTGGATGTTTCTCGCATCAGTTGGAGCCAATTGTATAGCAGTCCAACGGCAATTGTGTAACCGAGCCTTTCAGACTTCCAGGCCTCAACACTTGGCATTCTCGGAAGAATGACGCCAGTTTCTTCTGCAGAAGCGTCAGAATTTAGTTGGACAATGTGTCTTGGCAGTGATGGTGGCTGGTTGAAGCTGACCGAATATGTCACAATGTTGCCAGCATTTCAGAACATGCACAGGTCTCCCGTAGGTTTCTCCGTGCGAGCGTGTACCAAACCAAATGCTTTCTTGATTGCAGACACAACCTTCTTCAGGTTTTTTGTTTGCAGCGTGTTCTTGGAGCTAGAATGTTTTTTGGTTCAACAAAGTAAATGGCATGCTGATCACTGACAGTGCACCCAATGATGTTTCCGAGCGCACTCTCCGAAGATGATCTTTGACTTTTGGTCGATGGAGTTGGAAGGGAATTTTCAGACATAGTTTCTACAATTTTTCTATCAGTCCAAGGTGTGAAAGGAAAGCCGTGTTTGATCTGTGTCTAAGTCGAGTGGACCCGTCTCCTCCTTTTTGGTTCTTGAAAGAAGACACCATGGCTGCCAGGTTGTTGCGCTTCCTTGGATCAACCAGGTGCGGGGAACACCTGCTTTGCGGTTCGGATTCACTTCACATCCAATTGAGAGATGGAGTCGCGCGGATCATGATAGAATCATAGACTGCAACATGACGCAAACGTGAAACTTCAACTGGGAGTCGCTGCAGGGGAACCATTTTGTGAACCACCAAAGCTGTAGCCCCAACAAGAACAGGATCCAAGGAGCAGTCACTCCCCACATTCACTTTGCCGGCTGTCCCGCTGGATCCAGAAATGTCATGGATTCTGGCAGATTTCATGAGATTTCTCACCTTTTGGGACTAAGTTACTATTGGATCACCACAGATTCAACCCACCTCGTTCTCTCGCAGGGTGTCAGCTCGTCTCCACCGCGTCTCGCCTCGTTCGGCGCCATGCCGTTGTCGTTGCTGCTGCTGCCGCTGCTGGCTGCGGCGGAGCGGAGCGATCCCAGCGTGGCGAATGGAGAGCTGACACCGCCGGATTTGCCGTTTCCACCCATGCCATCGGTGGCTGGGTACCAATATGTGTTGGATACCCCAAATATGGGGATTCTTAAGCAACTAAAATGGGATATATATTATTATTATTATTTATTATTATTATTATTAATTATTATTATTATTATTACTACTACTATTATTGGGTTTTATAGCTTCAATGATGATGTTGGTTGGACGGAGTTTTAGGTAGGAAATGGAGAATCCCCCATTTAGTTCGATGACTTTCGCACTGAAATGTCCATGTCTAGTAGGGAATTTCCTGTTGCCATGTTTGATTCCCGGAGGGTAAGCAGGTAATCAGTACATTGTTTCAATGAAACTTTTGATCTGGATTGGTTTTACTGCATCTACTGCACCTATTTCTAGGTGTCGGCTTCCTTTGAAGCTTATTTTTGGTATCGTCTTTAACTCATCCCCCCGAATATTCAACAGCCCCTTAGAAACCATGGTTTAGTAGGGGATTTCCACATAATTGGGACCATTTCCCTTAGAAACAATGGTTTAGTAGGGAATTTCCCACATAACTGGGATAATAATTTCTGGGGTGATAAACTCACCGTGATGGGATTACTCTGATGGCTTTCGTAGCCATTGTTGGCTTCCGACGTCTCAGGATGCCATCGTCGGCCCCACCCTGGCAGACTCGGTGAATCGCTGGCCCCCCAAGCGGCAGCCCTTGCGAAAGGACGGTGGAGAGCCAGGGAAAGGCGGAGCCAGGGACGACGGGCTATGTTTTGCCCTCCACAAAACATGGATCCTTATGATTTACTGTAATGGGATTTATTGGGATTTACCGGGATTTATATGGGATTTATATGGGGATTTAATGGGATTTCATGGGATTTATATGGGATTTACTTATGACAAATTGTGATTTAATGGGATTTATATGGGATTTACCTATGAACAATTGTGATTCAATGGGATTTATATGGGATTTACCCTAGCCACCAATCCAAGTCACATTTTGTTAGATGAATACCAGTGAATACCCGTTGATTGACATTTTCTCCAATTTTCACGGTACAAAGAGGACCCCCCAACTTATGTTCACTCGACAAGTGCAGATCAATCTTCATCACGCACCCTAGTTACATTAGTTAAGAGTTAAATGCCAACTTTCCTTTTTGTGGGGCACCACTTTTTGAGCAACACCAACGACTTGTAGTTTCCTGCTGTAGACTGAAACCCATCCATCCAAAGATTAGATTCCCGCTAGTTGTGGGGCACTGCAAAAAACGCATCCAACAATAATTCCAGGGTTCCTAGGGAAGTATTCTGGTTGGTGGTTTGGAACATTTGGACTATTTTTCCCATCATATTGGAAAATGTCATCATCCCAACTGACGAACTTCATCATTTTTCAGAGGGGTAGGCTCAACCACCAACCAATCTTTTACCATATTATATAATCCAGTAATAATCCAATAATAATCCACTATAAGTTCTTGGAACTCAGCATTTTACCGACATAAAAAGGACCTCCGGTTCCGGAGTACTCGTAGGGAACCTGACCAAGTCCGAGCATCATTCCGGGTGCATATTTCACGTTACCAGTTGGGTATTTTGTGTGTGGATATTTCATTGTTATTGTTTATTCCTGGTAGTATTATCTTGCTATCTTGCTACTATTCTTCTTAATATATATTTGATCCATCCTTCTTACAATATCTTACAATGTGTTCTGTATCATCATTATTATTATTCGTTTGATATGGCTAGGCACTTGTTAAGCATTTCCCCAACAGACACGTGTTTCCCCAGCCACGTCCTTCCTTCGATTCCGGATCCCACCGGATTGGTTGAAACCACCATGGTGGGATCCCATCAGTGACAGACTTCAGGGCCAAATTTTCCTCCAATCCAAGAAGGATAAAGATGGACATATATGGATACAATCCACCTGACCAGTGTTCAGAAGCTTCAGAAATCTTCAGAACCTCTGTTCATGGATGATTTTTGTGGATGAAAAAAGTGGGGTTGTACTATGACTATCATCCTTTATACACTTTAGAAATTGTGGATTCTCACCATCCGTGCTGGGAAATCTCATGATTCAGGTTTACCTACCATCCTCACTGTCTCGGAATCGTCTCATCAAGATACCCCCAACATCCATTCCCAACATCTTTGTTAAGTGGGAACCCAAACCCACTTCAAAAAAACCCATATCTAACCATATCTAACCAATATCTAACTTTTTTTGGGGTATGTTAGTTTAAGTTGAAACCCATAACAAAATCCACGATTTCTCAACAAAGCGACAAGCAGTTCTCACAACTTTGATCCATTCAGCTCTTCGGTTCCCATCATCCCAAATCACCCCGTCGCAGGATACTCCCAACATCGTGGTGATCATGAACGACGACGTGGGTTACGGTGCTCCTGACACCTTCGGTGGTCCCATCCACACACCCACGCTGTCGAAGATTGCCTCGCATGGTGTCACTGGGGTTTTGTGAGGCTCCCACCAACGTGTGTATGTATGTCATATATATATATATATGTATAATAATATACATTGATAATGATATGCATTCATTTACTTATTGTATTCATTTATTATTGATTTGTTGATTTATCTACTTTTTGCTTTCATGTTTGTTTACGTGTTTAACAGACAAGAATGGTCAGAAAACTTTGGGTCCGAAGTGGCAAAACCGGTGAAATAATCCAATAATAATGGTCACTGGTTAAAAACATTGCAAGATATAACAACCACTATAGGTTCTTGGAACTCAGCATTTGACAATACGGACCTTCTTTGGATGGCAAAACATTAGCGGAGCATAAGGGTCTTGATCCATACCCCAGGCTGGGTCAGAATTTTGGTCAAACTGTTCATTTTCATTACTCAACCATATTGTTTGGAGCAGAGTATTTTCCTCCACATTTTTCGTTTTGGATGTTTTGATCAAATCCTAGTTACCCCCCCAAGGAACCCTATATATTTCTTTCCATCGAAATCGAAAGAAAAGGGGAGCCTCCTTCCCAAGAAAAATATAGTTAAAATATGTTAAAATGTTGTTCCCAGCTGGAGGATTTTTGTTTCTCATCCTGGCAGCAGCCACTGGCGTCCAAGGTGACGTACAACCGTTTCCACACCACGGCCATCTGCTCCCCCACCAGGGCGTCCTTGACTCTCGGAGCGACATTTTGGTCGATTTCTATGTGCCAACAACTTTCCAAGTCCAAATCCATTGGTTGGTATGGTGCAGGTGATGAAAAATTTAGATCATTCTAGATCTATTTTCCTGCTTTCTTTCATGAACCCTACATTTTTGGATTGTTTCACAAAACTATTTCACAAAACCCCATGGAACTCAGCATGTTCTCGGAAAAGGTGCCTCACCGTAAGATGCCATTTTTTGGCCACTGGATATTTGATGGAAACTAGGAGTGGCAGCCCCATTTTTTTCACCAAATGTGAGTGATAAGTGGTAAATCTTCTAAAAAAAAATCTCAGAATGAGACATGTTTCCATCACTTTCCCCACATTTTGGGTAAAGCCCCATGGGATTTTTCCCCACCCCGTCGAACCGACGTCGAAGGATGACGGGCCGCAACTCGCACCACGTGGGCGCGGGGCAGATCACCGAGGCCGCCAGCGGCTTCCCGGGCTACACGGGGACCATCCCCAAGTCCGCGGCCACCATGGCGAAGGCCGTGGATGGGGACGCCACGAGGACTGGGAGGATTAGCCCACGATGGGCCATGGGAAGCTGACGCGATTTATGGTTGGTAACTGGGGATTTGTTACCCCAAAACAATCCCAATGAAATAATCCATTTACGAACTAGTTTTAACTAACTCCATGGCACATCTAGACACTGAATGCCACTGGTTTATTCCCCAAATTAGGCTGTTGAATTGGGTATCATTTTTAAAAGTAGATGAACATGATGAAATGACTGGGAAGTACCCTCTAGTAAACGATGGTTTATGAATCCGGGGTTGACATTAAGTGGTCAATCATGGTGAAGAACCATAAGTTTTTTTTTTTTAAATATATGGGAGAAGAAACGACTTGAAAACTTAGATATTCAGGGTTATTAACTACGAGCCGTGGGATGATCCTCCAAATCCTCATCAGGCTACTTGGGAAGTTCGTCCGAGACCAGAAGACAGAGTGGCTGAGATTATGAACAGCCAATTCTAAAGGTTTTTTTGCCAATCTCCATAGGGACGATCTCTCTGTAAATGATGGATTGGAAGGGAAACCCTCCCATTTGATGGATTTTCTAATTTGGGAATTGGTAATTCGGGAAAATACAAACGTGCTGTTCCTTTTGTATTGTTTCATTTGGTTTCCCCGTTGAACATGTTTGAAACTTAGCCGGAGATAATCGAGAGGACAAAGTCCCGGATGTTAAACAACTGCTACTTGATCCTTTTGTATCTGGCATGTCACTATGACTATGAAGCAGAACGATTATTATATAGCTAACTTTAGAGATACGACATCCAAACATAGGGACATGAATTGAAATGGATGGCTCGTCATTTCCACTGTGATGTCAACTCTCAACACAGGATTCACTCCTTCCATGGAACAGGTCTTGTCAGAGTATGGCTACGACACTGCAGCCTTTGGGAAGTGGCACAACACGCCCATCGACAACCTCTTTAAATCGGGGCCTTTTGATCAATATCCCACAGGTCCCTTGGTCGATGACGGAATGCTTTGTTGTTTTTTGATTCAATGGATTGGTTTAAGGGAAATTCTACAGGAAATTATATATTTTCCATTAAATCTGGGGTTTTCCTGTAAATTTTCCCTTACACCAATCCATTGATTGATGGCCTTAATCAATGGGGAAATCTGTTTTTCTGCGTGACTTTTTGTCCCAAGAAAGGTTGGAGGGTTCTTTCGTACCGGATAACACGAGAGTCAAGGGGTTTGGTTGATGGGTTATATAGAGCCACAGATTCTGTCACGTTGCTATATATAGTATGAACCATAATAGTTCATTCATATTATATATAGTATAATGGTTTATAATAATAGTTCATAATAGTTCATGATGTGTTTACCATTACGTTGTATATAGTTGATATATTTTTTTGAGTAAACACCATCATGGTTCTTTTGCTCGGAAAGAGCGATGAAATCCGAGCACTGCACGGTTTCTTTTGGTTGGAGAACCATGCCACATTACCGGAACCAGCAACTGATGGAGAGGAACATCCGTTTCCAACGTAACCTGACCAGTTTCATTCGCCATGTTTTGTTGTAGCATATCAATATGATCATAAAGTTTTGTTGAGAAAACAGCCAGCAGTTGAAGCTTCAATAGCCAATTGACGCAAACATTTGGGTTCTACATCTATCCCACTAGTAACTCATAAATCCCCATTGTTTGTTGCGACCTATTTCCCACACATTCATCTGGTTTCCATAGTCATGGAGCTACCCAGAAAAGTCGCTGGATGGTGACTCTTTCATGGAAAATCCGGAAAATCCCAATCTAATAGCTGGATGATTTTTTTCGGGTACCCCTATGACATTGTGAAACCTCCATATAGAAATAGCTCCCCAGTCATCACCATAGGTGGTATGTTGAAACCATTCCCAGTCATGGGTTCATGGCATTGTTTTACCCACATTAATTCGCCACAAAAAACACCTCCATTTCTTGGTGACATGTCTGTTAAATCACCATGTTTTGTTGGTGAAATCACCATTTTTCATGGTGAAATCACCACTTTTCCATCATTTTTCATGGTTAAATCACCATGTTTTGTTGGTGAAATCATCACGATTTTCTGACACCTTCATAGATTTGGGGCCTTTCCGAAGCGTTTTTTTCGGACCGCCCCAAGGTTTGGGTTTCCGCTACTTCTACGGCTTCATCGCGGGCGAGACCTCCCAGTACGAGCCGCGGCTGTTCGAGAACACCAACCCCATCGAGCCGCCCAGGACGCCCGAGGAGCGGCAACGAATGGTTGAGCTACAAAGATGGGGGAAGTTGGGAATTTGGTCGGATTTTCATGGGATTTCGTGGGATTTCACAAGGAAAATCATGATTTAATGAGGACATATGAGGACGAACCAACAAAAATGAGGTTTTTTTTGGGACTTCTGGGAGGTTTTGCAGCCTTGATTTTGTCACCTGGAAGTGGAGAATAGATGGACTTTCCATATGATTTTCCTGTGGAAAAGACAAGGACTTCCAGTTCCAGCTTTTTCTTTTCCGAACACGTTGAGAGCTTCTTGTGATTTCTTGTGTGTGTTTGATCGACGATTCATCATTTTTGGTCAACCCGTCCTGATGGTCCTAACTTGAGAACCTTAGATGGGCCATGGGATTAGCGATTCATGGTTAGTAACTGGGGATTTGTTACCCCAAAACAATCCCAATGAAATAATCCATTTACTAACTAGTTTTCACTAACTCCATGGCCCATCTAAGTAGAGCTTCTCGAAGTGACATTCTTACGACAGGAGGGTTACCACCTCACAGAAGATATGGCCGATCAGGCTGTGTGGGAGGGGCATGGGAGACAACAGACAGCAGACATGAGGACTTCCGGGACTACCGGTTGAAACTTGGGTCCATACCAGAAATGATTGGCTTGACGCGGCTCGACTTCAACTTTCTAACTTTCCAAACACCTGGGTTCTGGTCTCATAGCTGTTGTATATTGACGTCAATTTCCCCATGGGAAGATCTTTTTTCTTCTCCCATTTTTTCACTCCGGGGTCAGTTTCCCAACTGAGCTGTTCTGTGTCTGGCCCTGGAAGGTGGTTGAACATTGATGGACCTGAAGCCCCCTGAAAATCGGGTGGTGATTGTAGAAGTGAAGGTTTTTTTTTCCTGCAAAAGTGGTGAAATATACGTGTGACATATGTGACATATGACATTATGAGATAGCGACATAGCAGTGCTCCAAACCCCAGTTCTTGATATTTACCATGGGGTTCTACTTCCCTGGTTTCATACTAGGGATCAGGAAAAAAATGCGACGATGGGAGCCAGTGATTGTCAACCAATCATCCTTTGGCATTCTGGTGACTCTGGTGGTTGTGTGAGATTTTCAAGTACCCTCAAATTGGATGGGGGCCAAGATCTGTGAGTTTGGGTCCCTTGGTCCCTTGACTTGTGACTCTTCAATGTTATATCAGTTACATCACATCCACATTTTTTCATCCCAAGCATGGTCACCTCTGATTTTCGCATGGCTTAGTTCCCTCCTGTTGTTTGGGGCCTTACCCTCTGGTAAACTAACAGTTTGCTTTTGAAAATGGCCATAGAAATAGTGGATTTTCCCATAAAAAATGGTGATTTTCCAGTTCGTTACAGTGGATTTTCCCATTTGAAATGGTGATTTTCCATCGTTTTTTGTATGTTTCCCAGAGGGTTTCATGGCCAGGCCATCAATTTCATCCGCAGCAACCGCGCGTTGACTCCGGACCGTCCCTTCTTCATCTATTTCGCGCCGGGCGGAACTCATGGGCCCCACCACGTGCACAAGACGCCTGGGCCACGCAAAAAGGGCACCGGTGGAAGGTCAACCCCTGGATGCCGAAACCCCAAACGGCTTCATTGGGAAAGTACTGTTGAAGTAGGTGATCACTGGGGGCGATGTGAGTGATGTTTGAGTTTCTCTTTTGTGTTCATCACAGGACATTTCCCGCGATGGGCAAGCTGTAGGGGGTCTCCACGGTCTCCACGTTGCGGGGTCTGCGAACGCGAACTGGGAAGAAGGCTTCCGAAGAAAAGCAACGTATGTTCCAAGAGAGAACGAAACAATCCCAGGGAACGGTACCCTCCGGTAATTTTACAGTTTGCGACATTGAAAATGGCCATAGAAATGATGTTGATTTAGCCATTAATAGCATGGTGATTTTCCAGTTCGTTATGTAAACGTTTACGAGAGGGTAATACATCCTTCCCTGTTGGGAACTTAACAATGAGTAAGTGAGATATCCAGCACCGTCTAAGGGAATGGGCCGACAAGTACAAAGGCAAATTCGACATGGGTCCCTTGGCAAGCTTCGTGTGGTGCTTAAGGTTGGTAGTTGTGGGAGGTTGTTGCCCATCATTGCTTACGATCGTGATTTGAAAAATTGTTTTCGGCATTCCAAACAAAAAATCTGGCTGTTGAACACCTTATTTTTTTTTTGCAAAGGTTCCGATGATTGTTGGTCATTCTATTTCCAATGTTGTTGAGAAGATTGAAAAAACGATTTACCCAAGACATATTCATCAATTTTCACTTTTGTTGGGCTTTGCTTCTTCTTTAAGTTTTTGGGTGAAAGGCCACTCATTTCTGGCTGAGTCTGGTTATCCATCCCTGCGATCAATGCCTGGCATTGGATGCCACATGGGGAATCCACGCCTTCATCCTTTTGCAGATAACTGTTGGTATACCCGCTGGTAAACGTTTACACTTTGCGACATTGAACATGGCCATAGCAATAGTGGATTTACCTATTGATAGCATGGTGCTTTTCAATAGCTATGTAAACGTTTACCAGAGGGTATCTAATTTTCAGACAAACTCCAAATACAGGGAGTTATGATCCGTGTCATTGGTGGTCAAGTTTCACATGTTTGTTTCACATGTTTCACAGGTTTCAGACTCCACCTTTATGGGTTATCGCATTGTAACCCCATTACTTCACCATACAAAGTGGGACCCCCCTAGATAGCGTTCAGTTGGTTTGTAACTCCACTTTCACTATGGTTTATGATACGCAAATTACATTTTTATAAAACTATAGTATTCATAGGGTTTAAAACGACCAATTTATAACGCTTGGCCCCACATTGTAACGTGAAAACCCGGGTCTTGCCTCCCTAAATCTCACCAGTGGAGGTTGGGAGAAGCTCCGCAACATCACCTACCAGAAACAGAAGGCACCGTGGCCCGTGGCCCGTGGGATGTGAAATGGCCATCATGACATATTCCAATCTTCAAAAGGACGGAAATCCAGGATGCTATAGATGAGATTTAGTTCATTTTAGTTCATAATTTCCAGGTTTCCAATTGTTCTATCTACTAGTATCTGGGTAAATTATAACGACCTCACTGTGACCTCACTGGAATCATGGTTAGTAAGGGAAATCATCCCCAAATGGCCTTAATTCAGGTTAGTGAATTATTATAATTTACCCAGATCTATGACTGGGGGTTGCAAAAAGGGATAATCATGACATTTTCTTACATTTTCATGGTTACTTATTGTTATGACATATATGTTGATCATGGTTGATCGTCCATCATCAGAATTACATTTGGGCATAGCATATATGATCATCATTTTATATTTCTATTGTCATCATTGTTGTTACAGTATTGTCTTTGTCATACATCTTGAATTCATCATCACTATTTTATCGCATGTTATTGCTATTGTCAACGGATTGGTTTAGGGGAAAATTTACAGGAAAACCCTATATTTAATGGTAAAAACCATGGTTTCCTGTAAATTTTCCCTTAAACCAATCCATTGCTATTGTTATTGTTGTTGCTACCATGACGGGGGCAAACTTGTCAATATGGGTAACGAATTCACCATTTAAGGTAAGTGGGACGAAGCCGCGTTCAAGGAAAGGCCAAACACCATTGAGGCCTGTTCCAAAGATATGGAAACATTTGATAGTATACTTATTGTTACTGATTATCCTGACGATATGGTGGCATTGTTCTTATTGTTGGCAGGTACGGTTGAGAACCATCAACTATATATATGTCTTAATCAAGAAGTAAGTACATCTTTACTGTTGGAAAGTATTGCATCATTCTTACCAAATTGTGTGTCTCTTTAAAAAGGGGACCCCCAAACCATTGGTCTCCCCATTAAACATGGCTTTGAACCCCCGATGATTTAAGACATCCCCAATGTAGTGCCCTTCCAGTTAGAAGTTGGTTTATAAACCCCATTAACTATAGTTATAAGTACCATAAACCATAGTTTTTGGAGTTATAAACCAACTGAGCTATCCACCTAGTTGATGTAGTTATGGATACCAACCTAACCATGGGAGCGTTTCCGAAAGTTCCCAGATAAGCTTATTTCAATCTCATATACTATTAAATCCAATGAAATCTCATGGAAAATCACGATTTTTGCCATTCAATCCCATTCAATCCCATTCAATCCCATTCAATCCCATTAAATCACCATTAAATCACCATTAAATTCCATAAAATCAGCATTTTCCTACAGGATGGTGCAACAAAATCGGCCGTTTTCCCTTGGCGAAAGCCATTTTTTGCCCAACGAGGCCATGGGTTGGATCCCAGCAAGCACGGAACTGCCGCCCATCGGCCGCTGGGAGCCAGATTTGTTTCTTGTTGTTGTTTGATAAATATTATATAAATATGATATATCATATATATATAAATGATAATATACATATATACATATACATCCATATACATGATATAATACACTCTCTCTCTCTCTATATATATATATATAATGTGGTATATATATATATACATATATATATAGTATGGTATATATATATATATCCCGAAAGTCCGGAGAAAGATTGTGTTTTCCCTGACACTTTTTTGGGATATTGAGAGATCACTGAGTTTGGGCGCAAAAGCCCTCTGTGGATTCTGGCAAATCCGAAGGATTTTGGACGATACGATGTAGCCATGGAAGCCTTGGCCCATTGAAATAGATGGTTTACCTATTAAAAATGGTGATTTTCTGGGATTTAATGGGATTTCACCAAGAAAAATGGTGACTTACTGGGATTTAATGGGATTTACCCTCTGGTAAACATTTACAAAAAACTATACGGAACATTACCATGCTAATCAATGGATAAATCCACTATTTCTATGGGCCATTTTCAATAGCAAACTGTTAAATTGCCAGAGGGTAATTGTATTTTCCATGTATTTGGGCACGTTAACCTTTTTGGAAACCAAGAAATCTAATCTGAATGGGTTTGGGTTCAACATTGTCAGGGTTGAGATGTTTGCCACATGCCTTTATCTTCATGGCACCGTTGACAGTTGAAAAAAGCACGCCTAGTTTCCGGATGCAACAATATTTACTCAGCCTTTTTTTGAGACAATGAACTAGGACTCAACAGAAGAGCAATTACACCTTTTTCAATCCAACACATTTTGTTTTTTTTTGGGCACCAAAAATCATCGATTCCCATTGGAGGTCATAGATCTGCTAGATCTGCTTGGGACATGCCCAGGGTTTGAGACTCGGGTGGTGTCCTAAATTCGATGGCGTCGACCTTTTCTGCTTACGGGTTATGTCAAGTTATAGCTATTGTAAAATGGCCCGAAATAGTGGATTTACCCATTTTTTCAATGGTGAATTTCCAGTTCGTTATGTAAACGTTTACCAGGCCGGGTAAATCTATCTGAGTTTTCTTCGCTTTTCGCGAATCTTATCTGTCAATTTGCATCCATCACCATGTATGTTTATGAACGCAATACTGACATGGTCCAGCGAGAAAAACACCCTTGAACACAGGCGCGCCGTGTTGGCTCGAGCAGTGTTGAAATTTCTTGTTGGTTGATAGTTAGAAGGTTCAACCATTTGTTGATAATGGATAATTATGGATAATTTATATACAGTGATGTTTAATTATTAACATTAATTAAATGGATATGCCATTATTAACATTTATTAATCACTATGAATGGATATGCCACCTTTCATTTAGTGACTTTTAGTGATTCTCAACTGCCCTGCTCAGAAGAGTTCATGCAGAAGTGGGAGGAGATTCCCGAGAACGAAAAGGCCTTCCAACTTCGTTTGATGGAGGTGCAACTCACCAACAAAGGAATGGCGTCGGTTCTGACCCACAAGAATTGTTGACGACCTAATGGGTTTTTAATAGCAAACACATGGTGATTGTTGGTATTAAACCAACAAAGTTATCGTGATTTGATGATATTTGTGATTTGATGGGAATTGATTGGACTTTGATGGGATATATAACCAACACTAACACTATGATATTTGGGTTTGAAAAAGGAGGTACCCCTAAATGGCTAGTGTTGCATGGGGAAAGTAGTGATAAATCAATAAGGTTCAACGGGGGTATGCTGTTTAAAGACAAATACAAACTGGCGATGTATCTTTGAAGGCAAATAGTTAGAACAGTTTTGTTGATGATGCGTTTTTAAGGATGCTAACCTCGTGGTTTCAAGTTTTCCGTCATAAGATGTGTACATATGTATATATATATATACAGATGATATATATATATATATGCACAGATGACATAGATCTGTATTGTATACACATGCACATACCGACAGATTCTCAGTACGTTTTTATTTCTCCGCAACCAGCTTCAGTTGTACCTGTTTTTCAGTATCAGTCGTTGACCCGGAGCACGATATGCAGAAACAAAACATGCGTCCGACTTTTTGTTGAGCAACACAAAGTAACTGGTGGTTAGTTTTCCAATGCTGGAAGCAGGAATGTATTTTGCTCGCAAGTATCCATGGTTTCCTTTGAACAAACACTTGGTAGGTAAATCAGTTTTTTTCAAGGTAGAGGAAATCTCTCCAAATATTTAGGTAAAGAGCCAACCATCCGCTAATACAGCTTGAACTTTCTTCGCAAACAACTATATATATATATCATTAAATCAATATAACTTTGTTGGTTAAATACAAGCAATGACCATTTGTTTGTTATTAAAAACCCATTAGGTCGTCAACCATTCTTGTGGGTTATCCCATCAAATCAGCATCATGTGCAGGTCTATGCGGGATACCTGGAACATACCGACACCCAGGACGGCAAAGTCATCGAGGAGTTAGAACGACAAGGCCCAGCAGTTTTTCGAACCCGAAATGTTGTCGCTGGGGACCGGGTTCGTTGTTGTTTTGCCAAGGACCTGTTTTTTTTGGAGACATAGAAGATACCTGGTTCCAGCACCATTATTTTTTTCAAGCAGCATATTTTACTAGATAATTATGATCAAAGTTGAAGGCCCTGTTTTGCCGAAAACCTCACATTTTGTGAGTTAATTGCTGTTCATCAAGGTTCAATATACCCTCTGGTAAACGTTTAGACATAACTATGGACAATCACCATGCTATCAATGGGTAAATCCACTATTTCTATGGTCATTTTCGCTATTTTGACATAACCAGAGGGTATCAATCCCATTAAACCCACCATATTTGGTGAGTAAAGCGTCCTTTGTGGCTAAATCACCAGAGGGTACCACATGGGCCAGGATCCCATCTATAAGGATGTAGCGATATAACTGTACGTATAACTATAGAACTCATATCTCATATACGTATATATATCTATATATAACTATATATGAGTATACAACTATATAACTATATAAATTTATAAAACTAACATATACATATATATATATATTTATATATATATATCATCATTAATCATGCAGCCTCCCTCACCTTGCCTTTATCGCCGAAGTATCCCCCTATTGGTCTCCTGGAGGTTTGTTCAACAACACCTTGGTGGTCTACATCCTGGGCGACAACGGCGCCTCTGCAGAAGGCTTCCACGGCACCATCGACGAGTTGCTGACGGAGAACTCGCTGCCCAACACGGCGCAGCAGCAGATCGAGGCGTGCCACGGGGGGATGCTACGGGGATGCCACGGGGGATGGGAAAAACCATGGAAAAATCCATGGAAAATGAGGATTGAAGTGGGAAACATGGGGGGTTTTACGCAAAAATGGGAGGATTTGGTGATTTCAGCAGCAGCGAGATTTGGGATTTGACCAACCAAAAACCAGTCATTTCTTTAGCGATTTGGAGAGTTTCGCCAGGAATGATGGTGATCTGTCCATCAAGGGATATCGAATTCCAAAGCTGTAGGCTTTATGGGTGGCATTTCTCCCAAAAATACATCGCCTCAGAGTGGTGATGGGATTTGGAGCCCAAAAGTTTCACCAAGTTGGCTCGAAAATCATTGGACCAACAAAAACCCATGATGGATCCATGGTGCTGCTTTTTCTATGGTAACATGGATCCCATCAATATACCCCCAATGTCAGTATATATACCAGCACCATGGATCCGTCATGGGAAATGGATGGAGAATGATGGGATACAAGATCTAGTACTGGTATTCACGAATGTTTACCTGAAATCCCTATTATGAAATCCCCATGAAATGTTTAGGATGGTGCCCCCCAATGATGTTTGTTGCTTTATAAACCTATAAACATCTATAAACCCCATGAATAGTATAGTTATCTCATGTTATATCTGCAAAATATCTACCATAAACCATAGGTTTTTCAGCCACTAACAGGCAACGATGGCCATATTTTCCCATGAAAACATCCTGATCCCCGACGACCCGGGTGGCGAAAGGTGATGGATCGAGACTTCGGCGGTTTGGACGCCTTGGGCTCCAAGGTGGTGGCTTCTCGGCCGAGAGATTTGAGCGCAGGAAAGCGATACCGATTTTAGATATGGTTAGTTAACTAATATGGTAACTAATATGGTAAGGTAACTAATATAATATGGTAACTATAAGATATGGTTAGTTAAGGGTAACTAATATGGTAACTAGAAATGGTGACTCATGTGAAAAATTATAAGTGGAGTAGGGAGTATTGGGACACCCAAGAAGTTTTGATTTGATTTAAGATAATTAATTTGAAGCCATGAGTTAGTCCCCGATTTGTGGGGGTAATTATCCCATTTATAAATGGGTGACATATGATCCTCCAAGCCGACCGAGGATAACATGTACCACAGCAGCTGGGCTTGGGCTTTGGACTCACCTTTCAAGAGCACCTTGGAGAAAGATGCAGGGCATATAAAATGAAGTTCTGATTATTTCTGATTCAGTTTTTTTTTGATTTATAGGATTTCATGGGATTTATCCATCAACGATAGGTTTTTCTTGGATTTTAACCATCAACAAAGGGGATTTCAGAGGATTTGATGTTGACATTTTGTGTTTTTCAATTGTCATCTTTTTATGAATACATTCATCCACCATTTTGCTTCAACATCTGAATTCTTTTTTGGGTCATTTGTCCAGCTTTCCATCAGATTTCCAGCAACTTCCCCCCTTGGCATCCCCTTGGCCAAGGCACTAAGTTGGTTGCGGCCCACTTTGGTGGCACACGCACGCCCATGGTCATGTCTTGGCCAAAGGTGGGGCTCTGAATTGACAGTGGATTTCCGGAGATGTTTGGAAGTTCATCTCGAAGTTACAAACTTGGGATCGGATTAATGATTACTGGTTGGTGGTTTGGAACATTTTTTTTTCATACATTGGGAATGTCATCATCCCAACTGACTAATATTATTCAGAGGGGTGGCTCAACCACCAACCAGATTCCTATTGGACTCATGAAAAGATCACTCAATTTGCAGATTTTCCAGGGTTACCAACTTCCAGATTCATCCCCCTTCGGAATCCGATCATTTTCCCCGAGTTCCCCAGGTCAACTCGTCAGAGTTCCCCGTGGCCATCTCCTGGGCAGGTCATCAAACACGACCCGACGCCACGGTCGCAGTTCCACCACGTCATTGATGTGGCGCCCACGGTCTATGAGGCCATTGGGATCAAGTTCCCACAGCACGTGGAGGGGGTGCAGCAGATGCCCTTGGATGGGGTGTCCATGGTGTGACTTGGCGAAAGCTGAAACATGATGAAACATGTGGATATATAGACATATATATATATAATATATATATACAATATATATATATATGATCATACATATATATATATATGTATGATCATATATATATATATATATGTATATATGTACGTACATAGTTATATGCATATATTTGAAGTTGAGTCGGGTAAGAAGAAACTGGGATCATCTGGAATCTGACTTGTGTAGTCTTTCTTCAGGCCCACAGGCGATGTAGCTGGAGATTTGAGTCCAAGAGCTGGTTGGAGCTGCTGGAGATATCAACGAAAAAAGGGTGGTGAGATATATAGCCATCAGATTCTTCTGAGTTGGGGCTAGAAGATGTTAGAAACTTTGAAAAAAAGCTGATTTATCTACAATGTGGGGCCCCCAAGATAGCGTTCAGTTGGTGAACATAACTCCAAGAACTATGATTTATGGTACGCAAATAAACATAGTATTCATGGGGTGAATCAAAACCAACGTTCACATCACTGGGGGGGCCCACATTGTACCATGCTTGCATGGTCGGAAATCTGAGTGGAAAACCCGATGAACATTTCATGGTTGATCGTGGTTGATCATCCAATTAAAACTGATTAAAATAGCCCATGATGGTCCGAATCATGGGACCATCTGGTTGGTTTCAAAGATCAATTTTATATAATTTTATTTTCCATTTCATATATGGGGTGTCATCCCTCCCATTGACGAACTCCATGATTTTTCCGGAGGCGCAGGTATACCACCAAGCAGTCATTCACGGTCCAATTTTTCTCACATTTTTTCGAGGCCTTCATTCGTTGATCTTCCAGCCTGAGGTACACTTGGAACAACGCCACTGCTGAGGCCGTCTGCCGGAAGCTTCAAGAAGGGGGTGCGATTTAACTGGCGAAAAGTCACATGAGTTTCGTTTTATGAGCCCTTAGACAGGGCTCAAAAACACTCATCGATGGCCACATTAAAAAGCGGCTCTCAGATTTTTTGCATACAAATATCTAATAATGTCATACCCATTATTTTCCCCAACTAGAGTTTTTTTTTTTTCTAACAAGGCACAATCATCATCTTCATCTTTTTATCCAATCGATGGCCAACAATCCGGCCACGTGAGCCTGGCTGCCCAGGACCGTAAAAGTGCGCAGTACTTCGAAGTCATGGGCAGTCGCGGCATCTACAAAGATGGCTGGTTCGCAAGCGTCCTAGGCCCACGTCGCTTGGAGAAAAAAGGGGGTGAGGCATGGTGAGTTGGGTGATTTTCTGTGGGATTTGCCAACATTTTGCAACCTGAAGCAGCAAAATCTCATGACAGTTTGTGGGAGATAATGTGATATATATATATATATAGCATGTTTTTGGTACCATTTGATATATTACGAGCAAGAATCAACCGTTTTTAATGGGTTATAGCCCAACAACACCGTGCGGGCAATGCGTATGGTTTGGCACGCCAACCCCTCTGCTAAGATGATGTTGCGTTTGCTTCACCGCCTTCGGGCAATCATATACTCGTGATAGGTTGACGAGTGTCAAGTCACAACGGTTTCGTCATCTTCACAGAGACATTGTACTTCAAGTGTGGGCAAAGCATTACATGTCAAGAGGCCATACAATCAACGGTGCTTGATGGCACTCTTTTTTGCATTTCCCAAATTGGGAATCATGTTTATAGTTTTTTTTTTTCGCATTTTCCCAACCAGGAACCAGAATAAATGACAACAAAATGACAAGGAAATGACAAAGAAATGACAACAAAATGACAATAATAAGGAAAAACAAACTTGAATGCCAAAAAATGTCAACAAAATGACAACCTTTTCTTATTTTTGATTTTCCAGTGTTTGCAGGCCCAACATTTTCCTAAGTATAGTGTAATTCAATGGATATTATATGATACAAATGTAATACAACATGCTAATCCATACCATACAATTACTATATTATACGGCGTATATATATATATGTATATATATATATATTATATTTATATATTCATATACACCGTATACTGTACACAATACAGCATACGTTCTACACAATACACCATATAATATACTATACACAAGACACCATATACTATACACCATTCACCACATACACCATATACACCATTTACGATAACTATGATATGATATAGTACGATACGATATGGATATGATATAATATGATATGATATGATATGATATATATATAGATACATTTGTTGCCAAATTTGTGTGCCATCATTTGATTTTATAACAATAACCAAGCGTCGTAGATGTGCAGGTAGCAGGTCCAGGGCTCAGTTTTGCCCCAACTTCGTAGGGCCCTTTTCATTGTCAGAAGCCATTGGGTTTTGGTCAATTTTTAGCCATTTTGGTGCTACCAAAGAACCATGGATTCCATACGATTATCAAGGGTTACAGTTTGCTGGGGGACGGGATAGTACGAAGCACCACCAGTGCAGTAGCAGTGCAGTACCAGTCGCCATACTGACATAGGAATTAAAGGTGGCAAGGGAAAATCAGACTGCGTCGCCTTTGAAAAATGACCCCATTCCCACAGCTGGAAACTTGGATTACTTGGATTAGGTCCTCACTTTGGCCAGACTGACAGATGCAAAAAAGATACCTGGCCATTAACACATTATATGTCACTATATATAGATAGCATATATATATATATGTATGTATGTATATATGTATGTATATATATATATGTGTATATATATATGTATATATATATATGTGTATATATATATGTATATATATATACATATCTATCTATACATATATATATATATATATGTATACACATATGTATGTATATGTATCAGACTTGACTAACATATATTCTTATGCACTCAGATATTGTTGTTGATACCTGAGACTCACCCCCGACACCACACCTCGGGCAGCGACTGCTAGGTATTCCATGGGCAGCCACCAACGAGACACGCATGAAGGAGTGGAACCCCGACACAGACGTCACTGGGCATACTGGGCCGATAGCCAGTGATAGCCAGCCGGCAAAGAGGACCAAGCCAGTTATAAACCGCTCACAATGCTGGAATTCATGGGATTGGAGTGGGATTTAACCAAGAAATGTGGTGATTCAATCGGGAGAGAATGACCATGACCAACCTGGAAAATGGGGGATGAACCGATCAACCAATTTATCAACAGGCCATGGTCCAGCAACCCTCCAGTAAACGAACAGGACGTAGCTATTGAACATGAACCACAGAAATAGGTGATATTATTTGCCTATCACTTTTATTGATGGTGTTTTTACGTAGCAAACTCTTAGTTTACGAGATATATTCCCTATAAATTGCCTATAAATCCTAGTTGTTATAGTTATAAATTGACTTAGCTATCTTGGGGTCCCCACAGTGTGGGACCCAGGCAGCGTTAGTGGTATCCTATGTATATATAACATGTATATATATATATATTTATTTATTTGTTTATTGATTTCTTTATTTATTCAAACCCCGAAAACAGGATAGAGTGATGTGAACTCCTACTTTTTAGTAGTCATAAATCCATATTTTTCTCTCTTTTGAGGGTTGCTATAGACCCAGCCCAGGTTTGGGAACTCTATGATCTGAGCAAAGACTTCTCTCAAGCCAAGGTCGTGGAGTGTTGTGGTCATCAAACATGGCTAAATTCCTTGGGGCATAGGAAAACCGTAGGAAAACCATAGGAAAACCATAAGAAATCCCTGATACTTAATCAGTGGAGATTTTCTTGGGAAAATAATCTATAGATTTGGTGGATCTTCATTGCCATGTTTGATTACCAGAGATGAACTGAGATTCAGAGTTGGATACGGGTCAAGGTGAAAAAAACCTGGAAGCTTCAACGATTGAACCGCACAGTTACGAAATATTGAGGTGACAACCAACATCTTTACCCCAAAAAATGTGACAACGAGTTAACGATATAACAAATCAGTTCCACGTGTTCACAAACAGTTCTCCAGTCCTGGTTTAGCTTGACACACGGGGATGGGATTGACTGTATATGCACTATTATATAATAAGGAGGGCTAGGATTTTTTTGGGAATGATTTTTGTTGAATTCCCAAAATGGAAAAACAAATAGTTCCCACAACAATTCCAGACAGACCCACTGTATAATCTCATCATTCTTGTAATTGTTTTTTTTGATAATTATAGTTATTGTTATTATTCTGACCCCAATCATCAGTAGGCCAACCGACTTCCCCAACTTTTATCAATCTATCAATACATGGTCATCACCAAGTAGATAGAATATGGGAATTTCAATGATATTCCCATTTTAGTTATTCCCATTTTAGTGAGGTTTTTTTGGACATTTCCATACTCAATCCACTCCAGGATATATATACGTATATATATATATATATGTATCATATCATATCATATCATATATCATATATCATATATCATATATCATATATCATATATCATATATCATATATCATATCATATATCATATCATATCATATCATATCATATCATATATCATATCATATCATATCATATCATATCATATCACATATCTATAAATATTACACGGATATTTACGACACTCAAGTGCTCAAATATATACATGGCCATATCAAATTGGATATTCATAAGATAAATACTCGGTTACAGTATTTCCAGTACAATACTAACACGTGGAAAATATGGAACATACCTATGGTTATACTTGTATGTGTATATATATATATATATGTATGCATATATCAAATATGAAACAAGGGTATGAATTACTAGATCGTATATATATATATATACATGATATGATACTAGGTACATACATTCTTTCATTTTTATTCTATATTATAAGATATGGACGATACCTAGATTCATATATATATATATACAGTCGAATATTATTAAATATCCAATTAAATGGATTTGTATATCCAGTAGTAATTACATATCCATAGAGGATATCGTACGATTTACTATTGCATCACATTTACCACTAGTTATAGCAATAGTCATCCAATTGTCATTACATTACTTATCCAATACTACATTTATTGCTGGTCCAATAGTAGTTACTGACATCAATTCATATATAACATATCTAAACAAACTATGATATAGCCAAGTCAAGAAAAGTCCTAAAAAAGAACAGTAATTTCCTATATAACTAGATATCTGTATATACACACTGTTGTCCGTAGTATAGTCCGTGGTATTACCATCATATTGTGGTATTGAGTATGTATATACTATGGACTTGAGTATAATTACGCAATGGTAATGCACAATGGCAATACACAGTATTATCCAATAGAGTCCATAGTATAAATGGTATTCCAATAGTAGAATATTGTGGACATTACCATTGGATATCATATTACTATTACATTGGCAATACACAATATTACCCTCTGGCAGACCACTATGGAAATTCATCTTTTTCAATGGGTAATTCAACTACAAACGGTTATTTTCCATAGCTATGTAACAAATTACCAGAGGGTAAATCCCCTAATTTTGCCATGAAAGCCAACAAAAACCAAGATCTACCATCCGGTAAACTCACATAACTATGGAAAATCACGACATTTTTTATGGGTAACAATGAGTAATTCAACGATAAATTGCCATTTTCAATAGCTTTTTGGTATGTTTAGAGGGTGCCATTTTCCCGGTCAGGACTTGGCATCTCAGATGCCTGAGAAGGTCGCCAAGATGAAGGCAACCAACCGTTCCCAATGGAATGCGGAAATTCCCAAGAGAAAACCATGGTTTCGCTTAGGATTGGTTATTAATGGTTAATATTGGTTAATAACGATTAATCATCTATAGTCAATATTGATTAATGGGAAGGATGACATCCCATATATTACAAAGTGGGGCCCCCCGTTGACGAAAACGCTAAGTTGGGGGCCACATAACTCCAATTTCACTATGGTTTATGGTACGCAAATAACTATAGTATTCATGGGGTTTATAAACCAACTAACATCACTGGGGGGCCCACATTGTAGGGGGAAGGGATCGGATATGAAGCGATTTCCATCGCAGATTTTACAAAGATTTCACGGCACCAGCATAAAATGGGGGTCTCAAAATTTGGAACCCCGAAATGATGCAGTTTATCATGATCCCTGCCAATAGAAGTTTAGGGCATTGCCAAGATATAGCCAGCATCAACTATGACTGGGGAAACAACAATTCAACACTTTGCCAGAAATGGCAGTGTGTCAAAACCTTGTACCCCTGGTGAACATCAAAATAGCTGGTAAATGGATGGTCATCCCCCTAAAAATGGTATGTATAGGTATTGATCCATACCCAAATGATGGGAAAACTGAGGAAATCGTTTTTTTTTAACCATTTTGGTCACACCAGGAACAACATTTGGGGAGTTCACCTCAAACCTGGAGGTTTTTTTTCGTGGAAGTACAGGCCACCTGGGCTGTACCCCAAATGCCACACATTGGAAGCGGCCCTTTTTCGAACTTGACTGATACAAAGGGAGATATGTTTGATTCCAAAACTTTGGCTTTTGAGTAACTTGAGAACTGGAAGACATGATATTTCATTTTCATGTTTCTTTCCCGACTTTCATCGTTCATGACGAAATCCAACTCACCAACTTCGAACTCCACCAGAGACGAAGGAGATCTTCACGATGGAAGCAACTCAAAACAAGGTGCACTGCGAGCCTCAAAGATGTGTTGCGATGTTGGGGCAATCCACACGGGAATGCATGGATTTAACCAACAGAAATGGTGATTTTCCAGATGAATCAATGAGATTTAGATGACCAAGGGCCGGGCATCTCATGGAATTTAGATAGTTTACACTCCGGGTCATCATGGCCATGGCTGGGAAATCCCCGAACTAGCCATGGAGGTTTTTTCATGGAACAAACATGGTTCTCAAGATTTAAATGGAACCGTGTAGAATTTCCCCAACAATTATTTAGGACCTATGAAAGTAAAATCCTACACTAAAATAGTGGCACAGTAAATTACTTGTCTACCAATTTTGGGATTTACTTTCCAACCGATCCAAGGTTTATCATTTTAGCAGTCAAGAATGCTAAAGACATGTAGAAGGTTTACGATTGAGCTGTGTTAAGTATGCTGCACATTTTGTTTGAAAGTTGTCTCTTGGATGGTTTAGTCTCAGACATCTCTGAGTCTTGACCGCTCTGGTTCTCTGGTTTTGAACCCACAGATCAGCGATTTGAACTCTGGTGGTTCACCCCAGGAGTCGTAGGGGGGTTCATCCTATTTATAGATAGGGTAAATGGGGGCAATGCATCGTTAGTTCGGATGAACTAACCCACGATTCCAGGAGTTCTGGCTGCTTCACCGCCAAGTACTGAGTTCAATGAGTTGAAATTGAGAAAAAATCTGAAGCATGTCACAATTCATCTACAACGTGGGGCCCCCGTTGACGATAGCTAAGTCAGTTTTAAACTCCAATAACTATGGTTTATGGATGTTTATGGTACTTATAACTATACTTACTTACTGTTGGCAATGGCCATTTCAGGAACCGATTGATTGGAGGTACCTACCATATATAAGGCCTATTTTTGAGGCCTAAATTTCAGGGAATATCACAATTCATATGGTCAAAAATATGGTATTAAGTCAGTACCTCCATCAATTGGATCCAGTTGATGCAAATAACTCCAATTTCACTATGGTTTATGATACTTAGAACTTATAACTATACTATTCCTGGTGTTTATAAACCACCGTTCCCATCACTGGGGGGGCCCAAAAAATGTAGAAATTGGAAAAATCGTCCCACGGAAAGGAAGTCTGCGAGACTCGTGGTTTATCCCATGGCGTAAATAGCTACTACTAATAAGGATTGGTTAAGAATGGTTAATAACGGTTAATCATATAGTTAATCATCTATAGTCAATGGGTTTATAAGATAAACTATTTGGGCGCCATTTATCGGATAAAATACGCCAAGGATAGCTAAGTACTATCCCCAAAAAATATAGCTATCCATACTATGGAGGGTTTATAAAATAAACTAAGTATGGATAGCTAAGTTGGTTAACATAATAGCCGTTCTACCAACTTTTATCCCCGATCAAAATGGGAGGGTTTACTTGGAAAATGATCTATCATTTTTTTGGGCCCCGGTTGACGAAAACGCTAAGTTGGTGAACATAAATTCCAATAACTACGGCTTATGATACTTGTGTAGCAACTTGTAACTATAGTTAATGGGGTTTAATGGGCTTATAGGTGATATATCTATATAGTTTATATCCATAAATATCCATATATGGTTAATGGTTAACTATACTTGTAACTATATAGTTTTCATGGGGTGAATCTAAACCAACAAACACTCATCACTGGGGGGCACCATCCTGTAACCAGGTACGATTCGTGGGAATAACAGGACCAGCTTGGATTCTCTCATTTTTTTCATCCCAAGTGGCAGCAACTTTTGAAGAGCTTCACGCAAATATCTGGACATTTCCAAGACCAGTTTCCAATCAATGGGAATGAAACTGGATCCTAAAATGGAGGTACGTTAGTACCATATTTTTGGCCATATTTTGTGGTGATATTCACTTACATAGGCCTAAAAAATAGGCCAAACATATATGGAATCGGTACCTCCAATCAATCGGATCCTGAGTCTTTCCCATTGATCCAAGTCTCAAATCTTCAGTGCTCCAGGTGATGCCCATTGGTGCTGGCTTATACACCATCTACTACCATCCGGAGGAAGGTCCACACTCTCCTTTGACTGAGTGGAACCTCCATGAGGGCATGACACGACGCTTGAAGGATTCAAGTAAAGTGGTCGGACATGACTTGGGAATTGCCTGTCTATCATTTTTTTAGCCGTTTTTTTTTTGGGTTAAACAAAATCAATTCTCAGCCATAGTAAACTAGGCACTTGTGTGGGAAAGATTCGCCAACCCCAACCATTTATGAGTTCTTTTGCCGCCATGAATTGTAGCCATGAAAAATCGGGTAGGTTGTTGCCATTTCTGCTGAGTCATCCCATCCCAGTGGGTGTCATCAAACATGGCTTTTTCGCTGGAAAAGCCACCATTTTCCTCCATGTTTTTGATGGTTTTTCCCAAGTATAAAGCCATCATTTTCCCAGTAAATCACCATTTTTCTTGGTGTTTTTTCCCATTAAAAACCCATGGTAAATTTTGCGGTCTTCCAACCTGGTTTCCCGCAACGGATTTGCCGTGTCTGATGGCTCACGATTCCATGATACACACTTATGAAATAAATACGGTAACCATATATATATATATATCAATATCATTATAATGTATAGATAATGTCTATATATATATATACACACATTCCCAACCACTTCCCACCACACATCGCCTTTCACCTCGGATGTTTGGATTTGAAGTCTTCGTTTCGTCGGCCTTAGGAATCGCGGAATCCAATGCACCTGGCTTTCACAGCAGGCAGAAGCTCGGTACCGAGCTGAGAAGATCCACCGATGAATAAAGCCATCAGTTGATCAAGTTTTTAGGTTTTCTTAGCATAGGGGGCACCCCCATCCGAAATGAGACCCTTTGAGTTTTGCAAGCCATTTGTTTTTTTGGGAATGCGCTCTTTTGGACCTCCCTCATCAACTGTTAATCAAGCCAATTGGATGACACAACCGATTGTGCAAAAGGCAAAAATGATAGGTTTTCATGAGGTGATAGTTGACCTAATTTTACCAAGAAAGGTACACTATCCTGCCAAAATCTGTGCTTGTTTTGCCGCGGGTAGGGATGATCCACCATGGGAATTTGAATGGACGATGATTTAACACTCGCAAAACCACAGATGGACCGGCCATTTTTTTGAGCAAAACATTTAGTTTTTTGGGAATCACATGTGGTCATTGGCTGGAGTAAACCATCCAGTTTTTTCAGAAATGTTGGAAGCAGATATTGACTATAGTAATCCCCAAACAGATATAGAAAAGGTTCAATTTATCGCCAGGAATCAGATTTGACCAACTTTTGCATCGACACCTGGAGCTTCATGGGACCAAACAGAATCTTTCTGGTCAAAATCCCGATTTGGAGGTTTCCTAAGTCATGGGGTACCCGAAAAAAATCATCCAGCTATTAGATTGGGATTTTCCCATGGAAATAGTCACCATCCAGCTATTGGGCACCATGACTATGGAAACCCCCGAGGTGCAGTTCCAAAATAACCCACTTGGGGCCCCAGATCCCACGGGGCGAGGCTCGTACCGTAGTTGTATCCCCAAGATTCACCAAGTATATGTCAGTGTGTATATATATAATATAATGTATAATATATATAATATAATGTATATACAATTAATGTATATATATAAAATACACACATACACAATATAGGTGCTTCTAAGCTTCCCAAACCAATGGGCCCTAACCGGTGACCTGGCTCCCCAAAATTTGGGCTTGTTCAGGGTGACCCTATCGAATCCTCATTAAAACACAATAGATCACCAATTTTGTTGGTTAAATTCCATGAAATCATCGTTTTTGTTGGTTAAATCCCATTAAATCACCTTTTTTGTAGGTTAAATCCCTTCCAAATCACAGTTTGAAGCCTCAGTCTCCTTGACCCAAGGAGTTCCCTATCCACCATTGATGTGGACTTACCCGAGCTCGCCAGCGGTGTGGTCTTCTGCGTGGGCGGGACAGCTGCAGGCATTTTCTTGGGATTTAACAGGATTCAACCAACCAAAAAATGATGATTTAAGGAGATTTAAAAGAACTAAACTTGTGATTCAATGGGATTTACCCAACAAGAAATCTGATTCAACGGGATTTGACCAAGAAACTGGGTGATTTTTTTCTGTGAGCCATGGGGGCCATGGGACCCGGCGGGACCATCGGCAGGTTTCTCGGTGTATTTCGACAAGGGCTATCTCTATGCCGAGTATATGGCCACGCTGTTGTGCTTTGGCGACACCAACTTGGGAACTGAAATGAGGCCCAAAAAACACCCATATTTTCTGATGATTTTTGAGTTGTGGAACTGAGTAGACTCCAACATGTTCTTGGAATCTATCTTTGTGGCTTCAAACACACACGATTGTTGATGTTTTTGATGTCTCAATCCCATTTTTCTCGGCTAAAAACCTCAAAATTGCCCCAGTGTCGCTGTCGCTCCTAGGTACCGCTACATTGCCAAGTCCTCCCAGCCAGTGGCCGCCGGAAAACACAAGATCCAGGTCTCCGAGATGGCGGAAAATTTTTGTGCTGTTCCAAGGAAAAAAAAGATGGCTTTGTGTAGGGTGGTCCATATTTAATTTTGATGGTACCCTCTGGTAATTTAACATAGCTATTGAAAATTGCCATTGAAATAGTGGATTTACCCATTAAAAATGGTGATGTTCCATAGTTTTTTGTAAACGTTTACCAGAGGGTATCATTTATGGTTCATGAATCCTTAGAAAAATCACTATGTTTCAGGCTTTTTCATGGGGGGACAGGATTCATCAAATGGGTTAGTTTCCAGTTCGCAAACTGTTGAATTGCTGGAGGGTATCACTTTTGATCCCTTAGCTTTTGACATTGGCATTCACCCCATGTCACTCAAATACCTACCATTTGGGATGGGTCGTACAAACACCCATGTAAGGTTTGCCACATGACTAGCTACGTTTATGAGTGTGGAGAATAAGTGAAGCCAGCAGTGGTACAGCATTCCATGTTTAACTCCTGGCTGATTCATTTCTGACTTACTTCCGAAGCTGGGCTCGATAAAGGGCTTGGGTATCAATCTTTGATTTCCAGATCTAATGAGGCAGGGGATACCCTGCGGTAAACGTGCCAATGGGAAATGCCTCGTAAATGGAGGTTTTTTGGAGGTTTCATTGCCACTTTTGATGAAGGGAGGTAGATTTGGCTATGGGTCAAAACCTTGTACCCCTGTAGTTCACATCAAAATAGCTGGTAAATGGATGTTCATCCCACTAAAAATGGTATCTATAGGTATTGAGCCATACCCATTTCAGTTCTCTTTGAGACTTCAAAATCTGATGGGGAGAAGGTATCAGCCAGTGCAACTTGGAGGACCCAACCTCTGGAGAATCCGGTTGTGACCTATCCCATTTTCTTGGCCCTATGTTTGATGGCCAACTCCAGAGTTTTGATGAGTAAAACACCGGTTTTTCTTGGCTCAATCCACATTTTTTCAAGTTCGATGAAGTTGTCTTAATCACTTAGAATCAACATTTTCTTGCTTCATAGCCTGATTTTTCTTTGTTTCAGTCACCATTTTCACAAGCCTGGTTCGTTTGCTCTTCAGCAACTCGCCCGCGGCGTTGCCAGCAACGCCAGGTGCGGTTGATCTATCCCAAAAGCGAGTCGTATCTTGGCGCCATGGGGACACATCATGGGTTTCCATCATGGGATTACTCGCTGGTAAACATACAAAAAGCTATTGAGAATGGCCATTTATAGTGGATTTACCCATAAACAATAGTTGTTTTCCATAGCTATGTTAGTTTACCAGAGGGTACCCATCTATCGCTGGATGGTGACGATTTCCATGGGAAAATCCCCATCTAATGGCTGGATGATGACTGGGGGAATCCCATATTTTACAATGTGGGGCCCCCCCAGTTATAAGTTGGCTTATAAACCCCATTAACTATAGTTATAAGTACCATAAACCATAGTTATTGGAGTTATAAACCAACTTAGCTATCTTGGGGGCCCCACATTGTAGATGATTTTCGGACACCTCCATGACTCATGGGAAGATCCAATAGCTGCAGAGGTGTTTTTGTTTAACTCGCCACTTTTTGACCGTGAACTCAGCGGAGATAGATGTCAAATTAAACGGTAGGGTTAGGGTTCCATAGAAATCATAGATTTCCCATTAAACATGGTGATTTTCCATAGTTATGTTAGAGGGTATATATATATAGTTGGTATAGATAGGTAACGACATTTAGATATTTAAATATGTCTGAAATACCTGTTGTTTTTTTTTTGTTTTTTCGTACATTAAATATAGTTACCGTATATTTAAATGTAGTTACCGTATATATATATATATATATACAATGTGGGGCCCCCAAGTTATAAGTTGGTTTATACACCCCATTAACTATAGTTATAAATACCATAAATCATAGTTATTGGAGTTATGTTCACCAACTGAATGCTATCTTATATACAACTAACCAACTTATGGAGGTGAACTCAGCATGGTGAACTTGTTACATGTTTCCAAGCCCAACAGATTTTCCCAGCCGCAGAGAGTTGACAGCAGTGCTCTTCTTGGGTCGCGGCCCTTGGTTAGTGGATTAGTTCACCCCATTTTCGACCGAAAATCACCATATACGGAAATGGAGGTTTATCCGTTAGAAATGGAGGTTTTATATGGTTTTATATGGGAAAATCATGGGAATATTAGTGGGATATCCCTCTGGTTATGACTAACATAGCCATGGTATAGATGGCCCATAGAAATAGATGGTTTACCGAACTGAAAAATGGGTGGATCTTTCCATGGCGAACTGTTAAATAACCAAATGGTACATCCATATACATATTTTAGGTACTGTGGTATTTCTGTTCTATAGTTAGTGTATTAGTTATTTTATTAGCTGGTAAACTAATAGTTTGCTATAGAAAATCACCATTTTCGGTAAATCATCGAACTAAAAGGATCATTTTCCAGTTCGCAAACTGTTAATTTATTCCACAGAAGGGTTACTCCACAGGGTGAACTAAGCCACTTACCGAGAAGGCACCGTTTGTATGTACAGTTTGTGCTAGCGGTTTGACTTGAATCTCACAGGCTAATCATATACACAGATATTATGTAATGGTTCCCAAGCACAGCTAACCAAGAGACATCGGGATGCAGCCCATCACAATGCTTCACCCAGTTTCAAACATGTTTATACAGTTTTTTTTAAGCATATACCAGATGGTTGCACCAGATTGCACTTAAAATATTTATAGACGACATCCATGATATATGTATGTATGTATATATATATATACACTGTCATATATATATATATGTAATATGTCATACGAGGAGAGCCAGAGACCCAAGGCTCTACCCACCGGCCGATTTGACCCTCTTCGTGGACGGAGCCAATGTGGGATGGGTCAAGGCACCGTTCAAGGGATTTCACTCACCAAGCGGTGCAACCAACCAACAAATGGTACACCATAGAAATAGTGGATTTTATAAGCATCATTAATGATCATTAGTGGATGATAATGATGGCTGTCAAAATTAAGTATGAATAATGGTGAATAATGATCTGCTTGGTGGTTTGGAAATGTTTGGAACATGAATGGATGATTTTTCCATGATATTGGGAATGTCATCATCCCAACTGACAAACTCATATTTTTCAGAAGGGTTGAAACCACTAACCAACAAAGGTAATTTATGGAGAAATTTGGAAACACAAATAAGGGGATTTGTACATTTACAAGTTCCCATGGTTCACAAATACTCACTTATCTAACAATATCATGGTGATGAAAAATGCGATTTCATGAACGATAATGGGGGATCTAATGAGATTATTCAGCCAAACAACATCACCTATAGATCATAATGGCCTGCATTCTGTGGCGTATTTTTTTATAATTTTAAACTGAGTTATTTCTTAGTTAAATCTCATTCAACTCATAATTTTTCATCGATTGACTCATCATTTTCCATACTTAATTTCAATTAAATGCCATTAATCCCATTAAATCACCATTTTCCATGATGTTTGCTGGTGAAATTTTATCACCAGTTTCACAAAGTGATGTTTGACCCTTAGAACCACCTCTTCGGATCAACTCCTTAGAATCCCCATAAAATCACCGTAACATCACCATGAAACATCCATTTTATGCCTAGTTCAACCACCATAAACTCACCATTTTCCGTGTTTCACAGCCCCTTTCAACGAGCCCCGGGCAGGTGGAGAAATCCATCCGCTTAGTCTTCGATGCCTCGGAGACCTTCGACGTGGGCATGGACCTGGGCGCCCCCGTGTCGTTGAACTACGCTGACCGGGCGCCCTTCAAGTGACGCGGTGGCGGTTACGCCGTAACGGGGGAACTGGGGGTTGTTGGACAAAAAGAAATATAGTGGTTTAATAAAGGTGAGTAACTAATAAAATTATATAATGGTTATATAAGTTTCTATAAATGGTTATATAATTATATACCTATGGTTGAGTTATGGGTTTCTTCAACTTAAGAACAACTATAGTAACTACGTGTTTGGGTTTGTTTAACTTATAATATATTATAACAACATGTTGAAGATCATCGTATACGAAAGTTGGGTTCTTTTTGGTCCGTGATTTTTCATGGGAAACTGAAGAACTGGGGGTGTTGAACTGAAATCCACCAGAACTGGAGAATCGATTCAGGGAATATAACGAGGATAACATTATTCACTATGGGAATATCCCATTAATTAAGGGCATATCCCATAACCAGAACTATCCTTATTTTTTTTTAATGTTGAGGAGTTTTTTTTAATGGGAAAACGACAGTTTTAGACCAACTTATAACTATAGTTGATGGGTACAAGGATTGCAAAAAATAGCCAGCAAGACATAGCGATTTAATGGTGATAACTGCTTATTTATGCCATATCTAACTGGTACATTTCTTGAAAATGGGTGGTTCAATATGCTGATTCAATTTCCACTGGTACATGGCGATTGTTTCAGAAACTGCAATGGCAATTTAATGGTCGATGGTTTCTGTTGCCATGTTTGAAAACATTTGAAACATCCGCCAGAAACGGGGAATCGATGAAGGGACCAATTTTTTGTTTTTTGGATTGTTTTAGGGATTAACTATAATTATAGGTTATTTTTGTATCAAAACGATAATCGATTCCCCATGAATCGCATTTTGTTTACAGGGTTGGACTATCTTTTTTCTTGTTTCCGGATGTTGAGGACATTTTTCCGAAAACGGTGGTTTTTAGCTGGCAAAATCATCGTTTTTGATGACCATGGTTCTAGATTTTGAGAACTTTTCTGTCTCGTTTTACCCCAGATGGTCGTTGGAAGTGGAAAATCCGTGGACTTTTTCCAGCCATGGCTTGATGACATGGCTAAGTCATCATCAACAAATGGCTGGAAGATACCCATCATGGCTAGTTCTGACAAAATACCCGTTATCTTGTCTTACGTATTTGAATTTTATCTACTTATTTTTGTGGGTATTTTTGTTGGGTATTTTTAAGGGAATATATTGAGGGCAGTTTCCCAGGTCGGGAAGTTCATTGGCCTTGTAGCCACCAGGTTGTCTTCGGTAATTTTTGGGAAGAGTTTTTATACCCAATTTTTTTTGTGATTCACATTAATGTTTGTAAAATTGTAAAGACTAGCCAACCATGTAATTTTTATTAGTTTGTGCTGTTGCAATCACTTGGGGAATTTCAATGGAATCTACGTATATATTATATATGTATGTATTTACATATTTGGGGGGCTAGGCTATTGCAATATTTTTTTTTTTGTCCGATTTTTTGTGTTTACAGAGTATTCTCTGTGATGGCAGTGATTGTTTGTTTTGGGAGGTTAATTTGCGGCATTATGAGGAACATCATAATTTTTAGGGATCACGTGGTTAATTTTCGAAGTTCTCATTCATCAGAATTTAAATCACATTATATCATTTTATCAAAAATTATATTCCCACAGTATCTCAGGTATGATCCCAAATATACTTTAAGGACTATCTATTCTTTTTGGTAGATACCCTCTGGTAAACTAACATAGCTATGGAAAATCACCATTTTTGATGGGTAAATCCACTATAAATGGCCATTTTCAATAGCTATGTTAGTTTACCAGAGGGTAATTTATATGGCTCCGTGGGCCCGGGATGAGACTCAATGAGTTCGAGGTTCAACGGGAAGATCGATCTGCTGAATGTGAAATACATCAATGGTCCCTCCATAGCAACGGATGTGGTGGTTTGAATATCTGAACCTTGGACGCTCAGTAAACGCCTATGAAAATTCGTTGATTTTGGCCAAAAACACTGCAAACTTGAGTCAACTTGAGTACTTTGACTGATATTGATGGGTGTTTTGAGAGTCAAGGGACACATCAGTTGGATAGGTTGGAGTTTTGAATCTTTTGGCAGAACCTCGTTCTGCACCTGGCGTCATAGTATCATGATGCCGTCTGTTTATTATGTTTACGAGCAGAAGACAGTGCCTCTGTACTACAGATTTCGCCACCGCTAAACCGCGAAAACCGGATCTCCAGGAATTTCTTGCAAGCCATGTGTCATAGATGTTTCCCCAGTATTTCACTGCCCTTTCAGCATTGTTTTTTTCAAGGTTTGGCAGTGGGAGGGCACTGTGTCCTCTCGTCGTTTTCAAACTCTAGTCGGTCAGTAAAAATCGAGATGTCTGCACCCTTTGGTAATTTCTCCCATTGAAATAGCGCATATAAATAGATGACTTACCTATAATACATGCTGATTTTAGATAGCTATAACAAAATTATGATATAATAAATTACCAAAGGGTAGCGAGTTTGACATGGCTGAAACAGTGACAGTTGCCACTCTGCTTCCCTGCTAACGAATTGGTTGATCCTGGACGCAAGGCTGGTTGATCAAGGGTCCACCTAGAAATTCAACCACTGGGAGTATATAACATTATATAACATTATATACTCCCAGTGACCATTATATAACATTATATACTCCCTGTTATATATAACCTACTTGACCATGGTACCATGGTGACATGGCTATATAACATTATACAACACTATATATCCGGAACACAGGACCATGCTGAGCAGATGAAGCAAGTTCTGATGAGGTCCATTCTGCAAATTGTTCTAGAAAAGATACTGCTGTTGAGACTCAGTTGACTGTTGTGAGCGATCATGACATAATGCGTATATATTATATTATATTATATTATGTTATTATATTATATTATACTATATTATATTATGTTATATTATATTACATTATATTATATTACATTATATTATATTACATTACATTATATCATATTATATTATATTATATTATACTATATCATATTATATCATATTATATTATATCATATTATATCATATTATATTATATCATAGTATATTATATTATAGTATATTAAATTATATTATATTACATTATATTATATTATATTATATTATTTAATATTACATAATATAATATTATATGATATAATATAGTATTATGTTATATTATATTGTATTATGTTGTATTGTATTGTATTGTAACGTATTGTATTGTATGTATATATATATATATGATATTTCAAACATGATATGAATATATATATATATATATATTTGCAGATACACACATGCATATTGCATGTGTATATCAGCTACACTGTGTACACGATACAAACGTGCGTCGACATGTTTATAGGCAGAAACAATGTGGGGTATTGCTAAGATCCTTTCAAAACCAAGAGATTGGCTCGTGATTATTGCATTACCATGCAATTGGTCAGGTATTGGATAGATTGACCTGATCCCAACTGGACTTAATGTTTTTTGTTGACGAACTTGTACAACTAGAAAAGGAATTCGCAGGTCATGTGCGCCCGGCTTCTCAGACTGTGGCACCTGTGGCTCAGAGAAGCTCCGCCATGACCTGTGATTGCTTCGCTTTTTTTTCACATCGCTCCGCCATGGCGCCGAGTCCCAGCGTTGAGTGTTTGGCTAACGAGCTGAAGAGTGAGATGGTGCAGCTGCTGAAGTTCAAGGAGTTTCAGCCAGCGGTGGATCCGAGCGGTGGGCTCGAAAGTGACGTTTTTTTCGCGAAGAAATTGAGGGGTATTCACCAAGCGTCTTATGGGCATATTTATTGGGATATAGTCATGGTACATATATATACATATATATACATATATATATGTACAGTATCTGTCTGACTAAATCTGATCTAAACCTACACCAAAACCTAAACCTAAATCTAAATCTGATCTAATCTAATCTAATCTTGTGTAATCTAATGTAATCAAGAAGAGGCGCTAAGATATTAAAATCAGATGGAGATTCAATGGGATTTGACCAAGAACATCAACACAAAAATGGGGATCAAACCAACCATAGTTGAGATGAAATGGGGATATACTGAGATATACTGGGATATGGATGGATTGATAATATAAGATAAGAAAAGATCAGATCATGTTAGACTAGATAGGTAAGTAGAGATATAGATACAGCTAAAGATACAGATACAGATACACTTAGACACGGCCGTATTGTAAGAAGAGAAATGCCACGACATGGAACAAATCTATAGGTATATATACTTATATATATACTGTACATGTATGATCATGTATGTATGTATGTATGTAATGTATGTATGTATGTATGTCTGTATCTATCTATCTATGTATGTATGTATGTATCTATGTATGTATGTATGTATGTAATGTATGTATGTATGTATGTATGTATGTATGTATGTATGTATGTATGTATGTATGTATGTATGTATGTAATGTATCTATCTATCTATGTATGTATCTATGTATGTATCTATGTATGTATCTATGTATGTATGTATGTATGGATGGATGGATGGATGGATGTATGTATGTATGTTAGTATGTTAGTATGTATGTATGTATGTATGTATGTATGTATGTAATGTATGTAATGTATGTAATGTATGTATGTATGTATGTATGTATGTTTGTATGTATGTATGTATGTATGTATGTATGTATGTAATGTATGTATGTAATGTTATGTAATGTAATGTTATGTTATGTTATGTTATGTTATGTTATGTATGTATGTATGTAATTAATGTTATATATGTAATGTATGTAATGTATGTATGTAATGTATGTAATGTATGTATGTAATGTATGTATGTAATGTATGTATGCATGTATGGAATGTATGTATGTATGGAATGTATGTATGTATGTATGTCTGTATGTCTGTATGTCTGTATGTCTGTATACCTGTATGTCTGTATGTCTGTATGTCTGTATGTCTGTATGTCTGTATGTCTGTATGTATGTATGTATGTATGTATGTATGTAATGTATGTATGTATGTATGTATGTATGTATGTATGTATGTATGTATGTAATGTATGTATGTATGTAATGTATGTATGTATGTATGTATGTATGTATGTATGTATGTAATGTATGTAATGTATGTAATGTATGTATGTATGTATGTATGTATGTATGTAATGTATGTATGTATGTATGTAATGTATGTATGTATGTATGTATGTAATGTATGTAATGTATGTAATGTATGTAATGTATGTAATGTATGTATGTAATGTAATGTAATGTTATGTTATGTTATGTTATGTTATGTATGTATGTATGTAATTAATGTTATATATGTAATGTTATATATGTAATGTATGTAATGTATGTATGTAATGTTATGTAATGTTATGTTATGTAATGTTATGTAATGTTATGTAATGTTATGTAATGAAATGTAATGTTATGTTATGTTATGTATGTATGTATTGAATGTATGTATTTATTGAATGAATGTATGTATTGAATGTATGTATGTATGTATTGAATGTATGTATGTATTGAATGTATGTATGTATGTAATGTAATGTAATGTAATGTAATGTAATGTAAGTATGTATGTATGTATGTATGTATGTATGTATGTAATTGTATGTATGTATGTATGTATGTAATTAATGTTATGTATGTATGTATGTGATTTAATGTAATGTATGTAATGTATGTAATGTATGTAATGTATGTAATGTATGTATGTATGCATGGATGCATGGATGTATGGATGTATGTATGTATGTATGTATGTAATGTATGTATGTAATGTATGTATGTAATGTATGTAATGTATGTAATGTATGTAATGTATGTAATGTATGTAATGTATGTAATGTATGTAATGTATGTATGTATGTATGTAATTTAATGTAATGTAATGTAATGTAATGTATGTATGTATGTATGTTATGTAATGTATGTATGTATGTATGTATGTAATGGTATGTAATGGTATGTATGTATGTAATGGTATGTATGTATGTAATGGTATGTATGTATGTATTGGTATGTATGTATGTATTGGTATGTATGTATGTATGTATGTATGTATGTGATTTAATGTAATGTAATGTAATGTATGTATGTATGTATGTATGTATGTATGTATGTATGGTATGTATGGTATGTATGGTATGTATGGTATGTATGGTATGTATGTATGTATATTATATTACATTATATTATATTACATTATATTATATTACATTACATTATATCATATTATATTATATTATACTATATCGTATTATATCATATTATATTATATCATATTATATCATATTATATTATATTATAGTATATTATATTATATTATAGTATATTAAATTATATTATATTACATTATATTATATTATATTATATTATTTAATATTATATGATATAATATAGTATTATGTTATATTATATTGTATTATGTTGTATTGTATTGTATTGTAACGTATTGTATTGTATGTATATATATATATGATATTTCAAACATGATATGAATATATATATATATTTGCAGATACACACATGCATATTGCATGTGTATATCAGCTACACTGTGTACACGATACAAACGTGCGTCGACATGTTTATAGGCAGAAACAATGTGGGGTATTGCTAAGATCCTTTCAAAACCAAGAGATTGGCTCGTGATTATTGCATTACCATGCAATTGGTCAGGTATTGGGTAGATTGACCTGATCCCAACTGGACTTAATGTTTTTTGTTGACGAACTTGTACAACTAGAAAAGGAATTCGCAGGTCATGTGCGCCCGGCTTCTCAGACTGTGGCACCTGTGGCTCAGAGAAGCTCCGCCATGACCTGTGATTGCTTCGCTTTTTTTTCACATCGCTCCGCCATGGCGCCGAGTCCCAGCGTTGAGTGTTTGGCTAACGAGCTGAAGAGTGAGATGGTGCAGCTGCTGAAGTTCAAGGAGTTTCAGCCAGCGGTGGATCCGAGCGGTGGGCTCGAAAGTGACGTTTTTTTCGCGAAGAAATTGAGGGGTATTCACCAAGCGTCTTATGGGCATATTTATTGGGATATAGTCATGGTACATATATATATACATATATATATACATATATATATATATATATGTACAGTATCTGTCTGACTAAATCTGATCTAAACCTACACCAAAACCTAAACCTAAATCTAAATCTGATCTAATCTAATCTAATCTTGTGTAATCTAATGTAATCAAGAAGAGGCGTTAAGATATTAAAATCAGATGGAGATTCAATGGGATTTGACCAAGAACATCAACACAAAAATGGGGATCAAACCAACCATAGTTGAGATGAAATGGGGATATACTGAGATATACTGGGATATGGATGGATTGATAATATAAGATAAGAAAAGATCAGATCATGTTAGACTAGATAGGTAAGTAGAGATATAGATACAGCTAAAGATACAGATACAGATACACTTAGACACGGCCGTATTGTAAGAAGAGAAATGCCACGACATGGAACAAATCTATAGGTATATATACTTATATATATACTGTACATGTATGATCATGTATGTATGTATGTATGTAATGTATGTATGTATGTATGTCTGTATCTATCTATCTATGTATGTATGTATGTATGTATGTATCTATGTATGTATGTATGTATGTATGTATGTATGTAATGTATCTATCTATCTATGTATGTATCTATGTATGTATCTATGTATGTATCTATGTATGTATGTATGGATGGATGGATGGATGGATGTATGTATGTATGTATGTATGTATGTTAGTATGTTAGTATGTATGTATGTATGTATGTATGTATGTATGTAATGTATGTATGTATGTATGTATGTATGTATGTATGTATGTATGTATGTAATGTATGTATGTATGTAATGTATGTATGTATGTATGTATGTATGTAATGTATGTAATGTATGTAATGTATGTATGTATGTATGTATGTATGTAATGTATGTATGTATGTATGTATGTAATGTATGTATGTATGTATGTATGTAATGTATGTAATGTATGTAATGTATGTAATGTATGTAATGTATGTATGTAATGTAATGTAATGTAATGTTATGTTATGTTATGTTATGTATGTATGTATGTATGTAATTAATGTTATATATGTAATGTTATATATGTAATGTATGTAATGTATGTATGTAATGTATGTAATGTATGTATGTAATGTATGTATGTAATGTATGTATGCATGTATGGAATGTATGTATGTATGGAATGTATGTATGTATGTATGTCTGTATGTCTGTATGTCTGTATGTCCGTATGTCTGTATGTCTGTCTGTCTGTATGTCTGTATGTCTGTATACCTGTATGTCTGTATGTCTGTATGTCTGTATGTCTGTGTGTCTGTATGTCTGTATGTCTGTATGTCTGTATGTCTGTATGTCTGTATGTCTGTATGTCTGTATGTCTGTATGTCTGTATGTCTGTCTGTCTGTATGTATGTATGTATGTATGTATGTAATGTATGTAATGTATGTAATGTAATGTATGTATGTATGTAATGTTATGTATGTCATGTTATGTATGTAATGTTATGTATGTAATGTTATGTATGTAATGTTATGTATGTATGTATGTATGTAATGTAATGTAATGTAATGTAATGTAATGTAATGTAATGTATGTAATGTATGTAATGTATGTAATGTATGTAATGTATGTAATGTATGTATGTATGTATGTAATGTAATGTTATGGAATATCATGTTATGTAATGTTATGTAATGTTATGTAATGTTATGTTATGTAATGTTATGTAATGTTATGTAATGAAATGTAATGTTATGTTATGTTATGTATGTATGTATTGAATGTATGTATGTATTGAATGTATGTATTTATTGAATGTATGTATGTATTGAATGTATGTATGTATTGAATGTATGTATGTATTGAATGTATGTATGTATGTATGTAATGTAATGTAATGTAATGTAATGTAATGTAATGTAAGTATGTATGTATGTATGTATGTAATGGTATGTATGTATGTATGTATGTAATTAATGTTATGTATGTATGTATGTGATTTAATGTAATGTATGTAATGTATGTAATGTATGTAATGTATGTAATGTATGTAATGTATGTATGCATGGATGTATGTATGTATGTATGTATGTAATGTATGTATGTAATGTATGTATGTAATGTATGTAATGTATGTAATGTATGTAATGTATGTAATGTATGTAATGT
>CAMXCT020004379.1:321891-335810 GCA_947184155.2 Cladocopium goreaui
TAATGTATGTAATGTATGTAATGTATGTAATGTATGTAATGTATGTAATGTATGTAATGTATGTAATGTATGTAATGTTTTGTATGTTCTGTATGTTCTGTATGTATGTATGTAATGTATGTAATGTATGTAATGTATGTAATGTATGTAATGTATGCAATGTATGTAATGTATGTAATGTATGTAATGTATGTAATGTATGTAATGTATGTAATGTATGTAATGTATGTAATGTATGTAATGTATGTATGTAAGTATGTAATGTATGTAATGTATGTAATGTATGTAATGTATGTAATGTATGTAATGTATGTAATGTATGTAATGTATGTAATGTATGTAATGTATGTAATGTATGTAATGTATGTAATGTATGTAATGTATGTAATGTATGATGTATGTAATGTATGTAATGTTATGTAATGTTATGTAATGTTATGTTATTAATGTTATGTAATTTTATGTAATGTTATGTTATGTAATGTTATGTAATGTAATGAAATGTAATGTTATGTTCTGTTATGTATGTATGTATTGAATGTATGTATGTATTGAATGTATGTATGTATTGAATGTATGTATGTATTGAATGTATGTATGTATTGAATGTATGTATGTATTGAATGTATGTATGTATTGAATGTATGTATGTATTGAATGTATGTATGTATTGAATGCATGTATGTATTGAATGTAAGTATGTATTGAATGTATGTATGTATTGAATGTATGTATGAATTGAATGTATGTATGTATTGAATGTATGTATGTATTGAATGTATGTATGTATTGAATGTATGAATGTATTGAATGTATGAATGTATTGAATGTATGAATGTATTGAATGTATGAATGTATTGAATGTATGAATGTATTGAATGTATGAATGTATTGAATGTATGAATGTATTGAATGTATGAATGTATTGAATGTATGTATGTATGTATCTATGTATGTATCTATGTATCTATCTATGTATGTATCTATGTATGTATGTATGTATGTAATTAATGTTATGTATGTAATGTTATGTATGTAATGTTATGTATGTAATGTATGTATGTAATGTATGTATGTAATGTATGTATGTAATGTATGTATGTAATGTATGTATGTAATGTATGTATGTAATGTATGTCTGTAATGTATGTATGTAATGTATGTATGTAATGTATGTATGTAATGTATGTATGTAATGTATGTATGTAATGTATGTATGTAATGTATGTATGCAATGTATGTATGTAATGTATGTATGTAATGTATGTATGTAATGTATGTATGTAATGTATGTATGTAATGTATGTATGTAATGTATGTATGTAATGTATGCATGTAATGTATGTATGTAATGTATGTATGTAATGTATGTATGTAATGTATGTATGTAATGTATGTATGAAATGTATGTATGTAATTAATGTATGTAATTAATGTATGTAATTAATGTATGTAATTAATGTATGTAATTAATGGATGTAATTAATGTATGTAATTAATGTATGTAATTAATGTATGTAATTAATGTATGTACTTAATGTATGTAAATAATGTATGTAATTAATGTATGTAATTAATGTATGTAATCAGTGTATGTAATTAATCAATGTATGTAATGTATGAATGTATGTATGTAATGTATGTATGTATTGTATTGCATTGTATTGTATTGTATTGTATTGTAATGTAATGTAATGTAATGTAATGTATGTAATGTATGTAATGTATGTAATGTATGGTAATGTAATGTAATGTAAATGTAATGTAATGTAAATGTAATGTAATGTAATGTACTGTAATGTAATGTACTGTACTGTAATGTAATGCAATGTAATGTATGTAATGTATGTAATGTAATATATGTAATGTATGTAATGTAATGTATGTAATGTAATGTATATAATGTAATGTATGTAATGTAATATATGTAATGTATGTAATGTATGTAATGTATGTTATGTATGTAATGTATGTAATGTATGTAATGTATGTAATGTATGTAATGTAAGTAATGCATGTAATGTAATGTAATGTAATGCAATGTATGTAATATAATGTATGTAATATATGTAATGTAATGTATGTAATGTATGTATGTATGTATGTATGTAATGTATGTATGTATGTATGTATTTATGTATGTATGTATGTATGTATGTATGTATGTATGTAATGTATGTAATGTATGTAATGTACGTAATGTAATGTATGTAATGCAATGTACGTAATGTAATGTATGTAAGTAATGTATGAATGTATGTATGTAATGTATGTATGTATTGTATTGTAATGTAATGTAATGTAATGTAATGTAATGTATGTAATGTATGTAATGTATGTATGTATGTATGTAATGTAATGTAATGTAATGTAATGTAATGTAATGTATGTATGTATGTATGTATTTATGTATGTATGTATGTATGTATGGTAATGTAATGTAATGTAATGTAATGTATTGTATGTATGTATGTATGTATGTAATGTATGTATGTAATGTATGTAATGTACGTAATGTAATGTATGTAATGTATGTAATGCAATGTATGTAATGTAATGTATGTATGTAATGTATGAATGTATGTATGTATTGTATGTATGTATTGTATTGTATTGTATTGTAATGTAATGTAATGTAATGTATGTAATGTATGTAATGTATGTATGTATGGTAATGTAATGTAATGTAAATGAAATGTGAATGTAATGTAATGTAAATGTAATGTAATGTAATGTACTGTAATGTAATGTACTGTACTGTAATGTAATGTAATGCAATGTACTAGTAATGCATGTAATGTATGTAATGTATGTAATGTAATGTATGTAATGTAATGTAATGTATGTAATGTAATGTATGTAATGTAATGTATGTAATGTAATGTAATGTAATGTATGTAATGTAATGTATGTAATGTAATGTATGTAATGTATGTAATGTATGTAATGTATGTAATGTATGTTATGTATGTAATGTATGTAATGTATGTAATGTATGTAATGGATGTAATGTATGTAATGTATGTAATGTAATGTAATGCAATGCAATGTAATGTAATGTAATGTAATGTAATGTATGTAATGTAATGTAATGTAATGTATGTAATGTATGTAATGTAATGTATGTAATGTGTGTTATGTATGTAATGTGTGTTATGTATGTAATGTATGTAATGTATGTAATGTATGTTATGTATGTAATGTATGTTATATATGTTATGTATGTTATGTATGGTATGTATGGTATGTATGGTACGTATGTTACGTATGGTACGTATGGTACGTATGGTACGTATGGTACGTATGGTACGTATGGTACGTATGGTACCTATGGTATGTATGTATGTATGTAGTGTATGTAGTGTATGTAATGTATGTAATGTATGTTAATGTATGTAATGTATGTAGTGTATGTAATGTATGTAATGTATGTAATGTATGTAATGTATGTAATGTATGTAATGTATGTAATGTATGTAATGTATGTAATGTATGTAATGTATGTAATGTATGTAATGTATGTAATGTATGTAATGTATGTAATGTATGTAATGTAGGTAATGTATGTAATGTATGTAATGTATGTAATGTATGTAATGTATGTAATGTATGTAATGTATGTAATGTATGTAAGTATGTATGTATGTATGTATGTATGTATGTATGTATGTGTGTATGTGTGTCGTAGTGTTGGGAGTGTATGTAGTGTATGTAGTGTATGGAGGGTGTATAATGTATGTAATGTTTGTAATGTATGTAATGTTATTATAATGTATGTAGTGTATGTAATGTATGTAAAGTATGTAATGTATGCAATGTATGTAATGTATGTAATGTATGTAATGTATGTAATGTATGTAATGTATGTAATGTATGTAATGTATGTAATATATGTAATGTATGTAATGTATGTAATGTATGCAATGTATGTAATGTATGTAATGTATGTAGTGTATGTAGTGTATGTAGTGTATGTAATGTAATGTAATGTATGTAATGTATGTAATGTAATGTAATGTAATGTAATGTATGTAATGTATGTAATGTATGTAATGTATGTAATGTATGTAATGTATGTACTGTATGTAATGTATGTTATGTATGTTATGTATGGTATGTATGGTATGTATGGTATGTATGGTATGTATGTTATGTATGTTATGCATGTTATGGATGTAATGTATGTAAGGTATGTAATGTAATGTAATGTAGTGTAATGTATGTATGTATGTATGTATGTATGTTTGTATTTAATGTATGTATGTATGTATGGATGGATGGATGGATGCATGGATGGATGGATGGATGGATGCATGGATGGATGGATGGATGGATGCATGGATGGATGGATGGATGGATGCATGGATGGATGGATGGATGGATGGATGCATGCATGCATGGATGGATGGATGGATGGATGGATGTATATATATATATATGTATATATATATATATGCATATGTAGATAGATAGCAACGGATATTAAAGATAACCTATCGCTCCAAGATGCGGATCCTGGAGGGTAGCTAGGAGATACAATAACAATCCCCGTTTTGAGTTTAACGCCCTGATTCTACAGGGTGAGGCTCCAGCGAAGTTGAAAAAAGATATTCACTTGGTGACCTGTTGGGTTTATGAGGGAAGTTAGCTGATCTATCGACATAATATTCATGGAACATGGGCAAAACTCAACCAGCGTTAACATCCCCTGGGGCCTCACCAACGTTTCCAATCCATTCCTGCGACATGGCAGGAGACCTTCGGCTGCAGCTTGGACGACTACATCGAGTTGCGTCGCATGCTCTGCGGAGTGGTCTATGAGACCTACGACAAGTTACTGCGGTCGGAGGATGTCACCAAGAAAATGGGTGTTTTTTGTTCATGGGATTTAACCAACAAGAATGGTGATTTCATGGGATATTTTTAACCGTTGAATCAAGAAAAATGTGATTTAAGAGCGATTTAACCAACATGTCAATGTGTGATTTCAGAGGATTTAACCAACAAGAATCTTTAAAGTTGGAACCTAATTGGAGTTTTTAATTCTTATTTTTATAGGCAGGTATGGAGATATGAGATATGTGTATATATATATATACATAAAATGATATCATATATTCAGGGGACATATGGTGATTATGATGATTTAGCCCAACAGCAGGGGTCAGGGGTATCACGTGGCGGGATATCAATTGACAACTGGGGTGAAACGGTATCAATCTGCAATGCCAGTGAGACGGATTCGGCAATGACAAACCCAGTGATCAGTATGTAGTGGGCATTCAATGTAGTGATGACACGGTTTGAATGTGGGATTAATTTTGTATTGCATCAGGATAGGGTTGAAGCCATGATTTTTACCAAGGAACATGGGGATTCAACTAGAACAAATTGGGATTTCGCCAGTCAAAATGGAGATTTTACTTTCAATGATTGTGTATTTATCTGCTTAGATGGGCCATGGTTAGTTAGTTAACTGGCTAGTAAGTGGGTTGTAATCCGTTATACACCCAAGTTTAGACGGATAACATAGACCGGGCAAGCCGGCGGCGGAAGTTTCCCAAACATAAATGACCTATAGTTCAAAGACACCCTGTCCCGACCGTGTCCTTCCCTCGACAACCGTTTGATTTTTTCAGCGAGAGACGAAGCAAAGTCTTCACACTTCACACTTCACACTGCACTCTTCGCACTCCAAACTTGAAACTTCACACTCCACACTTCACACTTCACACTTCGCACTTCACAGTCCACACTTCACACTTCTCATTTCCCACTGCTTCCTTCACACTCCAAACCTCACACTTCACACTTCACACTGCGCGCTTCGCACTCCAAACTTAAACTTCACACTCCACACTTCACACTTCTCACTTCCCACTGCTTCCTTCACACTTCACACTTCACACTTCACACTTCCCACTGCTTCCTTCACACTCCAACGCCAAAGCAGAAAAAGTTGATTTCCCTGACGCCAGAGTCTACGCAGTTGCAAGGTTGCATCGTGTACATGCGTGATGTTTGTTGACACTTGTTCACGTAAGACGTTATATATGATGGCTATGTTGCATGCTTGCTATATATGATCGTGTTCTCACCGGCATGACCCAAACAACGGCGGCGGGAACATGCACAATTCGCACACAGCCTGGCAGACCTGAAACTACACATGCACTGCCTCAGGCTATACAAAACGAGCTTTCAAAACCGGATCTCGATGCCAAAACGCAAAAATTGCATTTGCCAAGCTTTGGTGTTTGCAAGCAGCCAAAATCTGAAAAAAATCACACTTCACACTTCAGACTCCACACTTCACACTTCTCATTTCTCACTGCTTCCTTCACAGTCCAAACTTCACACTTCACACTTCTCACTTCGCACTTCACACTCCAAACTTAAACTTCACACTCCACACTTCACACTTCTCACTTCCCACTGCTTCCTTCGCACTGCACACTTCACACTGCACTCTCCATGCCCCACACTTCACACTGCTCTAAACCTACGTGCAACAAAAAAACACTAGCGCCAAAATGGAGAAAATCTGCTAACAAATCCATTTCGCAGCCTTCATGCAGCCAGTCCAAGACGATTTACGAGATCCAGCTGCAAAAGACATTACGCATGCAGACAAAGCAAGAAGCAACCTTGACGCAGCCATTCCAATGCGATCTGCGGAGACTGAGTTGCAAAACACAAGAGAACTACGCGCAATGGCGTCGGAAATTGTAGCTCCAAAACCGGATCTCGACGCCAGAGCGAAAAAAAGACGATTTTGAAGCACTTTTTAAAAGGATTTTTAGAAGGAAAATCACTAGCACCAAAATGGAGAAAATCTGCTAACAAATCACTGTCGCAGCCTTCATGCAGCCACTCCAATACGATTTACGAAGTCCAGCTGCAAAAGACAATAGTATTACGCATGCAGCCACAGCATGAAGCAACCTTCACGCAGCCATTACAATGCGATCTGCGGAGACTGCGTTGCAAAACACAATAGAACTACGCGCAACGGCGTCGGAAATTGTAGCTCCAAAACCGGATGGATCTCGACGCCAGAGCGAAAAAAAGGCGATTTTGAAGCACTTTTTAAAAGAATTTTTAAAAGGAAAATCACTAGCGCCAAAATGGAGAAAATCTGCTAACAAATCCATTTCGCAGCCTTCATGCAGCCACTCCAAAACGATTTACGAAGTCCAGCTGCAAAAGACAATAGTATTACGCATACAGCCAAAGCAGGAAGCAACCTTGACGCAACGACTACAATGCGATCTGCAGAGACTGAGTTGCAAAACACAATAGAACTACGTGCAACGGCGTCGGAATTTGTAGCTTCAAAACCGGATCTTGATGCCAGAGCGAAAAAAAGGCGATTTTGAAGCATTTTCTAAAAGAATTTTTAAAAGGAAAATCTCTAGCGCCAAAATGGAGAAAAAAACGCATTTCGTGCGAGACTTCCTTCAAAACTCTATCGGCAACTCATCCACCAGCACCACTTGCAATCCCATTTACAATGCGGGAACGATCCTACAGTTGCAAATCACAATGGAATTCTGTCGACCGCACATGCACGAAAAACAGTTGAAACCCCATTTACAATGCGGAACCGATCCGAGAATGATCCGAGCATGATCCGAGAATGATCCGACCACACACGAGACCGTCTCGCACCCGTCGCACCGCAGAGGTAGATCATCGACGTTCGGGGACGGACTTTGTATGGAAAAACATAGGCTTTCGTGCATCTGCTATCTCTCAAAAACGCATTTCGTGCGAGACTTCCTTCAAAACTCCATCGGCAACTCCTCCACCAGCACCACTTGCAATCCCATTTACAGTGAGGGAACGATCCTAGAGTTGCAAATCACAATGGAATTCCATCGGCAACTCATCCACCAGCACCACTTGCAACCCCATTTACAATGCGGGAACGATCCTACAGTTGCAAATCACAATGGAATTCTGTCGACCACAATGCACGAAACACAGGTGACACCCCATTTACAATGCGGAACCGATCCGATCCGACCATGATCCGAGCATGATCCATGATCCGACCACACACGAGACCGTCTCGCACCCGTCGCACCGCAGAGGTAGATCATCAACGTTCGGGGACGCACTTTGTCCGGAAAAACATAGGGTTTCGTGCATCTGCTATCTCTCAAAAACGCATTTCGTGCGAGACTTCCTTCAAAACTCCATCGGCAACTCATCCAGCAGCACCACTTGCAATGCCATTTACAGTGAGGGAACGATCCTAGAGTTGCAAATCACAATGCAATTCCATCAGCAACTCGTCCACCAGCAACACTTGCAACCCCATTTACAATGCGGGAACGATCCTACAGTTGCAAATCACAATGGAATTCTGTCGACCACAAATGCACGAAACACAGGTGACACCCCATTTACAATGCGGAACCGATCCGAGAATGATCCGAGCATGATCCGAGAATGATCCGACCACACACGAGACCGTCTCGCAACCGTCGCACCGCAGAGGTAGATCATCGAGGTTCGGGGACGGACTTTGTATGGAAAAACATAGGCTTTCGTGCATCTGCTATCTCTCAAAAACGCATTTCGTGCGAGACTTCCTCCAAAACTCCATCGGCCACTCCTCCACCAGCACCACTTGCAATCCCATTTACAGTGAGGGAACAATTTCTTTGCTAACTCTTTCTGTGACTAACTCTTTCCCTCACTAACTCTTTCTTTGACTAACTTGTTTCTTTGCTAACTCTTTCTGTGACTAACTCTTTCCCTCACTAACTCTTTCTTTGACTAACTCTTTCTTTGACTAACTCTTTCCCTCACTAACTCTTTCTTTGACTAACTCTTTCCCTCACTAACTCTTTCTTTGACTAACTCTTTTCCTCACTAACTCTTTCTTTGACTAACTCTTTCCCTCACTAACTCTTTCTTTGACTAACTCTTTCCCTGACTAACTGTTTCTTTGACTAACTCTTTCTTTGACTAACTCTTTCCCTGACGAACTCTTTCTTTGCTAACTCTTTCTGTGACTAACTCTTTCCCTCACTAACTCTTTCTTTGACTAACTCTTTCCCTGACTAACTGTTTCTTTGCGAACTCTTTCCCTGACTAACTGTTTCTTTGACTAACTCTTTCTTTGACTAACTCTTTCCCGGACGAAGTCTTTCTTTGCTAACTCTTTCTTTGACTAACTCTTTCCCTGACATTCTAAAGTCCGTAACACGGAAGTTTCTCCCCCTAAACTTCCTTTGATAACTAACCCAGTTGCCTAGCAATTTGATAAGTGGATTAATGAACCGCCAGTTTGCTAATATTTTCAGTAGTTTGCCAGTTGCCTCGAGTTGGAGTGATTTGGGTTTGTCCAGAAATGGAAGATTGAACCCACCAAAAGGCCATTACAATATGTTTTTTTGGGTACTGGATGGACTGGAGGCCCTACGTTGGACAACATTCAATTTCATCTGGCTGGCTTTGAAATCCTCGGCTTCAATGGATAAATTTCTGGATAAAGAATCTACTTTCATATGGGAACTGCCAGCACGCCAGATTAGATTGCACTGTTAAAACTTCACACGCCAGGTTAACATTTTCCAGCAATTTGCACAGCAACAAGGGGCCTAGCAATGAGCTGGCGACTAGTCCACAACATGTCTCTGTGCAAAATCAGACTTCACCATACATGCCGTTTATCCTTCATCATAGGAACTCATCCCAACATTGGCTTACCGAACAAGATCATGAAAAACACAATCAAATTCTCCCAGACCATATGGGGGTGTCTTAAAATGGGGAACCCCCAAGTCACCATGGTTTTCAATATTAGAATGACTTAGGACACCTTCATATCACATCATCGGCAAACAAAAATCTCCAGGTTGAAGGCCAGCACCAAGAAGAACGGCATCGCCCGCATCTCAGGCGGTGCTGGCGGCATCGCTAGTGGCATCACAGCCCTCGGTGGCCTCTTGGCGGCCCCTGCGACTGGTGGCGCCTCCCTGGCCCTGACGGCGACTTCGCTGGGTCTAGGTGTGGCCAGTGGCGCTACCACCTTTGCAGCGTCCATGGCCAATCACAAAGACATGAAGGATGGAGCAGAAGCTGTCAAGGATGGGGGGAAAGGTTTGCATATGAAATGGTGGAAACTTACAGATGTTTTCAAACACTTTTTGTTTTGCTGGACATCATTCTTAACAAAAGGATAGGATTGCAGTTTCAACTATCATTTTCTTGCAGGCTTTTGACCTTATGGTCCCAATTTGAAACCCTGAGGATGAATTCAAAAAGATCGAAGAGCTTGATAAAAAACCTGGCTTTGCTTAGCCGATGATGCGTGATTTTGCAGTGGAAATTCCGTCAAGGCCCTCTATACAAAACACTCCAGAAATTTGTCGAAGCCAGTTTCACTGTGGTCCAGGTCAGCAGTTACCAACTCTCAGGTGCTTATATAATCTTATATAAAGACAGAGCCATTTTAGAAGGCAGTTTTTGACATGTTATCATTTTTGTGTCTTGTTCTTGGTCGACTCCCTACTTTGGTGGTGGAATCCCAGATCCTAATACCTTGATGATTATGATCTCCCATCTTTTCTTGGGGTTTCAGTTTCAGTTATACACGCATATATTTACGTATGTATATTTCAACATACAGTGACAGGGCGTTTTTTTGTTAGTGGAATCACCATTTTTGTTGGTGAAATCACCATTTCGGCATTTTGGTTGTTTAAATCACAATTTTTGTTGATTAACTCCCATTAGATCACCGTTTTTCATAGTGAAAATCCCCTTAAACTACCATTTTTCCCGTTGAAGATCGCCATTTTCCTTGCCTCCAAGAAAAGTTTCCAATTATGTGGCCGGCATTTGTGACAAGTTCGAAAAGATTTCGCGTTTGGATCGAGCTGAAGACGTGACCTTCATTCTGAACACCACGTGTAAAAGCATCTTTCAGGCACCGTATCGGTGGTTGTAAAAAACGGGCAACTTTTTTTTTGTGGTGATTTAATGGGATATGATGATGGTGATGATGATGATGACGATGATGACAATGATGAATTGTATTGATATTTTCGATAATTTTTGGAATGATGATAAAAACTATAGTAGCCCCCAAAAGGGTTCATTTTAAGGTTCAATTTACCGCTGCATGAAAAAGACATTGACATTTACATACATTTACCATACATGTCTGCATCTTAACTTGGGGGTTGCTTCATTTTTTATACCCAGATCATCCCAGATCCATATCTCGGGGGTTGAACCCAGCCGCGAGGCCTACAGCCTGTACAGTAATGGCTCCAGTATTGCGAAAATTGTGACTGCGGAAGAATTCACCAGGCAGGGTCACATGTGAACTTATACACTTGGATTTTTTAATCAACAGACATTCTGATTTTATGGGATTCAATGAGATTTCACCAACGCGAATGGTGAGTTGATGGGATTTCACCAACAAAAATTGTGATTTAATGGGAGCTAAACAAGAAACAAGCGGGTAAACCAACCTTTTTATTGGAATATTTAGTGGGATGATAGTGGGATAAGTTCAAGTGCATAATTTGGGTTTGTGGGCATCCCATTTTCAGACAAACTCGTGTTAAATGCAAGACTTGCAATCGTGCCTCTGAGACATTGACCTCATTTGGCCCCAAATCAAACAGTCATGTTACCACATATAACAGCAGAATAGATGGGGATATTCCTGGTTTTGGCACTAGGTAGTGGTTGTATCTATCTTATCCTCAAAGTACCAACAACAACAACAACAACAACAACAACAGCAACAGGTCAAACCACCATTCCTTCAGGGTACGCTATGGTGAAATATGGCAGTCAGCAAGGTACAATATGGTAAAATGCCATGTCATCATTGTTGATTGCTGATACTTGGGGGGTGCATCCCTGTTCACTGAACATACAAGTGGACGACCACCCTGCCCCATTTATTTCACCAGGACAAATCTCTCAGCATTGGTTGAAAGGAAACGCATACATATATATATAATCATATACACTCTATATAACAATATTTATTTAATACAACATATATAAGTTGAAATATATCGACCCCTGAGCCCCACTATGTATAGCATAGGTAGTAGGTCTAGTGTAGACATGCCGTAGCTATGATACCGATAATCCAAGTAGTTACTCAGAATACCCAATGTACAGTAGTAGCACCACATACTAAGAAGCGCTAGGTATGTAGATAGCTTAGAGTTTATCTCAGGGTTGTAGTTATCCGTCCCAACAACTACTGGGTAGGGTTTTAACTCCCGCTGTTTGACGCTCATGGCTCAAGTGCACAAAAGGCGTGCGCTTGGTTGTAATGTTAATTGGGTTGTGGAAGGAACCTGGCGGTTTTTCCCCCCTTTTGTCTAGTTATCAGCCGTAAGGCTTGTTTTCTCTTTTTGGAGTAACTATTCCTTCCGCAGCTTGGTTTAGGCCCCGGTTCATTTCTCGTCACTTTGCATGCCCACCGACACGTCTGACCAGGTCGCTGACAATCTTGTCGCGACTGAAGCACCAGCGCGAGGGCGAGGAAACGGTGGACGCAGAGAGGGTAGAGCAGCCTGTTCCCCAATCTGTGGAGGCTGTGACCGAACCCATCGCTTCCTGGGCAGACGCGTCTGAGGATATTCTTGCGCCCGAGCCGTCTCTTGAGGAAGCAGCTGCCGACACAGATCGAGCCGAAGGACATCTGTTGGAAGTAAAGCAGGAGCAGATTCAGGAGGCGTCTTCATTGGGCGCCGTTCTTTCTGTGATTGGCGTGCCAGAGGAGGTCGCTGACGAAGTCGCGACGGGCACTGCAAACCAGGATCTTGCCCCGGTTAAAGCTGATCCCAGTGAAATTCCAGCTGAAGCCGCTTTTACAGATTTCGATCGTGTAAAGGAAGAAGGTCAAGACCGTCTTGCAGGTGAGCCGTCTTCTCCATCTGAGCAGGTCGATCCAGAGGTTGAGACAGACCATCCAGTCTTAGGTGAAGGTTCAGGTCCAGTAGGAACTGTTGAGGCAGAAGTGGAAGCCGAAGGCCCACCTGCCGAAGCATCCGAACCATCTGAATCCGTGCCTGATTCTGGGGTCGCTGACACCTTCGGTGTCGTGACAGAAGCCACAGCAGTTGATACATCCGATTTAGTCCCACCACCAACTAGTCCCAACCTCGTTGGCCCTGGCACTGAACCTATCCAAGCAGGTCATTCCCCATCTGCTCCATCTAAAGCCCCAAGAACTAGGAGGTGCCACCACACGCAGGCAGGAAGCGCGAAGGGAGTGGTGGGTCGATTTCGAGGCATATCAAAACCGGAAGTATAAGCAGTGGATTTTGGTTACGTAGGATTCCCTACGAACAGGCTAGTGAAGACCAACGGTGGATAATTTCTCTGCACCACAGACTTGTAGAAGAACTTACCACTTCAAATTGTTTGGCTCTAGCTTTTCACGTCTTTGCTTCTTATCGCGAGTGGTCCCTACATAACGGGTTAGATAGGCGTCGGGGTGTTGCACACGGCCATCAAGTAATTGAACAGGGCGATTTACTTCCTAAAAGAATTATCAACCAGAGAATTCTTGGGGCAGATCATCCTAGGGTTGAAGAGTGGGATAGGTACTACCAGTACGTAGGCCCATAACAGCAACCTCGGCCGAAAGGCAAGGCCGCAGCCCCAGCACCCACTGGTGGCGCGGCAGGCACAGTAGGAGTTGCAAAGGCATCGGAACAGCCTGTCGCAGGAGCCGCCTGGTCCACCATCAGGTTGGCAGCCTTCCTTGCGGAGCTTGGACCATCCTACACAGCCTGCCTCGACAAGTGTGCCAAAGGTCACAACATCGGTGAGGTCCGTTCCAAAGCCGAAGCCCGGGCGCGACGCAGCACCAGTTCCAGTTGCTGGTAGCCCTGCTAAGCCACCCGCTAAAGCTAGGCCTA
>CAMXCT020004379.1:337449-413542 GCA_947184155.2 Cladocopium goreaui
AAAGGCCTTTCAAAGCCACCGACCATTTGTCTGCGCTGATGGCAGAACATGTCTTGGGCGCAAATTCGCCAGTGAGAATCATAGATGGTTCGTTCATCTTCAGGCAATGGTTTGATGATGAGGTGGCCAAGCTGGTGAACGGGAATGTCCACTGCCACAACTTGAAATCAGCCACGTGGATGCATTTTTGGTCCGGTACTAAAACTTGTTCATCATCTCGGCTTCAACTGCGTTATGGGAATGATCAGTTAGTACCATTGTGTTTTTAATTTTGGAGCTGACGTGCAAAGTGAGATTCAACATATTGACAATCCAAGGCCAAACACCGCTTCGAGTCCCACACCGCTCCGCTTTGCCGACTCTTGAGCAACCTCCCTGCTGTGCTAGCCACCGTGCAACGGATCATCCAGGCCAGGAAGGATCAAACAGGCTCAGCGCTGCAAACTTGGCTGCAGAATCTAACAGCCCAAGAATTGCTGCAGCTTGGTATGGTGGCTGACGTCATGGATGAAAGCCTGCTGCTCATCAGGCAGGTTGACAACGAGGAATGCGACAGCGCTGAAGTTGGAAACTACGTGCAGAGTTTTGCTGATCGGATTCAGATGCTGATTGTGCAGAAGGCTATACTGACGACAACGGGATACACGAAGCTTGTGATGGACTTGCTCGCGGAGGGGAAGCTGAAGTTTTTCGCTTGTGGTGTTGCCTGCCGCTTGGGGCCCTGTCAGGATGAGTCAATCGACCAATGCTTCAAGAACATGGAGGTATGGGTTCGGATGGCTTTGGAAGTTCTTCGTACAGAATTTCCGCATTATGGAATTTTCTCTGCTTTTGGAGCGCCTTTGCGAGAAAATGGATCAATGACTACTTATTTTAATTAATAATGAACACTCTGTTTATTGCCCATCGATCCCTGTTAATTTTCGGCGTTTGCTTCTCTACATGTTTCGGTGTTTGCTGGCAGTTTCTGAGGTGTTTTCTTTGAAAAGAGTGTCCAAAACAGACACCTTCTTCCAGAGCTCGGCCGACAGCAGTGTAGAGCGTTTGGCTAAGTTCTTTGGGGTGAGCTCGGGCGGCTTCCAGGAGCAGCTACACCGCCTTCGCCCCCTGGCAGAAAAGCGATGCAGAGACACCAATGGTGGAACCCGAGAGGCTTGGACAGCGACCATGAAAGCTACTCAGCGGCGAAATTCTATGCAGGACTGCTCAGCCACTCGATTCAACGTTGATTTTTTGTACGCTGGAGTTTCCTACTTATCATTTTGACTTGCCAGGAGTCCTACCCAACAGCTGACATTGCTCCAGTGATGCGTCGCTATCTTGCATGGCAGGCGAGCACAAGTGGCGTGGAGCAGAACTTCGCTAGAGGTGAGCGCAAGAATGCATTTGGACAGACGCCTGCAAGTGATGTGTTTGAAGAGCGGGCAATGAAACTGATGCTTTGTGACTTCACTCCTGCAGAGCTCGAAGTGATTCTACGAGACTCGCAGCAGTTGTACATGAAATGTATGCCAGGCGCATAAGTTGGGGAAACTGCGGGAAACTAAGTTTGTTGATTAGTGTGGGGATGGCCATAATGAAATTAGACTCATGCAAATTCACTTCAGCCCTGTCAGGCGCATGTCGCAAACGAAAGAGCGAACGCATCGACAAAGACATCAAGCGCCCCAAGACGAATGAGGACCCATCAAGCTCAGAGGCAGCGTTCAAAAGAGCAAGGAGGGACAGTGTGGCCAATGCAGTGGAGAAAGATTGGGATCAAAGCCTTTCCTTCAATTTGGATGAAGATCCCAGCCATGAACTTTGGGCTGAGGCCCACGAGAAGGAGTTCGAATTCCAGAAAAAGAAACAAAGAGAGCACATGGTCACAGCCTACCAAGAGGGTTTACTCCAGGAGGCTGAGGTGGATCAGGAAGCGGTTGAAACAACGCTTGCCAAAGAAAAGGAGCGAGACAAATTGCTGGTGCGTGAGGGCAAGGTGCAACGATCTTTTGCTGACAAGATGCATGGCCCCTTGGAGTGGGAGCATCTGAGCGGCAAGACTGCTTGGGTAGCTTCAGACATTCAAGAAGACAAGTTGGACGTAGCACTGCAAAAGTTCAACATCACAAAAACCAAGGAACGAACAGATGCAGATGCATTGATCGTCAAGGATGCCGCCAACATGCCTGAAAGGGCCAGGCTTTTTGCGGCTGGACTTGGTTTGATTGTCATGGACGCCTGCCTGTTCAATGGCCAGCAAGGATTCAAGGTGAAATTCAAAAGAGCATGTGGGACCTCTCGAACATTTTTCTTCACAGCCGAGTTCAAGAACCAACACCCTGAGTTTGAGAAGAATGTCAGGTCTTTGCTGAACAAGCCTGTGAAGTTCAGCCACTGGAAGCTCGCGAAGACTAGACAAGAAGCTAGTTTTGTCTTGGCGACCAAAGCTGAGTGTCAACATGATCCGAGTCTTTTGTGCAAGGTTTCTTCCTAGATAAAATTTCTCGGATGGACTTGCACACGTCCGGGGTGTTCAGAGGGTGAACCTTCGCTACTGCCATGAAGGGGATGGTCATGGGAAAAAAAGAGAGCGCCGCCCGCCCTTAACTTGACATTTGAATGGCTTGGTAAATCAATGCTAAAATTAATTTAAACCAAGCCCAGGCAAGGTTAGCTGGGCCCCCCTGGGCTTGGCAAATCGATGTATTAACTTGATGGATCGATGGTCAATTCAAAATTTACCATCTAATCTTTTTACCAGGCCCACGCGAGGCCCAGCCACGCAGCTGGGCCTCGCCGGGCTTGGCAAAGCGATGTATTAACTTGATGCATCGATGTTCAACTTACCATCCATTTACCAGGCCCATGCAAGGCCCAGCTACATAACTGGGCCTTGCCGGGCTTGGCAAAGCGATGTACTGACTTGATGCATCAATGATCAACTTGCCATCAATGAACCAGGCCCGTGCAAGGCCCAGCTACTTAGCTGGGCCCCGCCGGGTTTGGCAAATCGATGCTTAAAATTTAAATTAAAGGACAATTGTCAACTTACCACAAGATACCACGCCCATGCAGGGCCCAGCTATGTAGCTGGGCCTTGCCGGGTTTGGCAACTTGATGCATTAATCGGACGGAGTTATTTACCAAGCCTCAGCGGATTTGATCCAAGAGTCTAAGCCGAAATTCGCCAAAAAAAACAATCAACACACTTGGCAGCTGCTTCTCCCAAGTATAATAGCCAGCTTGAACTGGCCTAGCTGCCATGGTCCAGTACGCGCTCTTCATACGCAAGCCATGGTGCGAAAAGGTTTTTAATGAAGGTAAAAGTTGGGAGCTGCGGTCCTACCCCCTTCCGGCCAACAAGAAAGGAGAAATAGTCGCCGTGGCATGCAGCAAGGCAAACGTTTTGCTTGGGGAAATCCGGCTGAGTGGATGCTTGAGAGTTGGGTCCAAGCGTGGTGGTGTGTGGCAGCCGGCGTCCAACTCTGAGAAACATGTGAAAAAAATTTTTCTGAACGCGAAGAATACAAAGAAGGTCGGCTTTGACAAGGACAGTATGCCCGATGTGATCAACGGGTACAAGAACATGTTCGCATGGATGATCAGGGACATCAGGAAGTACGACAAACCAAAAGCGTGGAGACCGACCCCTGGAGCTGTAACTTTTTGCAAGATCAGACCTGGGCCAGAAGAGCCAGAGGTTAATATCTAGAACTGAACCAGCAATCCGGCATAGGGGTAAAAGACCTTTTACTGAGTCACTCACTTGCCGACAATCTATGATTAAATATCTAGTTCTCAAGCGCGTGAAATGCCAATTGCCCCAGGACTCATTGGCCCATTCTCAAGCCTGCCGTTGCCTACTACAGTGTTGAGGCCCGGGGGGATGTTCCAATGTTTTCAAGTTCATCAGTTCAGTGTCGTCGTCGTTTTGGCCATGTGCCATTAAATTAAAAATTATTAATCATCTTTAATATATTAAATTATTTAAATCTTAGAATCAAAATATCATTGGTCAAAGTAAAAAAGCGCAACCGCTATACGGCGGTCAAAAGCGCAACCGCTATACAGCGGTCAAAAGCGCGACCGCTATACAGCGGTCAAAAGCGCGACCGTTATACAGCGGTCTCTCGCCGGATGAAGCCAGCTTTTTTACGGCATTGCCGTGCGGCGAGGGGACCCCCCCCCGTTAGGGGGGGGCCCTCGCCAGGCGAACCCGGCTTCGTCTGGCGAGGGGACCTCCTCCCGTTACGGACCCGTAACGGGAGGAGGTCCTCTCGCCGCACGGGTCTGACGGGGGGGGGGTCCCCTCGCCGGACGAAGCCAGGTTCGCCTGGCGAGGGCCCCCCCCTAACGGGGGGGGGTCTCCTCGCCGCACGGCAAATCCGAGGGCTTGTTTTTTTGTTGATGCGTCACTGTCATTGACGGCTAGACTGACGCCGGGGAAAAATTTCAGAAGTATCATACTCCTGATTTGCTTTAAAGTGTCTTTTATTGGTTCAAACTGCTTTGTCAAATCAGATTTTAAACATAATAACGACGAATGATGTGAGATAGGCAATTTGAATTCATTCCTAGGTTCATGTTTTACTTCATTAAATAGATTAACCTTATGTGTTTGCAGTTGTTTAGACAGTATGCTTGTGTAATTTTGTTGTCTTGTCATTGATGTTGATTTCGTGCCAGGTCTCAAACCGATGGAGTTAAGCTGGAACATCGTCGGGTTGAAAACAGTGAGAGGCAGCTGCCACCGATTATGCATGTCTGGGTTAAAGAAAATTTAGTATGATGTCAGAACCTTGAAGTCAAAAATTGAAGATAACTAAAATCAGATCACTTGATATTATTAATAAGACATCACACAGTTTTCAGTTTGGTGTTGGAACTCCAGAGCCTTCAACAAATATTTCATTGCCGCTTTTCCACATCAAGGGTCAAGAGCAATTTGTCGTTGCTGATAGCAGTGGGCATCATGCCGCAGCATTACAGCAAGTGGAAGCTGAACAAGTCCGAGCAGAAAAAGGTGGACGACGAGGAGCAAGCTTTGGTTGCGCAGCTTATCAGAGCAGGAAAGACCAAAAATGAAGCGCAGCAGCAAGCAGCCCAGGCAAAGGAAGTACAGGTGAAGGCGCTTGGGATGGAACTTAATTTAATAGATCATCGTTCAATGTTTTAAATTGATCCATGCTCGCCTATTTAAAAAAAAACACGGGTTTGGTGAAAAGTCTTTTGTTTGCGCGTCAGTCAGGCAATGAAAGAGGCAAAGATGCAGAGAAGTCAAGCCAAAAAGGCTGGCAACCCCCCTGCAGCTGCAGGCGGGATGCCTGGGCAGCCTGCTTTGACCAATCTCAACATGCCCGCTGACGCCCAAAAGAACCAGGGCTACTATGAGTCGCTGATGGAGGCGATCAACACCATTTTGAAATGCCCGAAGTTCTCCGACATCCGGGTTGCCGAACCGCTTGCCATCACTGATGGAGTTGACGCTTCGTCGGGCGTGCAGGCCATCACTCGACTCAGTCAGTTAAACACGCGATGTATGTTAGAGTTTATCTATACTGTTGATGGGTGAGATGGTTGACCAATAAATTTCATTTTCAAACTTGTCATCTGAATATTATTCCGTTGCTGGGCTAGAAATTGATGCTTGGTGACTACGTCAATTCCACTGTTGGTAAATTGTCTTTGAAAGGTTGATTTAATGTAACCAAGCAATGAGGATCCATGTCAATTCAAAGTCTCAATGTTTGCGACGAGGCGGTGTTCAACCAGCAGGAAGCGAAGATCGCACTGCAGAAGGAAGGCGCTTACAGAAGTGCCATTAACCTTTTTTGGTTAGACCCTTTTGGCAGCCCAACGCCAACCGTGCCACTATCCAAGAAGCGGGTCCAGGAATTGGGTTCATTTGCGTTTCCCGGCTACAAGCCAGCACATTTGGCCGACAGCTTTTGCGTGGGTGTGGATGCCCCTGACACCGACTTTCACGCTTTGAAGGGCAATTGGCGCCCTGTGTCCCCAGAAGAAATGCATCACTGCATAATCTTCACTCTTGCTGCCGCAATCGATTCTGGCGAGGCGGGTGGTTAAAGATTTGAAGTTTTGTTTTGTTTTTTCGTCAGTCAGTTTGCGTTTTTTACGCTTGATCCGTCAGGTTGACGATGCTGGTTTGGATCAGTGGCGCACCATGATTTTGTCTTGTCCCGTGATGATCATTCTCATGGATGGCGGCCCGGACCAGCTTTTTTGGCAAGCTTTCAAAAAGCGCCAGCAAGTGGTTGCAAACTATGAGGCCTGTCGCCGAACCGCAAGGCAACTCGCTTACGAAGTTGCATCTCTGAAAGCACAGAAGGAAGCCGAGTCTGGCGAAATCTTGTCAGTGAAAGATTTGAGCGACTTGTTTGCCTTGCACCAGTCGGACATGGCAATCGCAAGCAAGCGGACAGACATGGCGGATGGATTCGTGAAGGACTGCATTTTTGTGTTTGAGAAGATGCTGAGCGATCCAGTGTGCAACGCTTGCTTGGACGTGTTGGAAGAGAAGTATGGCCTGTCCTCCCCACTGAACTCACTTCAGAAAATGCGAGTGATCATTGAGAAGTCAGAATCGACTCCAACCAGGCAGGATCATGGATGGAGGTTTCAACCATGACAAGTCGAACTTAATTTTCAACATGTACACATTTTATATAAACGATTTAGCAAGTCATTGTGTTGCGTATGTCAGTGTCCATCAGGCAATGGGTCATGGAAGTGATCACTGACATGGTGATTAATGGACAGATCGATCGGGAAACCATCAGCAAATCCTACCTGCAGGGAAGTGGCACCAATGCATCATTGGTTGAACTGTTGAAGCTCAAGCTCCAAACAGTCAAGCATTTCCTCCAGGCCAGGGGATGTAAAAAAAATGTGTAGATGTTTTGGCTTTTTAGTTGGTCGTGGTGTTACCATCCTGTCCTAGGTTGAGATGCCGCGCAGCCAGTTTCACGTGCCTGACTTGAAGATGATCGAGCAGAAGATTTTGACCCTTTCAGATTACCGGGTCTACGTCACTCCCGGGAAGGCTGGTAACAGAGAGGCCGACAACAAATGGATGAGCACCCTCAAATGTAGCAGCATTGCTTGCTTGAAGTTGGTGGAGGACATCCTCTACACAACAAATTTGAATGGTGCTATGATCGCTTTGCTGCGCAAAGGCAAGGGTGCGAGCCCATTGGAACTGATGGAGATTGAAACATTCAGCCTCCGATGGAAGGCCGCAGTTGCCGCGAAAGACAATGAGATCGCAGCTGAACGAGCTCTTGACGGCAAGCAAAAGGACCAGGAGGTGGAGGAGGAGACGGACGAGTGCAAGAAGATAGCCCTTGGCTCAGTTCAAGCTGAACCTTCAAAGTACCAGAGGGGGAGCGCGCAGCGCCCTGGTTTGGAATTAGTTTTTTTGTTGTTGAAAATAAGTAGTAAATTAGGAGGCAAACTCATGGCAATCGAATTCAAAAAATATCAATCAGTCATATCATTTATAACTAACTTGGCTTTGTTTTACCGGTTTTATTGATGGTCCGAAGTCTAGGCACTACACTGCGACGGCTGCGCAACAAGTGCAGATCTATGTTTCCCTCGTTGTTGAGCCTCCAACTTTGGCAGGTGTTGCTCGGGTGATTGAAGAGAGCCAGCTGTCTGGCAAGTACCAAGGTGCTCAAGGCAAAAGCTGCATCATGATCCACTTTGACGTACAGCTTTTCGCAGAAGCCGTGAAAAGACCTGACAGAAGAGCGCCTGCTCTCACTGCAGCCCTTCTGAAGAAGTTGGTCCACGGGGCGATCAAGGGAAGGGGTGGCTCTCCCAACCAAAAGGTGGGCCCGGACCACTATGACAAACCGTTGGATGGAGATTTCATTTTTTTGAATGATGGAGGTCGCGACGTGGTTGACATATTGCTGTCCCCATTCAAGACGAAGGACGCCAAAGGTGCGGCTCTTGCTCACTATCTGGAAGTTTCTGAGGTCACCCTTTGCTTGAGTCAGGACAGGTGTGTAAAATGCAAATGCTTTATTATTGTTTTATTATTTTATTATGCTTAGTTGTACAGGTTCTGGTTGTTGGATCATGTCAGTCAGGAATCAGTTGAATCGAAAAGAAAGCTCAATCGTGGAATGACCAACCAAATCCAACGCTGGCACGTTGTATCCACGGAGTCCCTGGCGTCTTGGCTTCCGGAGCGAAAGCACACCAAGTACCCCGGGACCAACCGTGGCAACTGCATCGGATGGATCGGGTTGGGAAGCCAGGCAGATGAATGGACAATGACCTATGGGCAGAAGACCTTTGGCAATGGAAACCTTGTGATAAATTTCTGTTTTCTTTCGCCGAGTCATTAAATGGGGGCACCTTCGTTTGATTATTTTTGTCATTGATCATTGAACCACGGTATCTATGATTTAAAGCACTTCTTTTTGAAGTTTTTCTGAATCTGCCAAAAAAAGGAAAGACATGTACGGGGCCAAGATGATGGGCGGCTCCGATGTCGCAGTTGAGGATGGCAAGGAGGAGGAAAGATCTGACGACAGCTTCGAACCAGCCTTTTACCATCACCTCCCCGAATCCTTGTACTCAGATGCCATTGGGGCATATGAGGTCCGTGGTTGCCTGGATCTGACTCCGGGATGTGGAGATCTTGCACGGGCATGTTTGCTTCGCCGCGTGCCGTACTTGGGATTGGGAATGACGGACCAACATTGCTCCTTGCTCAAGGCACAGCTGGTGGAGTTCATCAAGATGCAGATGAGGTCTGAAGGATCAACTTACTACAGCCCTGAGTGGGCTGCTGCGTCAGACTCTGCCACGACGGCAAAGGAGGAGAAAAAACGCAAGAATCAATCCGATCCCAAGATTCAGCCCAAGCCACCCAAGAAGCCCAAGAACAAGAAGAAAGACGAGGAAGAGTTGCTCGAAGATTCGGATTCCGCTTCAGAGACTGAGGCGAAGTGAGTAGAACTTTGGATGATGGGATACCATTGGCCGACTTGAACTGATTACCCCATACACCGTATTAACATATAACATGCCGGTGCATTCAAAGTTGAACTGCGATTTCAGCAATATGTTATATATATATTATATATTATGTTTATATATTTATATATATATATATATAACATCCATATAAATATTTATAAATATATATATTATATATCATTGTTGAAGTGGCCAATTTAGCCTTGGCCTGTTTGAGCCGGCGCTTGAGTTTTGATGACTCAGTCAGCCCGGGTGACTGCCATTTTGTCAAACAATAAGGCACCGGTTTCGATCGCTGGGGAAAAATGTGGAAGCGGGTTCTCGGAACTAACCAGCAGACAAATTTAGAAAGCCAAGGCACTTCAATTTAAAGACTTTTAAGATCTGATGGAAATCCTGGAGCTGCCCTGCATGCAAGTTTCCTCCAATGATTTGGATCTGCCCTTTACTCTCAAGAGGATTTAATTAGTTCAAAATGGATTTGGACTTTGACTGGGCAGAGTGTGATGCGAAGAGGGTTGACAAACCTGAGCCAATGAAGAGGAAAGTCACCAAACCTGAGCGGATGAAGAGCAATGCAGGACGGAAAGATACACCCGAGAAGATGGCGAAGACTTGTTTGAAGAAGCCTGCATCAAGTTCACAGAGTGGACCTCCAGTCAAGAAGCATTGTTTGAAGAAGCCGGCAGCGAAATCATCGAAGACTGCGCCGAAATCAGTTGAGAAAGCAAAAAAAGAGCCCAGCGCAGAGGCGCAGAAGACACTTGATTCACTTATAAACTTTTAGCTGGTGTCAAGCATGGTACTTGAAGTTATTTTCATTTTTAAGGAGAAGATAATGAATCAAAAGCTGTGAAATATTTAGCTAGTTATGCTGGATTTGCACCATTTGCATGATAATTGAGTTTGTTGGCTGCGCGTGCCGAATAATTCAGAATGTTTGTGGTCGAATATGAAGTCATGCCAATTCAATGCAAGTTGACAGCCGCTGCTCGCCCAGGAAATTTGCGCAGGAGTTCATCAAGTCATTGAGAGAACGGGCGGAGAAGGTACCGAATGCTGGACAGAGAGCCGGCTCAGGCAAGGTTATCAAGCTTGGCTCAGACTGCACAGGTCTCAGTTCGGACTTCGTTGCCCTCAAGTTCGCGCTTGGAGCATCGGTGAAGTTGCAGACGGCTTTCATATCAGATACTTGGCTTGTTTATTATCAGTTGAAGTTTTAGTTTTGGTGTTTGATGTGCCTTGCAAATTTTCAGCAGTCATTTTTGGTCTTGACTTGTCAAAAAAATGAAGGACATTTGCGAGACAAGAAGGAAAATGTCCGTGCAAGTACATGCACATTTCGGTGATACTCCAGAAGCTTGGTTGCAACTTGTTTCGAACACATGATGCGTCAATTGCATCGCTTGCTGCTTACGCGAGCTCAACCAAGGAAGTGGTCTATCACGACATCACTAGCAGAGACAATGCTGCCGCGCCAAGATGCGACATTTATATGTCTGGCGCCCCTTGCCCTGCGTTTTCAACAGCAGGAAAAGGTGGTGGTCTATCAGACCCACGTGGAAGCGTGCTGCTCCACAGTGTCGACTACGTGTTGACGCAGACGCCACGCGTGGCATTTTTCGAGAATGTGAAGGGCCTGGTCAACAAACGTAACCGGCCTGTGCTTGATGCATTGGCTGAAGTGCTGCGCTCAGCAGGCTACTCAGTCAAAGCCAAGGTCCTTGACACTTGCACTCATGGAGCCATCCCTCACCACAGACCACGGGTCTTTGTGGTTGCTGTGCTCAAGAGTCGTTTGGGGGCACCCTTCGTTTGGCCGATTTGCCTCCCTTGCCATTCTTTCGACAGGTTTTTGGTGAACAACGTTTCTCAGGAGGAAAGTGTGAGTCCTGGTCGCAGGGAAAACATTGAAGCGGCTTGGAAGATTGCCAAGAAGAAGTTCCAGGAGGCTGAGTACACCAAGCGCAATGCAATGCTGATTTGCGATGCCCATGCTGGCAAGGGATTCTTGTCGGTCATGTTGAATGTGTCACCTTGTTTGACAAAGGCAAGGGCAGGCAACAACGGGCATTACCTCATGTCGCTGAAACGTTGGATGAATGTTTGGGAAATCGCTGCTCTCCAAGGATGGCCCAAACCTATGGTTGATGACTTGCTGCAAAATTTTTCGAAAAGTGAGATCGGTGCTACGCTGGGCGATGGCTTTAGTATCAGCCTGGTCATGAGGATTAGTGGGAGGGCCTTGGTTGCGGCAGGGCTGGTCCCTAGCTTTGAGGATCAGTGGGAGCTGACTCCACCGTCCGGCCATCTTCCAGATGCTGTCTACAAAATTAGGGATCCCACGCATGAAAGGACGGCAGTGTGGGCATGAGTCTGACTTTGGAGAGTGCTGCCTGCACTGGAGAGACGGAAAAAAATGTGATGCGATTTTCCTTGCATGGTTGGCAGGTCGTCCGGTTGGCATAGCCCAGCAAGGTCCTGCAACTTTGCAGGGCCTTGCGGGGCTTACCAGTCAACCAACCATCCCTGCATTGCTGAGTTCACGTGTATCTCCATTAAAATTGTTTGCCATGTTTTTCAAGTTAATTTGGTTAGGCCGGGTAGGCCTCCGACGAAAATGCATTAGTGAAACAACATATCCAGCAACAAGGTGGTGTTAGAGCGGTTTGATGCGCATGCAGCTGGGCAGACAAACTTTCGTTCTTGATACATCAAGCTGACTTGGACTTGCTTTGATTGTTTTTGTTGCAGTTTGCGGCTCAAGGGTTTTGAGGATGGCTGACGACCTCGATGCTACTTTGGGAAGGTGCTATCGACAATCACCTGATGACATTCAGGGCATGAGAGTCTGGACAAAGACTAGATTGAAAAGACGTGCCTGGGCTTTGGATTACTTTTGATATTGTTAATTTCTTGATTACCTCCGTCATATTTTCAAGTTGGGTTACTTTGATGTCTTGATGAGGCCGCGATGCGATGAAGGATTACTTAGACAATCCTCAGATAAAGTACCTAGCCGAGATCATTGACTCCATCCTCGATGGCTACTACTTTAAAGAGCAGGACTGGATTCTTCGGAAAACACTTGCCCACCTCAATCATTGAACGTATCCGTTATTTTTACATTTTAAAATGTATCTTAACATTTAAAATGTATTTTAACATTTTAAAATGTATTTTAACATTTTCTCCTAAATCAAATCGCGATAGGTGCAGTTGATGCATTCTAGCTCCATTAACATGTAAATTATTGGACCTCAACTTAACAGTAACATATTCAACGTTCAAATGCTAGCCTGAACGAGGATGGATGCGTTATAAAGACCAAGAATTTCTGCATTTTCGTCCTTACCCAGTCAATGTGCAGGAATGTGAGGCCAAAGCCTTTCAGCAGTTGGCACGGCGGCTTGAAAAGATGAATTTGGGGACAGATCGGCAACTGGTGGGTCCTGATTGCTACCACGTCCGCATTTTTAAGTCCCAAATTTGGGAGGCCGACCCACAACTGATGGGTCCACCACGTCCATTAAAGCGTTTAAAAACGTGTGATGTGACAGTTGACTGTGTGTCAGCGTTCCAGTTTTTTGGTGGCGCTGCCAATTAAAAATTGCCGGCGGGGTGTAATTCAATTCGTGTGATTAGCACGTGAGTCTCCAGGAAAAAATGCTGCTGATCAGTACGCGGTGGAATGGAACCTATTGACGACACCTGACGATACTGTTCTCAGTTTCATGGCTACCTTGCTAATTTAAATTTATGTCCTCAGGCAGTGCCCTGCAAGGCCCAGTCACAAGATGACATGGACCTTGCCGGGCTTTGCCGCAATCGCCTTTTCACCCACAATATCATCCGCAGGCCACACCCTGCAAGGCCCTGTCACTAAGATGACATGGGCCTGCAAGGGTGCTGCAGAACATGTTGCAAAAGGTGCGCGCAACAATATTCATCAATTAAGTGTTGCCAAAATCTGCCAAGATTTGCCCAGATTTACCACGATTTGCCCAGATTTACCACGATTTGCCGGTTTCAGCCCTGTGGCTTCAAAGCTTTTCCGGATCCAAACAGTTCCACGTCAGCCATGGAGTGCAGAGACTTCCTCGCCGCCAATTTCAATGGGGATCAGTTGAGGACCTTCTTCTTACAGCTGATGATGCATTTGGCTACGTTCAAAAGGATGGCTTGGCGCACTGAATTCTACAATCAATGGAAAGACCTGCATTCTGGCACTGGAATATCTTAAACACAATGTTTCTATGACATATGATTTGTGCGTCGAAAAGTTTTAGGAACCTCAAACATGCAAAATGTGCAAGCGCGTTTTGAAGCTTACGTCAGTGTGACCGCACGCAATCTTAGGCACGATCGGACGAATGTGAAGGAGTTGCACCTGGACTACCATGACAAAGCCCGTATGCCATGGGGCCCCTGGCACTATAAGGCTATGACCGAAACATGAGTTTGTTTGAATGCATTAACTGTTTACTGTTTGGGAAAGTGGTTTTATTGTTTGTAACACTTCTTGAAAAGAGCGCAAGCTTGTCAGGCCTTTGCCCGGCTGTGCGTTCCAAGATGGGAGAGCTGGATGGCCAATCGCTGCAAACTGGGATCCTTTGTGGAAGCATGGATTGCAGAGACGATGCGCACTGGCGATGGCAGGGACACCTACATGCCGGTGTTTTTGGCAATCATGAATACGTTGTGGTTGTCAATGAAGACTCATGATGGTCATGAGGTGGACCATCGCGAATTCTTTGATGATCCACGCCAGTTCCTGATCTCTCATCTTCGCATTGATGGCTTCGTCTATGAAGATGGCAGGCTGTGGGCACCCCAGGATAGCTTCGGCTGGTGGCAGGAGATTCTTTTTGAGGGGCATCAAATTGAAAGCCTCCTTCAATGGCTTTGCCATGAAAACCAAGAGAATGCCTTGGATTTCTGCTGGAGGGGCGATACGATGCTCCCCCAAATCCAATTTCAATAAGGCCATAATCAGTTGCACTAACCACCCCAAAACCACTGAGAAAATGAATCATTCATGAATCACCACGTGTCAATGCTCCTGGCCTTTGGAGATGGAAAAGCAATTTTTGTGTTTAACTTGTTTTGGCCGAAGGCCTTACGGAATTGCTTGTCAACTTGCAAGCTATTAATTTTGAGAAATCACTTTCCAAAGGCGTCCCATAAAAGTGGATAGATTTACAACCCAAAAATTATAGTTTAATAAAAGATAATAGCCTTGGACAGTGATTTTGACCGGTGACCATGGAATTTGCGCTGAAACGCAGCGCCGGAAGTTTGACCCCTAAGACAAGCCTTGAATCTTTAACAGGCTCACCGCGTCACCTGTGAAAACCAGTGACGGAAGAATCTTTAACAGGCTCACCGCGTCACCTGTGAGGAATCGGAAAAAATACTATGGCGGCGTGGGGATTGTTTTTTTTCCAAACTGATGGAAACTTAAACGTTCCATGTGATCTCAGGTACTTGTCAGTTTTCACCTTTGATCAAAAGAGGAATTGGTTTGCGCATGCTTAAGTGTCCATTTACAGTACATGAAAACAACAAAAGTCGCCGTGCTCACCTTTGCATTGTTGTGATGAGTGAATTTTAAGTCAACAAAATTAAATGAAACCAATATTTTTAGACTCTGGGCTGGGTTTCATTCTGGAAACGGTATCATTGAAAAAGGGGAGGTTGGCATTGAGGCCATTGTTTGTTGGCTTGTTTGGATTTCATTTGAACCTGCAGAATTTGAACCTGCAACAATAGTGTGAACTAGGAAGCCCAATTGTTTTCTTCGAAGTTAGCTGTGTTCAACTAAGAATGGTTATCAACATTTGAAAGGTAAACATCTTGACTCACCTTGGATTTTTCGACAAAAACTTCCCACTGAAACCTTGCACTTTTAAGACTTAGAGTTGGGGGCATGCCCACTGGCTACTGCAAGTCAAGAACTATATAAAAACGCCCACCGGCCACCCGGAGCATCAATATGGTGACAGCCACCGCCGGCCATCAGAGCCAAACACATGGACACATTCATTGAGGAAACAACCTCATTTGCACTGACTGTGCTCCATGCTTATTTCAATGCAATTGTACCTCTGCCCATTGAATGCAAACCAACTTAATCAGTCTGACTGCTCACTGAGTAGTATCAACCCGGCACCACAGACAAGGGGCAACCAGAGCAACCGCTATACAGCAGCTAGAGTTTTGGATGGCGCAGATTGCATCCGGCCAGATCTGCGGTATGGGTGGCGGCCCACCGTGTGAAACATACACGGCCGCCCGTTTGCTGGAGGGGGGACCACCACCGCTGCGGTCTGGAACATGGCCCCTAGGCTTCCCCAATCTGAAGCCAAGGCAATGGCAACAATGCCTCATTGGGTCCAGGCTCATCCGCTTTTTGCTGGAAGCTCTGCTGGGACTTGCCAAGTCTGGGGGCGCGGGATTTTTGGAACATCCCCAGTTCCCGCTGTGGGCGGCCAAGAAGGACCCAGCAAGCGTTTGGTGCAGCCGTGAAGTGCGCCTCCTGCGCACCCTTGAATGCGTCGGGGTGACATCCTTTGACCAGTGTACGATGGGTAGTGTGGCCACCAAACCCACCACCATTCTGCATCTACGGTTGCCGCGGTTCCGACAGATTGCGCTGACTGGAGGGCAGAGCGGAAGATGCCCACATGGGGCCGGTGCACATGAAAGAATGGCCGGCAGAGATGCAGAAGGAGAGTTCAAAACCGCTCGAGCCAAGATCTATCCCGAAGGCCTGAACCGGGCCTTGGCAATTGCCATTAATTCATTCGTCTGCAGCACTTTTGAGGGCGTCGACACGACACCCGTGCTGCCAGAGGAATTTGCCAATTTTGTCGTGGAAGACTTCGTCCCGGTAGAATTTGTTCAGCCGGACTACCATGGATGAACCCACGACTAGGCAGTTCCGTGTCACGTTTGCATGGCAAAGACCGAGCACTATTTCGTGCAGCAACCCGAAAGTGAAAGTGTATGATATCTTTGGTATACATAATCTCTATGTTGTTTTTGATATATATATATATATATGATATACAGGACCGAGCAGGCCATTTGGGCCATGACCCACGCCAGGAAAGCGCGTCTGGAAAAAGGCACTGAACGCCACCGTGCCATGGGGATTTTGTCCCTTGCCGGCGTGCGGTTACAGGGCGTCCGACTGTTTTTATTATGATCATTATTGTTGTTATTATTATTATTGTTATTATTATTATTGTTATTATTATTATTGTTGCTATTATTATTATTGTTATTATTATTATTGTTGTTATTATTATTGTTATTCTTATTATTATTGTTATTATTATTGTTGTTGTTATTATTATTGTTGTTATTATTATTATTGTTGTTGTTATTATTATTGTTATTATTATTATTGTTATTATTATTATTGTTGTTATTATTATTATTAATATTGTTATTATTGTTGTTGTTGTTTTTATTATTATTATTGGTGTTATTATTATTATTATTGTTATTATTATTGTTATTATTAATATTATTATTATTGTTGTTGTTGTTATTATTGTTATTGTTATTATTGTTGTTATTATTATTATTGTTATTATTATTGTTGTTATTATTATTGTTGTTGTTATTATTATTATTATTGTTATTATTATTATTGTTGTTATTATTATTATTGTTATTATGATTAGTATTGTTGTTATTATTATTGTTGTTATTACTAATATTATTATTGTTATTATTATTATTATTGTTATTATTATTATTATTGTTATTACTATTATTATTATTGTTAACATTATTATTATTAAATTTATATATATATATCATTATATATATATAAATATATATATATATTATTATATATATATTATTATATATATATATATCATGCATGCATTTGGATGCTCCAGTTGTGCTTTAAATGCACTCAATACCGAATCAAGTTCAACATTGCCAGTTTTCGGTCTGCAACTGCCAAAGTTTGCGCCCGCGGTGTTGCTCATACGTCAACGTTCGAACATATTTGAACTACAACTGGTCAGCAAGCGGCATTCCATGTGGTCTCTGTAGTTTGATGCAAGCTCACAAGGTCACGGCAGTTCGATCAACCTTTCCAGGCTTATTAGTGATTGACTTCTTGCTTCTAGGCAGGGACCTCTGTATACCAAAACGTGTTGGTTTCTGAAATGCACTACAACACACTACAACTATGTTGCTTGCAATCCTAAGGATTCATGTCAAAATATGTTTTCCTGATGCAAACGTACTCGTTGTTCTACCATTCCTTGCTGTTTTTTTTGCACATTGAAGTTCTGTCACCATGCCCAGTATGTTCTACTAGATTCTACCCCAAGAGAAAATCGAATATCAGGATCAACAGAGAGTCCGGTGTTAAATGCCTTTGGCAAATTGAGCATTTCCTGCCTCGATGGATCTCGGCTTGTGGACCTTCGAATGGAAATAGGATTGAGGCCTGCAAGTAAGACGAAAATTTCACTAAAGGTTCAAAATCCTGTAAGCCACAAATGTTCAACCCGGGTCCTTTGCAATCTTGCTGGCACTCCGAAGGCCACTGGAAAGGCCAAAACCACACAGACGAACTGCAGGCATAGCGCCCTGGTGTCCAGACATTGAGAACAATCACTTTGAATCACTTTGCACAAAAAGGTGCCACATGGGATTTCAACATGGTGCAACGATGGCAATGTCTGAGGCGAACATACCGAAAGGATTGCTTCTGCTTGAGTGACTTTGCTTTTCGTCTTCGACTCGACGGAATGCAAACACTTTTAATGCATGGACGGGCAAAGCACATCTGGGCGGCAGGAAATCTGTCTGTACATCCAATGGATTTCCTTCTGATATCTTCTGATACTATGTAGTTGACAGCGAGTCCGAGTTTCGAGGGCTTCGGCACTGTCGAGTTTGGGTTCTGTCCGGCTCATTCTCTAAATTCAGAGAGAGCTCAGAGCTCAAATGGATCCAGCGCCCAAATGCTGGGTACACCCAATATGACAGGGTTCATGAATGGGGACAAACCATGAGCTTCGTACTTCACTTTCGCACTTTCTCACCTCATCAACCTCATTTCCACATTCGTGGCATCTGTGGCATGTGTGAATCCGTTCAATCCTTGAGACCTTTGATTCCAAGGAGAGATGTGAAGCAAACACAGTGGGTCGAATGCAACATCGCGTTTTGCGAAAATATGCACACCAACCCTACACTTCACAGGTAAGCATGACGTTTATGACCGAAGGCAATCGGGCGATTTTCGCTCAAACTGCCCGGTGCATGCTTCTTGCCTCTTGAAGGCAAGTCCAAAAAAGGAACAAAAGATCAGGAAATGACATTCGACAAATTCGACATCTAAGCACGTTTGCTTAGTCTGCCGCAGCTCTGATAGAAAGCAAAATTCTACAAGCCTTGGGAGGCAGCCGCTATCGCTTTGTTTCAGCAAAAATCGGCGGAAGGTGCAAGTCCTTCGACACAGCCTTGCACAGGGCAAAGGCTAGGGGATCTGAGAGCTTTGATGTGCTTTCTAGGTTTCAGAGTATGTTTTGATTGATTTCCTTAAATGCAATTGTGTGCTTAATCATAAGGAACATCCATCTAATATCCAACCTCTCTGTATGTCAGTATACAGTACATCCTATCATGCATACTACAAACATCTACAAACCACAAATAATTAATTTACTTATTGGTTCATCTGTACGACTACTGAATGAACGTACTACGCCTGTCTCACATCGCGGTTATTGTTTTGAGCTTCACTTGTTCACCCACCTGGAAAGGAATGGTTGAATTGCGTGATACTGCAAGGTGTCGAATGTTTGAACCTTTTTGCTTGGTTTTGTTCTGCAAGTGGCTAAATCACACCCTCGTTTATATATATAGTATAAATATACATATACATATACTTATACAGGGTAGAGGCTTGGGGATCCCTGGAACGCAATGGAAGTGGAGCTGGAGAAAAATTTGGAAATGACATTTTCCACTACATTTTACAGTGTTTGGTGGTCTTCATGGAACATGATAACACATTGAACGACTTCAACACGCGGACAACATGCTTGGGATATGTTGTCCGCGGTCTTTATTAGTATTAGGTTTTTCCAATTCTTCATTTTAGGTTGTTTTTGTAAAAACCAGGAGAATTGCGTGCCGATAAAAATGTCATACTTCCCCAGAGAACCAAGGGCGAAATGCACATCCCCTTTTTCCAACATAACAACATCTGCAACATTTTCAATGTAGAAAAATCTTCAACGTAGCAACATCCTCAACGCAACAACATCTTCAACATAGCAACATCTTCAACATGTTCAAAGGAAAAACATCTTCAATGTAGCAACATTTTCAACAATTTCAACGAAACAACATCTTCAACATAACAACATCTTCAACGTAACAACATCTTCACTGTCACAACATCTTTCCTCTAACGCAGTTCAAAGGACGCCCCCGTCTGTATGCCAAAACGAAGAGAAACAACATCTTTGCCCTAATGCAGATCACAGGACATTAATACAGCCCCACCCCCTTCTGTATGCCACAACGCAGATCAACATAACAACATCTTTGCTCGAACGCAGTTCAAAGGACGTTCATATCCCCCTCCGCCCCCTTCTGTATATTAGAAGATCACACATGTGTTGTTGTATCGCAAGACTCAAGGTTCCTCGATGTTCTGGAAACCTCAAGCCTCTACCCCGTATACATATACACATACACATTCACATTCACATATAGATTCATATTATATATATACATACATATACATCAACATCTACATATATATATTTATATATACGTCTACATAGATATATGCAAATATATATATATACATATGTATACATAAATACATACATATACATGTATGTAACAAATATATATATATATATACATATATGTATATATATATATGTATATGTATATACATATATATGTATGTATGTATATACAAATATATTAAGATATATAAATATATATGTATTAAATATATACATATACATAGAAATACATAAACATACTTATATTATATATGTCAATATAATATACATACATAATTATATATATACATACACATATACAAATACAAATACATATACATATATTTACATATATAAAGACATATCTATGCATATATACATATACACATACACACATATTTATACACAAACACAAATATATACACATATATAGATACATACATACATGCATATATATATATATATGTACACATACATATATATATACATACATATATATATATATATATATATATGTACACATACATACATCTATATATACATACATATATATATATATACATATACATTTGCATATACATGTGTATATATATAAATACATATACATATTCATACACATATATATACATACGAGTATTGACATTTAAATATACATATATATACACATATATCTATATACATACATATGCATATATATATATACATATGCATATACATATACATTTACATATATACATATTCATATATATATATATGCAAATACATATATATATATGCAAATACATATACATACATATACATATACATATTTCATATATATATATCATATAAATATACATTTACATGTATATATACATATACATATACATATACATATACATATACATATACATATACATATACATATATATACATATATACATACATAGACGGATACATATATATACATATACATATACATACACATTCAAATATACATCATGTTCTTTTGTCTGTTTCTCCCAGCATCTCCAAGCCTTGGTCTTCTTGGACGACTTGCTTTCGGTCTTTGCATCCCGTGCCTCTTTGACCTCCTCAGCGTCCGTTCACACGGACTCAGCTTTTCTAATGTGAAAATCACGACTGCATAATCTGCATATGACTTGACTGAAGGGCACTATGCCACATTGCTGTGCTTTACTGAAGTGCTTTGTCCAATCTCGCTTGGACTCTCCTGTCTCAATCACAGATCTGCTGCTCAATACTCTGAAGGCAGTGCTCTGAAGGTATTTATTAAATCATATATAGATTATATAATGATTATATATAGTACCAAGGTCCGCTGGAACAGGCTGAGCACCCCGCAGTCGTCACGGCCCCCTTGGGATCTTCCAGCATGGAGGCCACAGTTGAAGGCCGGGTATCCTGGCAACCATGAGGCAACCACAAACCTTAACAAATCTTAGGAACGGAACGGACGTGAACGGCGTGAACATACAACATAATCAACATATTTACAACTGAAAGGCATTCAAAAGTCTAGTTTCGTCTAGTTCTTGTACTTGCTCCATCTTGGTCCTTCGTTTCGGTTGAGGCAACAGACGTGCTCCTTCGAATCCACGGCCGCCTGACAAAGGAACAACTGTGAACAACAACTGTGAATTTCAAAATGTTTTTTGTTCTGTGAACTTGGTGCTCAAAGAATTTTGGCAGGTGGCCATGGGTCTGTGACTTGATCTTTGATTTGGTCTAGAGTTTTCGTGGCAGGTTTGCAAGATTATGTAAGCCGAAATAAGCCGAGTGCGTTTTAGGGAAATTCTATGTGTGAAACTAAAGTTTGCGCTAAATGTTTAGTGTCGCACCTCTTTCCATATCTTTTTTGCGCCATCTTGCGATACACTACTTTCTCGTCAGGAAAGTGACTGAGCCTAAGCAAAACAACATGCATAGTCTTCTTTGCAGAGGTCTGTTTCCTTCATGTTTTCCAAATCAACTATATGCATATTCACTTTCTTGATAGAACTGCTTCTACTCCTCACACTTCAAGAAATACAATCTCAAGGAAGAGAATCTGGCTTCGAACCAACATCAGAACAAAGCAAGGCACAGTTGGTTGAAGATTCGCTGGTGCACCATGCGGGCATCGCAAATGGCCTCCCAAACAAAGTGAAAAACCTGGGGGGGAAGGAGATGTCTGCCTGCTTCCGGGAGGGAAAGAGAAATGCCTGCTTCTGAAGTGGAAAAATGCAATGGACATCCTTGAAAGGACACATTTTGTGTGAACGCCATTCAGAGACCATCAAACTGGTATCAAAACCTACGCAGCTTCCGTGGCTGACATCAAGCCAAGCTTTCAAACACTTCAATGGACAAAAGATGACAAAATTGCTGACAAAAGCAAAAAAAACGCAAAAAAAATGCAATTTGGACAAAGTCAAAAGCGATCCCGCCCGCGCAACGATCGTAGCGGTCCTCCTGCAGTGACTCAAACCAGTTCTTTCCAGGAACCAGTTCAAGTGTTTGAGTAACACTAAACCATTCATCCCCACCACACACAACATGCAACGCCATGCAATGCCATGCAATGCCATGCAATGCCCTTAGTGCAGGCTGTAACTACAGAGGTGGCTCAGCCACGCACTAAATTCTTGCAAATTGCATTGCGCGTGGATAACTTTTACGACTCCAACTTGGGAGATGCATTTTTTGTCAACTGGACTCCACTGGACCTGTCCATTCTAGTCCTATATAAACAGTTCAAAGATGTTGTCATGAGTGATGTGCAGGTTCGAGGAGCCTTGCAGGCGCTCCAAGAAGCAGTGGGCTCTCACCAAAGATGCTGGGCGCTTTGATCCGTATAGGTGCCGACTCCTGTGTGACCAGACAAGAAATTCAACAGTTGATCAAACCGCCATACCGGAACCCAGTATCAAATCCGCCAAATCGATCTGTCATGATCCAGTGGCAGGCGTTGCAGCTGCATAATGCGATGGAGCAACAGTGAGGCAGATGTTCAAGTCATTTCAAGTCTACATCTTCCGACCTCATTTGCCATCGCCTCTGTCAGCACCTCCACCTGTGATTGGTGACACAATCCAAAGGTTTGAAGAACGTTCAGGTTTGACTTGCAAACGAGCTTTCCAGGATTGTTGAATATGTTTGAATTGATTGGACTCGACGATTGGACTCAATTGGACTCGATTGCACCAAGGTGCATGCCATTCAAATGATTTAAATGTTCCTAGGGCAATCGTGAGGATTTCTGAACGTGCCTCTCCATGCACCAAGATGTAAGTCATCTCCCCAAACTCACCCTCTTTCAGTACAGTCTGGCCAGGATGGAAGATCCGAATGTCCAGCCTCAAGCTTGCAGCTAGTGCGATTCCGAGTCAAATCGCTCTGATGTCGATTCCAAAATGGATCGTGGCAACATCACTGGGTACAAAATAAACCAACGCAACAACATGGCATGATCAGAATATAAAAATAGCATGCCTCCGAGATCAAGTGCTCTTTCAAGTTTCCTGTTGAAGTCTTCACAGAGCCAAGAAACTCTCGTGAAAGCAAGGAGAGAAAATCTCGATGCGAGTTTGAAAAGAAGGGAAAGGTTTGCCTCAAAGGCGACAATGAGTACGTCAGCCAACTCTGATTGGAAAACCGCATCTGCCCTTGTCTTAAGCTCGTCAACTGAAATCAAGTTTGTTCTTTTTCATTACCGATGTTTACCGATGATGTGCCCATGGTTCACGAGTCCAATAGTCTGCCCACACTATGTAGTCGTGTGCATGTCATCAATGTGTCAAGTCCTCAATCGAAATGCCAAGACCGTCTACATGATGTGCGTGTGCACATTTCTATAAAATAATACATTATATATATACATTGACATATGTATGATGTGTATATATATATGTATGTATACACATATAGATCTGTTTTTCAACCATTCAAGGAAGTTCCAAAGCAAATCAAGACAAACTCCACTGCAGTACAATAGATAGTTACTAATAGATAGTCTCAGCTCAACTTGCCCTGCTCTCAGGGATTCCTGCAAGATCCAGGACTCCATCTTGTTCCATGTATTTCCATGTTCCAAGTTCCTTGGCTCGCTTGACCAAGTTGCAAGCGGTAGCACAAGTCTTGGACATGGATCGGGCTCCGAAGCCTTGGTGAGTGAGGTGCCACGTGCCACAAAAGGGTTTCGTCTTGCTTCGTCTTGCTTCGTCTTGCTTCGTCTTGCTTCGTCTTGCTTCGTCTTGCTTCGTCTTGCTTCGTCTTGCTTCGTCTTGCTTCGTCTTGCTTCGTCTTGCTTCGTCTTGCTTCGTCTTGCTTCGTCTTGCTTCGTCTCGCTTAGCATCGCTTAGCATCGCTTAGCATTGCTTTGCACTGCTTAGCACTGCTTAGCATTGCTTAGCATTGCTTGGCTTAGCACTGCTTAGCATTGCTTAGCATTGCTTAGCATTGCTTAGCATTGCTTTGCATTGCTTAGCATTGCTTAGCATTCCTTAGCATTCCTTAGCATTCCTTAGCATTGCTTAGCATTGCTTAGCATTGCTTAGCATCGCTTAGCGTCGCTTAGCATTGCTTTGCATTGCTTAGTATTGCTTAGGGTAGGGTATTGCTCATGCTATTGCTTAGGGTATTGCTGCTTAGGGTATTGCTGCTTAGCGTATTATTGCTTAGGGTATTATTGCTTAGCGTGTTCTTGCTTAGGGTATTCTTGATAGGGTATTCCTGCTTAGGCTATTCTTGCTTAGGGCATTCTTGCTTAGGGCATTCTTGCTTAGGGTATTATCGCTTAGGGTATGATTGCTTAGGGTATGATTGCTTAGGGTATGATTGCTTAGGGTATTGTCGCTTGGTGTATTATTGCTTAGGGCCTAGGGTATTATTTTTGAGGGTATCATTGCTCAGGGTATGATTGCTTAGGATATTGCTTATAGTATTGCTTAGCGTATTTCTTCTCGTATTGCTTATCGTCTTGCTTAGGGTATTGCTTAGGGAAATGCTTAGGGTATTGCTTAGGGTATTGCTTAGAGTATTGCTTAGGGTATTGCTTAGGGTATTGCTTCGGGTATTGCTTATAGTATTGCTTATCGTACTGCTTATCGTTTTGCTTATCGTCTTGCTTAGGATATTTCTTAGGAAATTGCTTTGGGTATTGTTTTTATCTTATAGTATTGCTTAGGGAATTGCTTAGGGAATTGCTTAGGGTATTGCTTAGGGTATTGCTTAGGGTATTGCTTATAGTATTTCTTATCGTATTGCTTATCGTCTTGCTTAGGGTATTGCTTTTACCTTATAGTATTGCTTAGGGTATTGCTTAGGGTATTGCTCCGGGTATTGCTTAGGGTATTGCTTATAGTATTGCTTATTGTATTGCTTAGGGTATTGCTTATCATCTTGCTTCGGGTATTGCTTAGGGTATTGCTTTGAGCTTATAGTATTGCTTATCGTATCTCTTTGGGTATTGCTTACGGTATTGCTTAGGGTATTGCTTAGGGTATTGCTTTTAGCTTATAGTATTGCTTATCGTATTGCTTAGGGCATTGCTTAGGGTATTGCTTATCGTATATATTCTTTAGGGTATTGCTTATCGTATTGCTTATCGTCTTGCTTAGGGTATTGCTTAGGGTATTGCTCAGGGTATTGCTTAGGCTATTACTTAGGCTATTGCTTAGGCTATTGCTTAGGCTATGGCTTAGGCTGTTGCTTAGGCTACTGCTTAGGCTACTGCTTAGCCTATTGCTTAGGGTATTGCTAAGGGTATTGCTTAGGGTTTTGCTTAGGGTATTGCTTAGGGTATTGCTTAGGGTATTGCTAAGGGTATTGCTAAGGGTATTGCCAAGGGTATTGCCAAGGATATTGCTAAGGATATTGCTTATGATATTGCTAAGGATATTGCTATGGATATTGCTAAGGATATTGCTAAGGATATTGCTTAGGATATTGCTTAGGATATTGCTTAGGATATTGCTTAGGATATTGCTAAGGATATTGCTAAGGATATTGCTATGGATATTGCTAAGGATATTGCTAAGGATAGTGCTAAGGATATTGCTAAGGATATTGCTTAGGATATTGCTTAGGATATTGCTTAGGATATTGCTCAGGCTATTGCTTAGGCTATTGCTAAGGATATCGCTTAGGATATTGCTTAGGATATTGCTTAGGATATTGCTCAGGCTATTGCTAAGGATATTGCTAAGGATATTGCTAAGGATATGGCTCAGTATATTGCTAAGCATATTGCTTAGGGTATTGCTAAGGATATTGCTAAGGATATTGCTAAGGATATGGCTCAGTATATTGCTAAGCATATTGCTTAGGGTATTGCTAAGGATATTGCTAAGGATATTGCTAAGGATATGGCTCAGTATATTGCTAAGCATATTGCTTAGGGTATTGCTAAGGATATTGCTAAGGATATTGCTAAGGATATGGCTCAGTATATTGCTAAGCATATTGCTTAGGGTATTGCTAAGGATATTGCTAAGGATATTGCTAAGGATATGGCTCAGTATATTGCTAAGCATATTGCTTAGGGTATTGCTAAGGATATTGCTAAGGATATTGCTTAGGATATGGCTCAGTATATTGCTAAGCATATTGCTTAGGGTATTGCTAAGGATATTGCTAAGGATATTGCTAAGGATATTGCTAAGGATATGGCTCAGTATGTTGCTAAGCATATTGCTTAGGGTATTGCTAAGGATATTGCTTAGGATATTGCTAAGGATATGGCTCAGTATATTGCTAAGCATATTGCTTAGGGTATTGCTAAGGATATTGCTAAGGATATTGCTTAGGATATGGCTCAGTATATTGCTAAGCATATTGCTTAGGGTATTGCTAAGGATATTGCTAAGGATATTGCTTAGGATATTGCTTAGGATATAGTGATAGTATTGCTTAGTATTGCTTAGTCCTCAGGACCTCGTTCCCTCGATACTTCGCAACCGCGAAGAACCAGACTTTTTCGAGACTTCTGAAAAATTCATCACACCTGATTTTCCAAAACTGCAAACCCTGAATGTACGGGTTAAGTGAGGTGGGCTGAAAGAGCTCCAGGGCAACACGAATCCCACAAAGGGAGCAAAAACGTCTCAAGAACACAAGTTTGAAACAATCTCAAAAACAATTTCAACTAAGTAGATAATTTTGGTTTCGGAACTGAAGATGTGAATGATCGAATTCCGTGAATCATTGATTCTCCATTTCAGAATTCACTATGAGTAAAGATCTTGGTTTCCCTGTGTCAACTCAGTTTGGTTTCTAAAGCACAACTGATTCAGTGCCTGAATCCGCCTTTCTGAGTTCACTCGGTTCAAGGCTCAAGGCTGGGACATGTCAATCAATTAATAATATTAATAATTTACTTTCTACATTCTGGAAGACAATCTTACACTGCGGGAAGTTAAAGGATTCCACTAATTCCATTCTGATTTTCTGTTCCCTTTCGTTCGAAACGTGAAAATTCCGTATTAGTCTTTTACCAAGTCCTGCCGCGTCCAAGGCACATCATCATCTTTGTCCGCGATGAGACAAAACGTCTCCGTGGGCGTGACTCCTGCCCAGTCCAGGTCATGTGCTCAAATCCAGCAGCAATCTCACACATTACTGAGATCTGAGTGTACTCAAGCAAATTCAAAATATCCAAAACATACTCATACACTCAAACAATCGGGAACAGGTCAAGCAGCAACAGGCAAACCACGCAAAAACATGCTGAAAACAGTCCGAAGAGTTTGCTCTCAGGAAAATAACCCGGATTTCGGAGTTTGAATTACTTCGTACATGGCTGTCCTTGGCTGTCCTACACATGAAAGCTAGAAGTGTGTCACTAGACTAGACAGTTGGGTCACCACCATTGGTTGCTAGGTAAGCACCCTGCCATACGGATACTTTGAAAGGTCTGCACTCCACCCCAAGAAATCTGCCGATTTGGAACTGTGCAGGTTGTTCATTTGTTGTTCAGCTGCCCGTAGCTGTCCGATTTTTACGTTCGATTTCCGGCAATCCCTAGGAGTCCTCTAGCTTGTCATGGACACCAGCCAGCAGCCTCTGAAGCTGTACTTGCTCTGCCTTGGACAGCGCCTTAGTTCGCACTGTGCTTGCAATATCAACGTTTGCAACGCAGGGCATTACATGGCATATGCAGCGTATCCATGAACATAATTCTTGCCGCAAATCAAACACCTAAAAGTCAAGTTGGCCATCATCTTGAACCAAGGCCAAACAAACGACTGCTAAAATACGGAAACATAATATATATTTGTTTTTTTCAAAACCAATTTAACGCAACAGTTCTGGACCTTCAAAAAAAAACCAGACTGCATTATGATGTTGGACACAAAAGCATTCATCCGATGCCCGCAAACATCTAAGAGGCAAACTTGAAGCCTACGATAAAAACTGAAAAGTGATCACTGTCAATGTGAGTCAATGCCAGCGAATTCTAGATGACACACTGCCTTGCCAAGGGACCATGCCATGCCCTGAGGTTGCGCATGCTGGACTCGAGCGAACATCAAACAAACTAGACTCACACAAACAACACATACAACTGCGTTCGAGCAAACCTTTAAAACAAAAACTATTTCGGACAAGCTGCCCAAGCGCCAACACGATAGATGGCAGTGTGGGTCCAAAACTGTTGGAAACCACAATGGAAAAAATACTCGCTTTAGGCAAATTGGCATCTTTGGTTAGTTGATGATTTCACCATGGCAGGTTATTGGTGATTTGTAAATACATTGGTATGCAATTGGTGGCCACTTTTCCATATTCACCGCGGAGAGCATTCTGCATGGAATGAATGGCCAATTTGTATCCATTTGTATGATTTGAGGCGCCAAACTTACTATTCCAGTCGCAAACACTCCTTCAGAACCGAAAAGGTCAAAAGTGCTGTGGAAGCAACAAATGCAAGATATGCAAGATGAAAGAATCTGAAAGAATAAAACCCCTTTTGCAACATTTTTTCAGGGCATCTCTACGCCTCAGCCATCGGTAGCGTTGCTTGCACCTGAGGCAAATTTCCACGCCACGACAACAAAAATTGTGCATGTTTGCAATTTGTGAAAATTTGACACAAATTTCAAACACGTGTCTCATGCATGTTGCCTTGCCTCTCACGACCCATGAAGGCCAATTTTCCGTCTTTTCATTTTCACACGTTCATCGCAAGAAACAAAGATATGTTTGGATCACAAGAAACGTAACTTTATATTTGTTGCTGCACGAACCACAGACAAAGTGTTTGGGAATGGTTGTGTCCGTTTTTTCACATTCACAAAAACATCGGGTGAAGAATATAACTAGTGTAACTACTGATCATTTCACCGTTGTCAATGCCATATCATGTGGGCATGAACCAAGTTCTTCTGCTGGTTTCCGTGCCAATATTGCAGAACGATAATGCATCAGTGTACTACTTGTGGACACATGAATGCAACTGAATATATTTTTCGACCCCGAAAGCAAAATTGAACATGTTGTCCGCAACCTTAACGGCCTTAACGTTCGCCCAGACTCATCATTGTGACATAACAGAGACAATTCTGTGTTGCTGGGAAGTTGCGAATCCAAGCAAGGCCAAGGGGGAAAATTAGGCCACGGTGGCATGTGAAAGATACCTTGAATACAGTTTTTTTCATGAGGTCACAATATCACCTGATCATCATGAGGGATCAAAATCCGCCACCCGCTATGACCAAGATGCTGAGCGGGCTAACAACACGCCACCCTCTATGGCCAATATGTTGAATCGGGCAATTACATCAACATTATCTTCATGAGGGAACAAAATCCACTACCCCCTATGACCAATATGCTGAACGGGCCAACAAAATCAACCTCATCTTCATGAGGGATCAAAATTCGCCACCTCCTCAGAACAATATGTTGATCTGGGAAATAACGTCAATTTTATTTTCATGAGGGATCAAAATAAGCCACCCTCTCTGAACAATAAGTTGGTTGCGGGACATCAACTCCGGGCAAACGTCCAGGTTGCAACGAACATGTTTTATTGTTGAAAAAATGCGGAAACAATGTTTGATATGTTTGCAAAAGGGGTCACAGGGAAAGCGATGCTGCAGATTGTTGAGCAGTAAGATTCAAATGGACAAAGATATGGAAAACCAAGAGGTACGTAAATTGTATAAATAAAAAATCGTTTCAAATGTGCCGCCAATCCTTGCTCCGTGATGTTCTGACCCGGTGGTGGGCCTGAAGAAAACAACCAAGATCACGACTTGCACTCACAATGATCATAGCCAATTAACAATGTGCATTTTTTTCAAACGCCATTAGGGGAGGAAAAAATACCTCAATGTCGCCATGTTATGATTCATTTAAGTCATTCCCACGTTCATCAGTTGGTGGATTGGGGTGGTTGGGCCAAATTGGTACCGAGCACAACGGCAATTCGGAAACTATTGGTTCTCGTGGCATTTTAATTGACAAAAAAAATACTCTCGTGAAATCCAACCTGGGCCAATAAAAACAACACGTTAGCTTTCGGGATGTTCCGTTGAACAGCGGTAACATAGCAGCTGAAATCTTGCATGTTCATGGGGTGATTTTGATACTAACCTAACACCTGCCGCGCCTCCATCAGCACAAATTCCCAAAAGTGTCAAGTTAGTGTTCGTGCTGTGTTTGGGAACATGGCGAATACTCCAAAGCTGGAACCACCAAATGGAAGGTGCTATGTTTGACTGGCACAACTGTTTTTGCATATCTTCCTGCGGCTCACTCTTACTGGACCCAAAAAAGCTTCAAAACGGACAATTTTACATAATAGATTGAATAAGGGAAAAAATTCCTGGTCGATGTTGCCAATCTGGCTCCTTGCTGCCATGATGATTATGATGTACTATTGGAGGTTTTGGGAACCCTGGGCAAATGCTATGTTAGCAATCCTGTTGCCAAAACTCTGGTTTGGATTGAAAATCATGACTGGCACAACTGTTTTTGCATGTCTTCCTGGGGCTCACCCTTACTGGACCCAAAAAAACTTCAAAACGAACAGTTTTACATAATAGATTGAATAAGGAAAAAACTCCTGGTCGATGTTGCCAATCTGGCTCCTTGCTGCCATGATGATTATGATGTACTATTGGAGATTTTGGGAGCCCTGGGCAAATGCTATGTTAGCAAAAACTCTGGTTTGGATTGAAAATCATGACTGGCACAACTGTTTCTACATGTCTTCCTGGGGCTCACCCTTACTGGACCCAAAAAAGCTTCAAAACGAACAGTTTTACATAATAGATTGAATAAGGAAAAACTCCTGGTCGATGTTGCCAATTTGGCTCCTTGCTGCCATGATGATTATGATGTACTATTGGAGGTTTTGGGAACCCTGGGCAAATGCTATGTTAGCAATCCTGTTGCCAAAACTCTGGTTTGGATTGAAAATCATGACTGGCACAACTGTTTTTGCATGTCTTCCTGGGGCTCACCCTTACTGGACCCAAAAAAGCTTCAAAACGAACAGTTTTACATAATAGATTGAATAAGGAAAAAAACTCCTGGTCGATGTTGCCAATCTGGCTCCTTGCTGCCATGATGATTATGATGTACTATTGGAGGTTTTGGGAACCCTGGGCAAATGCTATGTTAGCAATCCTGTTGCCAAAACTCTGGTTTGGATTGAAAATCATGACTGGCACAACTGTTTTTGCATGTCTTCCTGGGGCTCACCCTTACTGGACCCAAAAAAGCTTCAAAACGAACAGTTTTACATAATAGATTGAATAAGGAGAAAACTCCTGGTCGATGTTGCCAATCTGGCTCCTTGCTGCCATGATGATTATGATGTACTATTGGAGGTTTTGGGAACCCTGGGCAAATGCTATGTTAGCAATTCTGTTGCCAAAACTCTGGTTTGGATTGAAAATCATGACTGGCACAACTGTATTTTGCATTTCCTTCCTGGGGCTCACCCTTACTGAACCCAAAAACTTCAAAAACGAACAGTTTTAGCATAATAGATATTGAATAAGGAAAAAAACCTCCTGGGGCGATGTTGCCAATCTGGCCTCCTTTGCTGCCATAATGATTATGACGATTAATGATGTACTATTGAGTTTTGGTAACCCTGGGCAAATGCTATGTTAGCATCTGTTGCCAAAAACCTCTGGTTTGGATTGAAATCATGACTGGCAACAACTGTTTTTGCCCAATATCGGTCCTGGGGCCCCCCTTACTGGACCCAAAAAAGCTTCAAGACGAACAGTTTTACCTAATAGATTGAAATCATGGAAACAAACTCCCTGGTCGAATGTTGTCCAATCTGCGCCTTTCTGCCATGATGATTATGATGTACTATTGGAGGTTTTGGGAACCCTGGGCAAATGCTATGTTAGCAATCCTGTTGCCAATACTCTGGTTTGGATTGAAAATGACTGGCACAACTGTTTTTGCATGTCTTCCTGGGACTCACCCTTACTGGACCCAAAAAAGCTTCAAAACGAACAGTTTTACATAATAGATTGAATAAGGAAAAAAATCCTTGTCGATGTTGCCAATCTGGCTCCTTGCTGCCATGATGATTATGATGTACTATTGGAGGTTTTGGGAACCCTGGGCAAATGCTATGTTAGCAATCCTGTTGCCAAAACTCTGGTTTGGATTGAAAATCATGACTGGCACAACTGTTTTTGCATGTCTTCCTGGGGCTCACCCTTACTGGACCCAAAAAAGCTTCAAAACGAACAGTTTTTACATAATAGATTGAATAAGGAAAAAACTCCTGGTCGATGTTGCCAATCTGGCTCCTTGCTGCCATGATGATTATGATGTACTATTGGAGGTTTTGGGAACCCTGGGCAAATGCTATGTTAGCAATCCTGTTGCCAAAACTCTGGTTTGGATTGAAAATCATGACTGGCACAACTGTTTTTGCATGTCTTCCTGGGGCTCACCCTTACTGGACCCAAAAAAGCTTCAAAACGACAGTTTTATATAATAGATTGAATAAGGAAAAAAACTCCTGGTCGATGTTGCCAATCTGGCTCCTTGCTGCCATGATGATTATGATGTACTATGGAGGTTTTGGGAACCCTGGGCAAATGCTATGTTAGCAATCCTGTTGCCAAAACTCTGGTTTGGATTGAAAATCATGACTGGCACAACTGTTTTTGCATGTCTTCCTGGGGCTCACCCTTACTGGACCCAAAAAAGCTTCAAAACGAACAGTTTTACATAATAGATTGAATAAGGAAAAAAACTCCTGGTCGATGTTGCCAATCTGGCTCCTTGCTGCCATGATGATTATGATGTACTATTGGAGGTTTTGGGAACCCTGGGCAAATGCTATGTTAGCAATCCTGTTGCCAAAACTCTGGTTTGGATTGAAAATCATGACTGGCACAACTGTTTTTGCATATCTTCCCGGGGCTCACCCTTACTGGACCCGAAAAAGCTTCAAAACGAACAGTTTTACTTATCGCGTCGCGTGAGTAAAGCGTCAAACAAAGAAACTTCACAAGTTAAAATGAAACAAAGTATAAACTTAATTATACTTAAAATCGGTGCACACGCATTGAAACTTTTTCTCTTTGGCTTAATTGTGAAATGGGGCAGGTCCAAAAAGTGCGTTCAGTTCGAACACACTGGAATCTCCCAAAGTGTTGAGCAAGGCTTTCCATGCAGACACACTGCAACAGCAAGAAGGACAGCTGACTGTCCAAGGAAAAAAAGTAAACTTTCACGATAGGTCCTTCGACCTTTCTTTGGTTTCATCTGCTGTCATTTGGAGTTTTGGTGGCTTTCCATATTCTCTCGCGGGTGGGATTAGGGCGGGTCGCGAGTCCAAAACGACTGTGAAACCCACCCACCCACCTCAACTTGAGATGAAACGCGGGAGATAGAAACAAAATTGATCACTGGAAACAAATTGAGGTAAGGATTGCCTATGCACCCAAAGTCAACGTGGCTGACCAATTTGCTTGGAATGTTTAAAAAAAACGTTTGTTGTTTGAGCAAACTGACAAAACGTTGTGGTACACAAACCGGAGGAGTTGCAAAGCAACAAGCTCAAAACAAACTTACTTTTTTTTTGTGTGTGAAGTTTCTCTTGTTAAAACAGCATACCTTCGTATGCACAAGGGTGTTGACGCAACAAAACTTTCATGTTTCTTTTCCTTTGAGCACACTCAACAAAAAGAAACAGGTTGACTCACTTCCCTCTCGATAAAGCCATATCACCTTCGGTGAAATAAACCTTATCGCGTCGCGTGAGTAAAGCGTCAAACAAAGAAACTTCACAAGTTAAAATGAAACAAAGTATAAACTTAATTATACTTAAAATCGGTGCACACGCATTGAAACTTTTTCTCTTTGGCTTAATTGTGAAATGGGGCAGGTCCAAAAAGTGCGTTCAGTTCGAACACACTGGAATCTCCCAAAGTGTTGAGCAAGGCTTTCCATGCAGACACACTGCAACAGCAAGAAGGACAGCTGACTGTCCAAGGAAAAAAAGTAAACTTTCACGATAGGTCCTTCGACCTTTCTTTGGTTTCATCTGCTGTCATTTTGGAGTTTTGGTGGCTTTCCATATTTCCCATTTCAATCTTCTTCAAAAGCTTCCAGAAACTCTCAATGGCTTGGAAAGCAAACGCATACTGAGGCTGGCAACGCTGGGAATTTTTGTAAGCTCCGAACTCGAGTCTCGACGCATCATCTGCTGGATTGCTGCGCGACGGAACCCTGCCATACCAGTGCCGGGCAGGTATTGCTGCATCCAACCTGGCATTCAATTGCAGCAGGAAGAAGTTGTCAAGGATCGGAGAAAAGTTCCTCACTAGTGACATGCGGGCTGATTCGTTGTCAAGGAACCATAAGATGCTTCGGTCTTCAACGTGCCCTCTCCAAGTGTCTTTTGCAATAAGGACTGGAAAGATCTCGGCCTGGGCAATGACCTGTTTCTTCCCAAACCTTCTCCACATTGTCACAAATTCATTAGGGATCGTGTCTCCGAAGTAGAAGCTTCACGTTTGCTCCTTCATCTTCAAATTTGTGAAGTTGACAAGCAAGTTGTGCACCTTCCGTAGGTGTGCCCCGCTGCATAGAGCAATCGCCCTTTGAGCGACTCAAGGCGGGACCTCGAAATTGCAGCACTGCCCGCAATGAAAGAGAGGGCAGAAGCACTAAGAATATGAAATACTGAGAGACGATGCTGTTGTCGTCGGCAAAGATCAGAATAAACAATGAAGCCCCGTGGACTGGCAGAGAGCATATAAATCACCTCAATTCCCAGGGTTTTGGGAGGGCGGGTGTTCAAAAATTATCTAGCCCTTGAACCTTCAAGCAACACGTAACAAACTGGAGTGATCAGCACAGCTCTTCGAATGACATCAGACTGAATCTCCCTCGGTGTTTTTTTTAAACAATGAGATAAATCAAAAGGCATACAGAAACCGAATAATGTGTGAGCAGAGTTGCGACTGAAGCATCCAACTGAAACGGTTCACACTCACGTAAGTGTTCTCCTCCTTTTTTTTTTAACGCTGAACCTGGAAGCTCAACCTATTACACCTTTAAACTCAAACCCAGAAGAAAGCAACGCGGAGGAGAGGACACGCCAGCAGGAGGCAGCGAGCAGAGCAGAGGGAGCAAGCAGGAATCTAGAGACCGAGGGGCGAGATCCCCACCCAAGCCCCCCAGAGGGCCAAGCGACTTCAAACAGTCCCCACGGTGAACCGTGAAGGCCTGTTCTCCATCACTTGAGCCCAGTCAAAACTTCCAAGAAACGGAAACGCGAACGCGGCCTACGCAACAGAACCTAAAAGGGGGAAAGGCCCTAAATAAACAAAACCCTTAAACCAACACAAACGAAACTCAAACTTCATCCAACAGAAATTACATGACATGTGAATTGCAGTTGCTCAGTGAAAATTGAAATGCGGTGAATCGGTCAGCCACCCTTTTTTGTCGCGTGGATTTGGAACTGAATCCCTGAACTGATCCTTCAGGCTGGTGGTGATGTTCACCTGCATATATATTTTGGCCACATGTCAGGCTCTGAGTAAACTTTGCGCCCCCCCCGTAGCGAGGGGCCTGACACTGAAACTGACCCTCACCACTGAGTTTTCTCAAACTTCGCACTTCCAACATGTTTTGCAAACTTCCTCAGTGAGTCCTTGTCCAAGAACTCATGTCTCGCTTCCCACAGCTCTCGCAGCAGGCTGAAATCAAAATCTTCCCACTTGCATTCCAAACGCAGTTTCGTTTCCACCTGGCTGAAGTCCTCATTGGTAAGTTTGTCAGCTAGGTCGTTTTCGGCACGGGGACGCCATCGCAGTTCCAACCTCATCCCCCAACGCATGAGCATGTGCGTCAACTGCATGTTGATCAAAGCCAGTGGAAACTTAGTTGAACTGCCCTTCTGGAGAAGGGCCTCATTTGACTGGTTGTCCGTGCCTGCTGCCAGGTAAACTGGAACTGTCATTCTTTCTCTCCCTTCTCCATAGCCATAGTTGAACAAAACAAGTGCCACGGTGGTGGCCAACAACTCCGCTGGTGCTGAAGCCCAGCTGCTCTCTCCATCAGGCTTGAACAGGTACGGTGCCTGTTCGGGCTCCAAACGAAGTGAAAACCAGCGGCCCGTAGCCAGGTGGTGCCCACCCAAAACGACAACTCCTTGAGCACATTTTGCATCTGTCCTGAACTGTTCTTCCAGTAAACGGATGGGCCTATGGCATGAATACATAAAACTGCAGTCTGCAAGTTGCATGGAAATGAATTTGAGAACCAGAACCACCATGCGTGGCGCCGTGGCCACCGTTCCTTTGGCCAGAGCGGCTGCCCAGCTATACAAGGGTGCCAGGTGTGCCTTCAGCCAGACCAAGACTCGGGCAAGGAAAGCGAGTCTTCCAAGGAATTCCCCAAAGCGGCGCATGTGCACTGTGTAGCGTGCTTCTTCCATTTCCTTTATGAAATTCAGCAACCAAAGGCCTCGCTTGGCCGTCACCCCCATCTTGCAACGTCCATAGTCCAGCTGAAAACCCACAAACGTTACTTCTATCCCCCCTGCGAACTTCGCATACTGGAAAGGGGTGCCCAAGGCCTCATAGGCTGCAAGCATCATCCACAGTGTCAGGAACTTACGTTCCCCAAAAACCACAACATGCAAATCATCTACGTAAATGAGCTGGTAGTTGTATTCAGTCCCCATAGCATTGCCCACCAGCCTTCCAACTGTTCCCATGAGTCGCGTCCACCAATAGGAGGCGCTTGAAACGCCAAAGGTTCCCACCTTGTTGACCCAGATGGTTTCGGACGTCGAAGAAGTTTTGCAGCAAATGAGAGGGTGGTCCCTGCTCCGCAACTTCACCAGCCGGTGTGCCGACTTGATATCTGCTGAAATGGAAAACCTAGCCTCCTTGGTCTCGGTCACCTCCCGTATGACACCAGCCGCGTCTTCCGGCCCAGGGTATTGTAATTGGTCTCTGAAAACTATCCTGTTGTTGAGCTGAACATGGTGGGTGGCATCGTGTATGGGACGGATGTCACCGTTGGGTTTCTGTATGGCCCCCATGGAAGCCACAAGCACTTCCCGGTCGGGGTGTTTTGCTTTCAAGGCCGCCAGCGTGGTCGGGTACATCCTCCCCAGCCTTTCTTCTTCTCTAAATTTGTTCTCCAACTCCTCTGCTACCAGCTCCGCCGACTTATAGTTTTCTGAAAAGGGGATATAGTCCGAATCGTCCAGCTTGCGGTGTTTCTCCTTTGGTGGAAACACAGCAGGAACCCTAGGCAGCGGCTCATCTAGTCCAACCGGCACGCCCGTTGCAAACGACTCTTTGTCTTGCACCAGCACTTGATAGTCAGGGTCCTCCATAACTTCTAACGTTTGCGCCAAAAGGTGCAGGAAGAAAGGTTGGCCCTCCGTGAGCTCCATGGCGCTAGCGGGGGATGGCAACAGCTGGGCCCATCTCTCCCTGAGTTGCTGCAACGCTCTTTCCGAAAACGGTGAACCCTGGAGCCTCCCCAAAGCTAAGTGAAAGGCTTCCTTCCTTAGGTCGCCGATCTGTGACACCACAAACTCCTGCAGGAGTTCTTTCAACTTTCGTCCCATCTGTTGTGCCTCCATGCTAAGGTATGCACCTCTATCCTCTGGGCGCCAGCGGTTTGCAGAGCAAAGGCCAAACCCGTCAACGAATGGTTTGGAACGTCCACCCCATTCAACCACTAATGGCTTTCCCCTATTGCAAGCCTCTTCTGGCCCTTTTCCAGTTGGCTGCTCATCTTCCCCCGCTTCCGGTCGCTGGGTGTTGGTGTCTGAGTCGTCCGGTTGGTCCAGACTATCTGTAGGGACTGTAGGTGCTGGTCCAGCTGCAACTGTTGTGGTTGTAGTTGTCGGCTTAGCCTCTGTAAGGGGCCCAGCAGGTAGGCCGAGTGAAGAGGTACTTGCGCTCCCCACCCGGCTGGCGATGAGCTCGGCCAGGTATTTGCAAAGCGCCGGAGGGTAAGCAGCGGAACCCTCGGTGGCCCACTTCCCGCTGGGTAGTTGGCCCAAAAGGCGCTTGGCATGCGTGGAGTGTCCACAAAACGTAGGCAAGGGTCCCAAGTATTGTCGCTCCTTGTCGAAGACTGGCCAAGTGGCATGGGGTAGCTCTTGGCAAGGCTTGAGGGTAGAAAGAAACCTGGTTGGCTTGGGCGATGGCGCGTCAAAATGACACTGGAAAACTGCCCAAGTCGTGGCTTTCGTGGCTTGCTGTAGCTGTTGCATAGTTTCCCACTGCCAAATACTAGCGGGCCATTCACCATGGCATGCCCCTAAATCTTCGGGATGCTCGATCAGAAAGTCTGCATTGCATTGGAAACATTTGTGTGCAGTGGCGATGGTCTGGTCCACCAAATAGTTGTGATCCTGTGTCAGCTGTAGATTTGAACCTGTAAGCCAAGGAAATCCTCGAGGCCAGTTAAAATTGCGTAGTGGCCGTGGGCCAGGCGAAGTTTTCCAGTTGAAACGGACCCTGCTAAAGGTGTTGCAGGGTGGAGACATAACCACCGCGTCCCATAATCCAGCTTCTAATTCCTGAAAAATTTTGTCCCAAAGTTGACTGTTTAACAGATCATCTGAGGCCTGTCGTTCCACATCGACCTCCGTAACATGCAAAGAAAATTCGTGCTCCAAGCCAAACTCCTGGAGGTAGTGCTTGACGTCTGCCTTGCGAGGCTTCCCACAAAACAAGTACAGCACCCGCAATGTGGGCTTGCTGGTGGGTGCTGTTGTAGGCTGTCACTCGGTTTTGCTACTGCCCTTTGGAAGATCTTTGCAACGATCGTGTTCCCGGGCGGCGTGTTCACCATAACAGCCTTTGATACGACAGATGTGCAGTCTGCCGCACCGACCTGGACAGCCTTGGCTGTTAAAGGCAAAGCATATTTCACGTCCGTCCGGAGAGTGGGTGACAAGGTGGTGGTCCCCGTGTTTTCCTTTCGACTTTCCTGATGCTTTTCCTTTTCCTTTGTCAAATTTGCCTCGTACTTTGCCAAACCCCTTCGACTTGCCCTTCTTGCTGTCGTAGGTGTTGTTGAAGGAGCGTTGACCGCCATGCCGAGCTGGGTCGTGGTTGGTCAGAGCCAAAGGGGTGGTAAAGTATGACTCCTTGAGTTCAGCGTCTTTTGTCACGGCCTCCAAGGCCTCTGCCAATGTCTTCTCCCCTTTGTTGACCAGTTTGAAGGCTTCCCGTCGCAGGCGATGCTCAAATTGCAGCACCAGGGCAAAGGGTGGACGCAGTGGCTGCTGCTGTCCATCAACAGGCACTTTGATACCATGCACCTTTTCTCCAAGTACGAACTCCACTAAGCGATTGAAGTCCTCCATCTTCAAACCTGCCAAAAAATGCTTTGACTTGAATTTTGAAGACATACACAGCCATGTTGTGGCCTCCAGCTTCATCAACCTCCGGTATTCTTCTGTGTTTTCTGGAAGCCGGCCTTTGGATTTTGTTTTGGTGATCCTCACATGGCCCGTGCTGTCCAGTGAAGTCTGCAAGGCTGATGTGTTACGGTCAGCCTTTGATGACACTTCATCCAAGCTTGCTGCTGTACATTCTCCATTCTCGCATTCTTCAACCTTCAAAGCAAGGTACTCTGCACTGGGTGTCTCGTGGTCGGAGAGGTGGCCTACAACCTTTTCGACCGCCTTAAGCATTGCCAATCTCTCGCTGTGTTGAAGGTGACGGGGGACCCCAAGAACTTTACTCTCGGCCTGGATCTCTTTCTCTTTGGTGTAAAGCTCTTTTCCTGCATTCCAAGCTGCAACCACTTGTGCTACTTGTGCCCGCATTGCTGGGTCTCTGGCTGGGTCCAAGTTGAAGTCGGCTTGGACTGCAGTCCGCACGTCTGCAGAGCTTTCTCCTAAGGCTGTGAAGACCCTCAGCGACTTGTAGTGCTGGGCCATCTCATACTGAAGCGCTAAGGGGATTTCTGCATCATCCCAAACATACTGCAGATCTGAAGTGACGTTACTTCGCAAGTATTCCCTGCGATCATCATCCGTCACTGCCATCGCTGAGTCTGAAGCTAAAGCTGAATTGTTTTGTATTGTTTCCTGTCTTTTAAAACTCCCATGTGTGAAGAGGAGGAAGGAGAGTGCCGAGGACGCAGGACAAATAAAACGCCAACTAAACCCAATGCATTTTCTCTGAAACGTCAACGATCTGTTGATTGCTTTGCCAACTGCCATTGCGCTCGTTTAGCGCCAGTGCCCTATTGCCACTATTCTGTGACTGCGGCCGACATGAAACTTAAACTGCAAATGCAAAACATCCTAAACCTTCTGTCTCAGACAGTCCATCTTGCAATTGCAAACGCGGTGACAACAACGGTGAAAACTAAGGTAAAAACAAACTGACATGAACTGCAAACTGTTCTAAATCAAGGGCTGCCATTCTGATGCCTCTCCAGCCTCGGCCTCTTCAGCCTCTGCCTCGTCTCCGGAGGTGTTCGTAGAGGACGAATCGCCTGAATCGCTCGAGACATCATGGTCAGTTGCCATGCGACCCAACTCTTCTGAAATCTTACGTTGACAAATCTTGCAAATAGCATCATATGCTGCATCCTGAACATTGTCAACATCAGTGCTGTCGATGCATCGGTCTGAGCGCACCGGACATTTGCCATGCATGTGTAATCTTCTGAACCCTGTCCTCCTCGACGCGTGATGAAATAACCCAAATGAGTTGGGTTCTCACCTGCCTCTCGTTGCACTGCCTCCATGACCTGTTGTTTCTCCTGAACGTCTATATACCTGTTCAACGTCTGAATCAAACGTGTCGTAAACTTCACCAGCATTGGCCCTCTTGTAGTCATGCGTGTGACGCCTCCTGACTCTCTGCCCTACCAGCTCATGCTTGTCTGCAAAATGCATGATATCTTCCAACAACTCTGACTCATCCAACGCTGGGGCTCCCAACACAATGGAGTCCCTGACCATGTGTTGAACCTCTTCCACCACTTGACGTGATGTGTGCAAGTACGCATTGCTTCCAGTTCGTCCTATCGACCATCTCCCAAGGAAGTCCCGCTTAGTCTTGTCCACTCCTAATGATGCCGCCGCCTGTGTCAGAAAATGACGTGGGCTATGGCCTGACCAGAAAAGCAGCATAGCCCCCGGCACCAAGTCCATTGCCTTGTTCTGTCGCCAGTATCCATCTTGGAAACGTGGCGTTCCCAATTTTCCCAAAACGATCCTGAAATAATTTGCCATTGAAGGTGGTTCCAAGATCTTGTTCTTAAATAAGGTCCAGTCTTTACCAGGTGTTGGAATAAAATAATCCCTGGGAAACATGAGATCCTCACGTTGCAGCATCTGGAAACCTTCGATAAGCCGGTCATATCCAGAAATCGAAATGTCTCTGGCCACAAATGCACAAATGGGCCCATGCAATTTGGCACCTCCAGTAGTCTTCGTCCTGGCCATCCTGAGTGTCAAGCCACGGTTGCTAAGCCTGACAGATTCTGGCATGACATTCTGCAAATCGTCAACCCTCATTGCAGCCCAAGTTGAAACCAACATACACCATGCAATTAGCCGCAGACAGAATTCATGATCCATCTCAATGACAAACAGCTCAAGTGCCAACAAAATTGCTGTCGTGTAAGGCTTTGCAGCCTTTGGGAACGTGTTCGTTGCCAGTTCCTGTTTCCAGCTCTCAACATGTGCCTTCCACAATGGATCCCGCGACAACTGTTTACCTTCAGGTATCCGTCCAGCCTGTTCTAACACAACCAGTGCAGCCTGAAATTCTGAAATAAAACTGAACGTAACCCCATTTTGAATATGTTCCTCGATGTAGTGTATCAAGACATCCAAACCGCCTGGCCAAGTCTTACCTGAATATGCTACCAGCCATGTGCGAAAACGGTTCCATGACCTGTATCTGTTTCTCAATGTCTTTGACCGCCTTGCACCAAACAGCCGTAGCCAAGCCTTGTTCGGATCCTGAAGTGCCTCTATCTGGGGACTCACCGGTAGAACGGCCTCCTGTAAAATAGCTGCCAGTTCCAATGCATATCTGTCTCTCTCTTGCTGTTCTTTGGCCGCTCTCGTCTCCGGTCCTTCTCCAGTTGAAGACCTACGCTGTGCACGTTTCACAGTGTCCAACATAAAACGGGGATCCTCCTTCATGATCTGCTCAAAAGTTTCCTGTATGGTGCCTACTGTATCCCGTTTGGGATTGCACAAAACTCGAAACTCAGTTCTCGGTCAAGGATACGCTGCCTCTTGACCTGTGGTCCATACTTAGTATGCCATGCAGCCAGTCCCTCAACGCTCAACTGTCCAAAGTCAGCCCACTCCGTCTCTGTCAAAATACCTTGTAAAAGGTCTTGGGCACCAGCCGCATCATCAAACGAATACCACAGGTATTTCAAATCACCAAAGATTTCCTTCAGCCTTTGCCTAAAGCTCTGTTTAACTGAAACATCATTCCAATCCATGCCATACGTCGAAGATTGCAGCGCGTCCCTGACTGTTCAAAAATTATCTAGCCCTTGAACCTTCAAGCAACACGTAACAAACTGGAGTGATCAGCACAGCTCTTCGAATGACATCAGACTGAATCTCCCTCGGTGTTTTTTTTAAACAATGAGATAAATCAAAAGGCATACAGAAACCGAATAATGTGTGAGCAGAGTTGCGACTGAAGCATCCAACTGAAACGGTTCACACTCACGTAAGTGTTCTCCTCCTGTATTTTTTTTTTAAACGCTGAACCTGGAAGCTCAACCTATTACACCTTTAAACTCAAACCCAGAAGAAAGCAACGCGGAGGAGAGGACACGCCAGCAGGAGGCAGCGAGCAGAAGCAAGCAGGAATCTAGAGACCGAGGGGCGAGATCCCCACCCAAGCCCCCCACTTGGATGACCGGCTTGGTTGCTATTTACTTACAGCAACTTAGAGTAATATACTATTTGACTTGGCGAACATACGAGGCGAACTTAGTAACTAGTTACAGGCCAACTTACTATGTGAACCTATAAGTAGGCGCTAAGTAGGCCGCGGTTAACTTAGTAAGTAGTTTGGCTTAGTTACCTATCATGCCCTAAGTACACCGGGCCTACTTAGTAAGTAGTTTAGCTTAGTTACCTATCATGCGCTAAGTACGCCGGGGCCTACTTAGTAAGCAGTTTAGCTTAGTTACCTATCATGCGCTAAGTACGCCGCGGCCTACTTAGTAAGTAGTTTAACTTAGTTACCTATCATGCGCTAAGTACGCCAGGGCCTACTTAGTAAGTAGTTTAACTTAGTTACCTATCATGCGCTAAGTAAGCCGCAGAGTGTGTAAACTTGAGTATCGTATGAAGCTAAGCTATGCGCAATTACCGGATGTAGCAAGTCGCACTGTCTGAAGCTATATACATTATATATATATATTTTTTTTGTTTTGGTTCTGCGGGTGGCTGCCCTCGCTCGCTCGCTTTCTGAAAAACGTTCTCTGCGAAAAAATCAAAACAAACCCAAAAACTCTGATACGTGCTGAAGATGCCAAGGCAAATGGCGGGACTTGTTTTTCCAGCAAAGTCGCAGCACCCCTTTGGGGTCCACGTCACCAAGTAGTGGATGAAACCACTGACGGGCTGGAGGTGGCGCCATCACGGTAAATACAAACGTCCATAACCTGAGACAGCTCTGCCACAAAACTCGTTCCGCTCTTCTGGAATTTGTTGTTGCCCTTGGCTTTCCAATGCGTAATGCAGCAGAAGTTTTGGCCCGTGGTTGTCGCAAAGAAATTCACTTCGCCCAAGCACTGCTCACCCACATCATCAACCAGCCTGACGACATCGCCAGCTGAAGCTTTTGCGCCAGGACTGAAAAAGGCAGTTCGACTCACAAAAATTTGCTCATCGAACCCAAGCTTTCGAAATTCCTGGCTAATTGCAGACCCTGCTTCAGCTGGGCTGCACAAGCCTCCATAGTATGGTTCATCAGGCGTGCCCGCAAGAGCATCGAGACTATCGCCCATCGCATCCACTATGACAGATCTTTCAAAATTTGACCATGTGTTTGTGATGAGATTTGCATGGCGTTTGATCTCCTTGTGTTTGCGCTCGTGCACCCAGCACGAGACGAGTGTCTCGTGCTGGGCACACTGGGATGGCAGGTGCAGTGAGTAGTGATGTTTTGGAAGGAAACGTTCATATAGAGCCACATATCCTTTCAAGTGCCTCTCAATTGCCTGTCGAAGAGCATCAGGGTCCCAGCCATGTTTTTTTTGGTGGACAAGCAAATCCAAGACTCTGCAAAGCCTGAAGTAGCTGTCACACTCTTGTTTCAAGGCCTCAAGCTCCCCATTCTTCCGGAATTCAGAGAGAATGAACCTAATGACTGAGTAAACGCTCAAGCATTCACTTGCACTGCATTTGATGTCGCCATCCTGATCTTCTTTTGAAAAGATGTTGACACCGGTCACACCTCGACCGGCCAAGAAAGATGGCCAGGTGAATCTGTTGAGTTCGTCGTTCAGCCTTTCCTGCGTCACCCCATGTGCAGACAGCTTGGCAACCAAACTGCCGAGCTCAACATTCCACAGGCCTCCGACTGCATAGGTATGCATCCAGTCGTACATCAAAAAGCTGACAGGCTTGAGGGTCAAGATATTTGACTGCAGTAGGCCATGACGGTTGTGATTAAAGCCCAACGCCTGCTCCATTTTTTTGAATGCTGTTTTACTCACGTCATTGGAACGACTTGCCAAAAATTGTACAGTCTCCAAAAGTGTCTCATCCGAGTGAAGATCCACGCCAGCTAATGTGGTAGAGTTGCTGGGAACAAACTCCGTTGAATGGTGGTCAAGGTTGCTCTTCCAGTCGACAAGATTACGGCACAGTGGACACAAAACTGTTCCACTAGCGCCTTTCATGTCTAGGCTTTCTTTGAGAGCCACCTCGTCTCCTATTACAATCGACAGGTCACAGAATAGCATCCTCCGCTCTCCATTTGGGAATGCCAGCTGCACTCCATGTCGAAGATCCACTGGAGAAAAAAAACGTTCCACTGCATGTCTGAAATACTGCAACATCTTTCCTGCCATCCTTTTGACATGATCAGTCCTTGCTATTCCAAGCAGAAACCAATTTTTTTCTAAAGACAGAGCCAAATCACCAAATTCTTTGATCGACCAATAAACACATTCAACTTTGCGGGTTTGGTTGTGCGCCAGGACGTTGCCAGGCGATATACCGTCACTGTAGCAAATCAAGCTGAGTGGGGATGATTGGCTCGGCGCATACCGATCCAAAACCTTCAACATCATGGCCGAGAATTCTGGACATTCAAGGCACATGTGACAAAGCAAAGGTATTGGCTGCACAAAAGGAAATTCCACAGTCTTCACTTGCTTGGGCTTGGTCACGGAGCCAGATTTTTTCTTCTTCTTCCCGACTGGCAGAAGCGTGACCTTCCAGTCTTGCAGGAGTTTGCCATAGCGCGTCTGCACATCAATGTCTGCATCGCGGCGTCTCTTGATGGTTTGTCTTGATGTAGCATCTGGATTTTTTTTCTTTTTCAATTCATCCAGAACAGTGCTCAAGCCAGAGCGAGAGATACCCTTGCGCCTACCAAGATGGCCCACATTGACGGCCATGGACGAAAACCCAGCGAGCGAAACGCCCGGCTGGGAGGTGAAGCAGCTTACATGAAAGCAAACGGGGTCGATATGTTGGTATGTGTGTATATGAAAATACGTGTGTCTGTGTCTTTGAGTGCATTTGTCTATTGATCTACGAGTATTTCTTTGATCACTTATGTTGTTCTCAAACCTGACATTGCGTTCTAAACTGCCACCTACCGCTTTGGAACCAAGCACCGCAAACCCAAGAGTTCAACCAGTTTGCTGGCACCATCGATCTGACATGAAAAAACAACTGAGAATGACATGCGCTTGCAGTGCAACTCTTTCAGATAAACATACTTTGCTGCAAGAAACCCTACTAAGGCTATATATGTTTTTCTGCACAGGTCTATCATTTCAAATCTAGAAAAATCTGCTTGAGCACGGTGACGGCGGCAACTAGAAAAATGTTTTTTCTGCCATGATTTTGTGCGCGCAATCTCATAAGCATCGGGCAGCCATGCCTTCCTCGATGATTTGAAGGGCACGGTGAAACGATGCGACGTGATCATCACCGAACTTCACTTTGCGATCGCACTTGTCCGACTTCTCAACAAAGGCACGCCAAGAATTGGACTTTGGATTCTTGTGGATCTTGCCAGTCCCCCAGAAGAACGTCCCTGTCCAAGGATCTGGCGGATCAGGCTTGGGGCCCAAATCCTTTCGCGGCACAGCGCCTTCCTCTGGCGCAGATGCCTCTTTCTTGGGGGCAGCAGCTTTCTTCTCCTTTGCAGCAGCTTTTGCGACTGTCTTCGGCGCAGCCTTCACCTTCTTCTTGGGGGTTGCCTCCTTGGGCTTCTTGGCGGGCGGTGTCTCCGCACTTTTTGGTTCTGACTTTCTCTTCTTTGTCTTGGGCTGCTTTTCTTCCGGCTCTGAAGCCTCAGCTTCATCGTCATCCTCCGACTTCATCTCCACATCTTCTTTCTTTGCCTCTGCGCGAGCTCGTTCACGGTTCTTGACGCCACTCTTGAAGAGCTTCACGTACTCCTCTGGTGTCTTCTTGCCTTTCGCCTTGGCGGGAGCTGATGCTGGAGCTTCAGGTTCATCGCCCACAAACATTTCAAAAGATGATTTCTTGTTTGGCGGCTTCTTGCCGGCCTCGCTTCGCTGAGTCTTTTCACTTGGCTCTTCTTCTTCTTCCTGGGTATCACGCAATTCATCCTTAGCCTTGTCCGTCAAAGCTTTCTGCTCTGTCGGCGTTTGGTCGGCTTCTGCAGTATCTGCCAATGCCTTCTGCTTCCTCTTGGTACCAAAGATTTGCAAATTAGGCGCACCAGCAGCACCGCTGTCTGCACCCATAAGCTGCTGCATGCCAGCCATCATCAACATCATAGGGTTCATTCCACCACCCATGTTAGACCTCATCATCTGATCCATCTGCTGCATCATATTGGCCATGGGACTGGCGTCACTGAATGACAACTGCTTCTTCACCAAACCATGTGATTTTCTCGCAACCACTTTCAATGACTCCCCCCCGGCACTGCCCTTGGGCGGTGATGGCAACTCCTCCCCAAACACTCTGTCGTAGATCTCCTTTGGCAGCTTCTCCGGGTCATCAGGAAACTGAACGAGCAAAGATTTCTTCTCCATGTGTTTAACTTTGGCCTTCAACTGCTGCTTGAACTCGTTCAGCATCTTCAAGGTCTCTGGTGCGTCTGCCACTTTCATGCCGCCTGAAGTACGGACAGCTGCTCCAAAAAAATCACAAGATTGATGAAAACTGATCAAATCAACACAGAACTTGAGAGGAGAAGATGGAAGGCGCTTCAAACACTTTATGTAAGTTGCGATGCATCCAAGGCGCAGTCGATCGCGGTCTTGATGATCTGCTTGGTGGTCGTCTCTTTCGGCAAATGAAGACCCATCTTCACGCACTTGGCAACTAACCTTTGGATCTTGTTGACGTTGTGAACGTCTGGGTCCGATAGAACCTTGCAGTCACCTTCTGTCAGGTACGACGCGAAGCAGGTCAAGGTCTGAAGAGGTCGTCTGACCTTCGCCTGCCCGCCACCAGCTGCTTGATCCATTTTGGATCCCAGAGCCTCCGCCAACTGCTCGTGGTGCTCATCATGCCACGGCCCCTCACCCAGCAACTCCCCCACCCGCTTGGCTTCGTGTGGAAGGATGGTGATCTCCTGAATCCTTGTGACCCAGGCTTTCACCTGGTTGTCCAGCATCTTCTTGAACGACTCCTTCTTCACAGTGCGCTTCTGCGTGGCCAAGAAGCTTTGAATGTTCTCCAGGTCCTGGATGAACACCTCCCCCTGCGTGTCACTGGAGCCGCTGGCAGCCATTGGGATCAAACGCCCTGCCTCAACTTCTGAGGACAAAAACAAGATCAGCGCAAACCATGCCATGTGTTCAGTTTGGCCTTCGATGACGTTTGACATGTAGCAAACACTGCATGTCATGCGAGTGTGACTTCTGCCGTCGTGATTCATGCCTGCTTTCTGTCACACGGCTGCGGTCACATTCAAGATCAATGCATGCGTGCAATCATGCACAACATGCGGCCGAGATATCGAATCCAGTGTGGCGTGATGCACGGGCATTCTCAACAACGCACTGCTTTCACGACACACTAAACTGAAGACAACGGTTCACTGGTGAGATTCATGCATGCGTGCAATCATACACAGCATGCAGCCGACTGCAATGAAGCTGGGATGCAAACGGATGCAAGAATTTGCTTTTGCTTGGTGCAACATCTAAACAAGAGTGAAATCAGGTGTCGGCCTCATCAGATGTGAGTGGAGCTGCCTGACGGTTGCTGGCATATTGAAACTGCCGGTTCAAACTCGAGGAGCTGTGAAAATGTGTATCAAAACAATGCATGGGTTGCATCATGCTATTACTCTTGTGCAAGCAATAGAATGAAGCATCTTGGAAAGGATTCCAACCTTGATCTCAAACACCATCAACACATCTCCGTTGTGCTGGGCCTTGGCTCGCATGGCAGGCTGAGTTGATCTCAGGACACAGTTGAATTTCAGAAGACGCCAAAGCTAACTCAAACGGAAACGAAACCAAAATGACTATGTGAAAGCAATGAAAAAAGAAGCACGTGAACGCAAGCACCATAGACCTACCACGCAGGCCAAGACACTGATATTGAGACTGCACCCCGCCGGCATCCCAAGTGCTGGGCCTTAGCTCGCACTGCGCACAGGTTGACGCTGAAACTCATCAAAGAAAAACGACATATTATGACATATCTAATATTGTTGATTGAAACCCTTCAGCGCGAATCGCAGCAAAGTTGCTGCCCACACCTTGTAGAAGAAAATGAAGATCAGTGGAAGCCTGCATGGTCGACGCTGAAACTCAAAAACGACATATTATGACATACCATGTGAAATTTATGTGAAATCCATGTGAAATCCATGTGAACAAATCCATGTAAAGTCCATGTGAAATCCATTTGAAATCCATGTGAAATCTATGTGAACAAATCCGTGTAAAGTTCATGTGAAATCCATGTCAAGTTGATTGAAACCCTTCAGCGCGAATCACAGCAAAGTTGCTGCCCACACCTTGTAGAAGAATAAGATGACGATCAGTGGAAGCCTGCATGGTCGCAATACATCAACAAAGATGGAAGAGAAAGATTCACAAACGGAACATCTTGATGAACACTTGAGGGTTTAAGGACAGCAGCACTACGACAACATGATGCCAATGATGGCCTGACAAGATGGGACCTTGCGGAAACCTATGACAATGATGACAATGATGCCTTATTAGCACCAACGTGTTCCCACTGTCTTCGACCATTTTCTCAACACCGATGCGGTGGAGGACGCAGTTTTTGCCACTATTGGGCGAATTCAAGTTGGCTCAGGATTGCAGCTTCTACAGGAAAATTGTTGATCTTCTTCAGTATGATATGGGTATGACCACAACTATTTGGGGCACCAATGACAAGTCATATGTTGAACAATTATGGTAACACAACTCATGGAAACTAAATCGAACAACGCCATGCTGCAATCCCGGCCACCACAGGCGTGTGGTCTGTACCTGACCTGGTTGTCCTTGAAATGCCTTTGATTGTAAACCCTATAGATCTTCAATCACAAACAGTGGCCTACTAGATATAGAACACATCGAGCATTCAAACCAAACAAAACTGACGACCAGGCCACATGCAAACACGCCCATGGATTTCGCTCTGATCTATACTAGGCATTGCGAAACACATGATCTCAACATAACATCAGGTTCCAACAAGATCTACAAATTCGATATGAATCAGTAATTGAAAGAATGACTTGAGAAACTATCATGCATGTTTTCTAATCACCCACGCAATGCCTAGAATTTCCGCACGTTAGGATCATTAGGATGGAGCCTTGCAAGTTGCCTTAGGATGTTCACATGTCGTATTATTTTCATGGCATGTCTGTGGCTCCATCCCTCATATATGGCGATGCCGCTGAGGACGCAAGCTGCGTACCTTTTTGTTTTAGGGCACATGCCGGCCCTTTTGATTTTTTTTGAGGCTTTGTCCATGTGCCCTTTACCTTTTTCGGAGGCTTTGTCCATGTGCCCCTTTACCTTTACACCTTTATATACCTTTTCACCTCTTTGTTGCAGTCCTCAGCGCTGCTGCCAGATCTTGAACCGCAGCGATGGTTGACCTCCGCTCTTGCGGCGTCATGGCCGGATCAGATGATGTCGCCTCACGAGCACGACAAACTCAAAACCAATCATGTGAATTGCTGCAAACAACATCACTGACAAGTTACAAACATGCTTCACTAAACAAACTGTCAAGCTTTCTGGCCAGACCTGCTCATGGATCTCATGGAGGTTCTGGAACTGTTCCTCAGGAAGTTTGCAGTTATTCATCACATTGTAGCCATTCACATTCAGACCTTCTTGCAAAATTCATGCGACTCAAAATGAATCAACATTTCAACGTGCAATCGAAAGTCCTTGGCTCGAACCGCAGAACCTCCACGAGTCCTCGCTCTCGTGCGAGTGGATTCCCCCAGCCTGTACTGCTCCAGCTGGCACTCATCCTTGATGGTCTTGCCATCAACTCGGATGGTACCATCCGACATCCACATTTCCTGAACATGGAGGCAAGTCGACACTGTCAATGAGAATGCACGCAAGACATGGTGAAGCGATTGTCTAAAAAACTGAAACTGAAGACTCGGGCAAACTCTAACGCTGACAAGCTGCTTTTTTTTCGTTGTGCCATGCATGTCACCTTGACCACCGACGTCGCCTGTTGGGCATGATTCGTTCTCCATTCACGTCAGATAGGTGTCAAGCAAAACAAAAGGAAAATGAAACAAACCTGAAAACTCACAAATTGTTTGACAAAAAAACCCAAACCTGCGGTGGTGGTGGTGGTGGTGGTGGTGGCAGTGCCGGTTCCGGCGGAGCCATCGAGAGATCCCTCCCTTGCACCTGCCGAACATGGGTTTCTTTCTCAATATGTTCTGATACTGGCACAAAACATGCACTTGCTGTTTTGGATTTCTATCCACACTAATATACGTTGGTGTGTATTGATATTAATTGTACATTGAACGAAATGACACAGCAATGCAATGATTCGCATAGACCTGCTGTTCGGCGTTCTTCATGGCGTACTTGAACGCCAGATCTTGGAGGAAGGCAGGTGTGAGATCCTTCGGCTCCGGCAGTCGGGCATCCTGGGACCACACTGCACACCGAGACTGCCATGACATGGCCCAAGAACAAAAACGATGCTTACAATATGAGCACATGATCCCCTGCCTTGCCGTAGACTGCTTGGAACCCCGCCACCCACGCATGGCCAACTGGGTTCACCTTCGGCTTCTTCATCTTCATCAGCGGGTACCCCTGCGTGGAAACGCTATAACAGCGCAGCATCCTTATATATGCGCTACTCATAGACTGCTATCAACAACAATCCACTGCTGAAACATGCATCAAAACAAATGAATAAACTTTTGACCAGGCCTCGCCCGTGGAAGCATTTTCAGAATCCATCGCACGTTCCACCGAGGATGATCCCTGCAACAGAGTGTGAGAAGAATTGAAAAAACAAAACTCATCGAAGCAGGGCTTTGAAAATCGAGCCTCCAAGGCCACATGGGACCGCACCGATGTCGTGGCCAACTGCTGGTCGTGCAGCTGCGCCTGAGTTTCACACAAAAACTTGAACATCGTACTGCATTGAATCCAATTCGACTTTGATATACTGATATGTGTCTCAACATGATGAGGGCGTCCTTTTTGGTGCAACAAAGAACAATTTCAGTTGTAATGGTAGCCTTTGATGCAATATACATCCATATACTTGTTGAGCACCACTGCATGATCAAAGATGGAATCCTGGGGTGTCCACTCGCTTCCTGGGCATCGCTTTGCACGCCACCGGCTTGGCCCTGTCGCTACTGGACCCTGCCCCAGCCTCCTGACGCGTTCCAAGGGCCATGAGAAGCATTGTCAAGATGCCAGCAACACATCCAGTTGAAACATACTGCACAATTACTGTAAACAAAGCAGCCGTAGTGCAAGGAAGTGGCATCGTCCGGCACTGCGATCACCTCCACGTCATTCTCCGCCTGACAGCAAGTAAGGCTTCGCGGGTCACATGAACAGGAGCTATAGACTTCCACGCTAACATGTTCAAGCTGTCCCTGATGACCAAACATGAAGATAAGATCAAACCACAGAGTGAACACAAGCCTTCTTGCGCCATGGCGGAGGATCTGGCTCCTCCGCAGGCTCCTCCAAGATATCAAGCAACTGTCACAAACCACAAAACATGCAGTAAACTTGTATCAAAACATATGCATGTTATCATATCTTCAAAAGAATGACAGTGAAGCTGTCCTTCGACTCCTTCTCAAGGCCATCAGGGCCCCATTTGCCCCACAGATCTTCGTCATCAGGCTCAGCACGGCCCCGGTCCCTATTGGACCACCAGCTGCCCCAGCTGCCCCAGCTCCACGACATGGCGCAGCACAGGATGAGGATCCACCGCATGCAGAAACCGGTGCCAGTGATGGCCAAATGCCTAAGTTGTCTAGGTCTGCGATGACCAATTCGTGGCCATGCTAAGTTGAACTTGCACTGTGTGAAGTGTGATGCAGTGGGCATATATGCCTATGATGGAAATGGTGTAATCGTGATATTGACTCATTGCGAAGTATGTATGTAGGGTTAGCGTGCGTCAGTTACAGTTAGTTCTCGATCAAAGGTGGCTGGGATGCCTGTAGGAATGTCATCATCAACAGGTGACCTCATGATTGAAGTTGAAGTTTCATTGCTGATGCTTGAGGTTGCTGTGCATTCACATGGATGCATGAAGTTGTGTTCAACATGATGGAACTGACATGTTTTGCATCCTTATAAAACAACATGACACCAACACAATGAAAGTTGTTAGGCCCCGAAGGGCAACCGAATGAAACTGCTCGTATGTGTGTGTGTGAACTGTGGTGCATCGTGTGCATGTGAACCCATGGCAAATGTTTCAAAAGTTGCCTAAGGGCCATCCGTCTGCGGTTTGCGAACAAAGTGAGGCACTGAAGCAATCATCAAAGCATGTCTCCAATCGCAAAAACCAGCCCAAATCATGAAGCCACATGCACTGGCCCTTCTCTTCCATCCCAAGCACGCCTTCTGTGGAAAAGCTTGGCGAGAATCCAACCTGTCACACCGAACGCACAAGAACACGATACAAAAATCAATGCAAAATCGAATCGAAACAATGCATCATGTCAAGTCAACCAGGCGTTGGGACAGCTCGCACTCTCTCATTCCACAGTGCTGGGCTAGCTCGCGCCATCCCAGGAAAACATTTCAATCCGTGGTCCCAGCCTCATCCATCCACGTTGGCTAAAGGAAAAACTCATCTCCGCCTGGCCATGGTTGGATGGATTTTGTTTTTTTTTCAGTCCTTTGCAATCTTGAAACTGACAATCATCCAAGAAAGCTGAATCTCAAAACTTGCTGAATCACAAAATTTGAAAATCAGACTTGTGGATCCACAACTTTTCAACTTGCCAACTTGTGGATCCACAAAAATCTCTAATTCTACTTTTCAAATTTTGTGGATCCACAATTTTCGGTATCAAAATTTTGTGGATCCACAAAATTTTAAAGTTACACTTGTGGATCCACAAAATTTTAAAAATCAATGTTTTTCCAAAAAAAATAGAAGAAAATAGGGGGGAACTCTCGCATTTTTTTTTTTGATGTTTGAAAAAATGTTGAAATTTTCAATTGAATTTGATGATTTTTCCAATGGCGCCAGTATTGCAAAACCCAATACCGTTCCTATGTTTTTTGTTTTTTTTCGATTTCCAAGTGAATCTATTTTTTGACTTTTTTCTATGATAATCTTTGGTAGATAGCGCTCAGATGACTCCCTCCTACCCATCATCGCCTCGGGAAATGCACTCCCGGAAGTTTCCAAGACGGCCTGCAAAGCCCGCACCTGCAAAGCCCGCACCTGCAACATACACATGGCAACACAAAAAAAGAATGGGATGAATTGCATGAGTGCCGGCAGCGAGCAAGCCATGCCCAGCTGCCAGAAACACACAATGAATGCAATTTTGATCGCATGGTTTCAAACACATCAATGCAAACACAAGGCACTCAACAGCAATTACGTTGAAGTGTTCAGCTGAAGAAGCAACATCTTCAAAATCCAAAAACGAACCTGCACACGCACCTCGAATGTGGACCCATCGACACGCCGCAATGTCCTCGACAAATTTGCAGGCATCATCATATGACAAAATACATGCAGCTTACACCTTGAACTCGCAAAATAGAAAGCCATCGTGAAGTGAAACTATCAAGATATAGAGTGCTTCGATTCATCAAACATCCATGACAAATGGACATCCAAAAGCTAAGGACTGCAGGCACCAATAAACGATGTGGATAGTATAGCCAAAAATACGTCAAGGATAGCTTCAGTCATCGTCAAAACATCATCGAATGGATAAATGAGATGGACACATGATATCAGGATCTCTGTGAAGTTCCAACATTCCAACATCGAACGCATAGCATCAATGCTAGTGCAACGAACGTAAGCAGAACAGTCCTCCTGTGTGTTCTGTTGGCTTTGGCAGCGCTGGCTCCTGAAAATTCAGGAGCCAGTCCGTCACATACGATCAGGGTGTTGCCTGCTACATTGACAATGTCCAAATTCCTGTATCAAGAAAACATACTTATGTATAGAGCGTGCATTTTGCATTGGCCCTGATTGTCCTAAGCAGTATGTCTATACATTCAAACATACGCCACAGACATGAACTTGTCCGATACACATTCGAAAACGTCGAGGCAGGCTTTGAAAGAATTGACTTACATCATGTTCGAAATGAGCAAGCTACCATGTACGTCTTTCTCAGAATGAAGCCAAACAGCCAAGACATTCGCACAGTCCTGTGTTGAAGTAGACGTGCGTGTGATTGAAACTGCGTAAGCAAAATCCGCTCGACAAATGGGCAGCGAAGAGAGTCACAGCAACACGCAATCAATCTGAAACCACTGAGAGTAGTGAACCTTTGCTGAAAACAACATTCTCAATCTGATTCCATTTTCATCTCCAACGACGCCTGTATACCGGTTTTTGCAGCAAAAGTCATTCAAAAACCGCAGCAAAGCAACAGCCAAGGCCCAACAGCGTAGAATGACTATCACGAGACATTTGAATCACACTCCAAGAATTGGTTTGAACCAACGACTGAAACAAATTTCGATCTTATGCACCTTGAACGCACGAATATCAACGATGCTTGGACCAGACTGGCAATGCTTTTTTTCAAACTCCTGTCAGAAGCATCACACATCCAACTTGCCCTACAAATGCGGCAGCTCATGAGATTCAATCTTCAGCCATCCACTTGGCCGGTGTGCCAGCTTCACCTTCAACAGCAACCATCCACGTTCCTCCATACAGGCCTGGATCCACTTTTTGCGTGGGCATGGCGGTGGTTCGCGAAAGCGCTTGTTGTAGTTCACAACCTCCACCCATTCCCCCACACATTCATCCATGTCTTCGTTCCAGACACGCTTCTTCTCCTGCGCACTCATACGACTGACGGAGTACACAAACCTGCGCTTCTGGGCAGGTTCCTTCTCAATCTTCTCACTTGCTCGCATCTTCTTCTCCTTCATCTGATTCCATGGGCTCCTGGGCATCTTCACAGATTTCATGGCGTGGTTCTTCATTCCCGCTTTCTCGGCTGGCATCTTCTTCATTGCCGCCTGCTTGGCTGGCACCTTCATTGCAGCCTTCTTGGTCAACGCCTTCTTGGCCGCCGGCGTTCTCTTCACAGCCATCGGGCAGCAAAAGGTTGAACTTTCTGGTTGAAACTTGCAAGCGTGAGCCAATCACTGAAGTGCATAAACCAGCAGGAAGTCATGATTTTCACGCGTGCATCAGTATGCACAGCATGATGCGGCCAATGGAAGCAACGATGACAACTCAAAGCAATGGAAACCTGCCGACACATAGTGGCTCAAGGCCCAATATGTTCCAGATGTGACCTAAGGATGTGAAGTTTCCTGCAAAACTCGAAAACAACAATACAAATGCAGAAGATGCACGACATGACTGGCAATGAGACTGAAAATTGCAAGTGCTGGCACAAGAAGCACAAACAGATTTTTCTTTCATGCCCTCACGCTGCCATATCTCACGGAGTCTCAGGCGTGACTGTGGCCTCAATAAGCTGCTTGATACGATTCTTCTCAGCATCCGTCATGGCCCAGGTTGCTGCGACATCGTCGAAAGGGATCCTGGGCAAACAAACACATCACCACTGGAAGGTCGACTAGAAAGGGAGAACAAGTACACATCAAAAATATGGAACAACGTTTTCCCATACGAACCGGATTTTCCGGAATGAAGTTGTGTTCATAAACAAGTCTCAAACGTACCGAGCCATCAAGGCGTTCAACACGCCACTTGAGACCATCGTCCATGATCCAAGAGCAGGACCAAATGACCCTGCTGGCATCGTCAGAGCTGATGGAGCGCTTCAAGAGACGCGGCATGATGTAGCAGGAAGCGCACGATTTCTACGATTCTTACTGTAATGTTTTGAATGCGGCTACAGAAGCACAATCAGCAATCTCATGGACCTTGTTGACTTGACCGCGTCTGGATGCCAATGAAGCGACAGCAATCACAAACGAATCAAAACAACAAGCGATAGATCTTTTGGAGACAACTTAATTGAAAGTGAATGCAATGAACTTGCAGCATCATGTGAAATGCATCTTGTGCTTCAACATGCAAGTGGCAAATTGGAGGGAGGAGCAGCTATATTTTCTTGTCCAGCAGAAGCTCACCAGTCTTTGCTAAGGAAGATCTATTGGCATGCCCTTTCTCACGCAGCAGTCGTGTGTGATTTGGCAAGCCAATTCACGCAGGCCACTTGCTTCAGCCATCCTCGGTTTTCTCGCCACCCTCTTCTGCGCTCGGGCGCTTCTTCAGTCTTCGCCGTTTTCGTTTCGGAGATGGCTTCTCCACTGGTTCTGCAGGCGCCTCCGCTTTCACCACAGCATCCGAAGCTGACAACGCTGCGATGATGTACCGCAGATTGCCTTCCTCCAGCTCCACCTCCAGCTCACGGCTTCTGATGGACCATAACATGGTCATCTCTCGGGCTGGCATGCCAAAGGCCTCCACCTCCGGGAACTCCACGTGCACCATGCGCGATACGAACCACTTATCATCTTCGCGCGGTGGCGGTGGGCGAATTTTTGGGGGAGCTTCCCCTTCCTGCACCCCACTGAGCATGTTCTTCTTCACCAAAGCACTACATGCTTGGTGCCGCATGCGTCTTGCCTCGTCCCACCACTGGACGTTGAGGCTGTGAGGGTCTCTTTTCTGGTGTCGGTTTTGACCCTTTCCTGTCACGAGGAAGCACAGGCCTGGGTCATTCTTCGAGAGGGTCACGAAGGTTCGGCCATCCACTTCCTGACACTGAGGGAACCAAGGCCGCCGATCACCCAACTGCACCCTGGTGACCTTCTCAATCACCAGCGGCAATCTGCCAACATCTTCTTGCTCTTCGTTCGCTTCTTCAAGCTCTTCGGGCTCCATCTCTGCGTGCGCGCCATCCGCCATGGCCCAGGTCCTATAGCTATGTGTTGCAACCTCTTCCACATAGCCATGCAAAGCATGATCAGTTAGCCCATATGACCTGGGAGCACTATATGTCCTGTTGACCTCTCCAGGTACGAGTGCATGTGTAGCCAGTTTCAAATCTTAACCCTTTCCTTCTGCAGCCTTCTGCATGTGTTTGTACGCATGCAGCTGCACTGAGATCACACAGACATCCTGCAGTCATGAAAGTAGCATGCGAGCTTTTGGAAAAAGCCCAGCAGCCGGCAGTAGTCACAGAGTTATAGGACAGAGCAGGTCAGTGATTGGAAAGCTCAATGCAGTGTATCTTGTCAGGATTCGTTTTTTTTCACTCATGATGTGGACAACATGAATTCTAGTACAGAGCAAGTCTTTGGTTGGAAAACTCAATGCTGTGCATCATGTTAGGATTCATTTCTTTTCACTCACGCGCTGGGGCACATGCTCGCGCGGTCACCGAATACAGCTGTTCAGGCCACGCCATGGACTCATAACAATGACAAATTGCTGGCCAAGGCTGAAAAATGCCAATTAGGTTCCTTACTTACAATTTCTCAAGTCTTTCGCAGCCTCTTGGAAGGTCCAGCCCTCAACGGCTCACCCTGCGCCTTGTCCTTTTTCTCCATGTACAGCAATAGCTCATCTCCTGCCTCCAACTTGTCAGAGTTGCGAAGGACTGGCAAACCAATCTCCTTGTCAAGCTTGATGACCTTCGTCTTCAAGACATCGATGGACGGGTAGACCTGCGCAGAGCAGCTCATGATTCAAGTTCGTTCAAGGACGGAGACAGCGTACTCAGTCAGATTTACATGAACAAACATGTGTATTTGTGTATGTATGCATGTATACATGCGCTTGTAATTCAAGTCAATTGGTGCATCTGTGAATATCTCTAAGCTTATCTATGCTGAATTTGTACGCACAAATTTGCTTCCTCTGTGTGTATGCACACATCTCTAATATCAGTGTATATATATTAGATAAATATACATGTACATTAAGACACATAATGTTTATTTTTACACTAATGAGCATTGATTTTATTCACGAAGAATGGGATTGCACATTGGAAGGACGCAGCCAAGACATGTACTTAAGCATATTTTTATGCGATTCCAATGGAAAAATCAACTTTCGGATGTGTATAAAATCACGAGCAGCGATCAGCCAAACAGCTGCTAGCACGCTAAAGATTCGAAATGTCAACCCTGCCGATCCCAAGACACCACACAACCCGAAAGCCTGCCTCCATGTTCACATCATCAGCTTCATTTGTCCTGGGTACGAGCCAGAAGGGGTTCTGGAAGCCATCGCCTGCGCGGTTGCCAGTCTTGGAATAGCTGCAGATGACGACCATGAAGTTCTCAAATGTTCCAATGGGCAACTGGTCCGAGGTGATTTTGTTTGCCTCAATCAGCATGACACGAGTACTGGCGCACGGCAATTGAAGCTTCTTGGCAGGCCAATGCTTTGTGACTTTGATAGCCTTTGGGTTCGTAAAGATCTGCAGAGCATCCCAGCCTTGCAACTTCTTGCACTGCTCTGCCATAGCACCGAAGACCTTGGCCTTCAACAGACAATGTTGGAACTCCACGCTGGAAGGTGGGGAATGCTGCAGCCACGTCACCTCCAGCTGTGGCTTAGGCTCGCTGTACTGCTTCCACTCATTGCCAATGAAGGAGGCAGTGGACACGAAGACTTTGTTGCTCTCCACAATCAAGTGCACCTCGTCACCTTGGACACGATCGATCTTCGCCACGGTCTGGCCGCGCTGCACTTGAGAGCCAACAGCGAAGCCCATCGAAGCCAAGACTTCGGTTGCGTTTGTCAGCTGACCTTTGCCGTTGTATTCTCTCACGACAGTGTTGTTGGATGGCTTCTTGGGAGGAGGCTTCTTCTCAGTCTGAGTCTGGCTCCATTGGCTTGGCGGCGCCAGTGCCACGCCAACTTCTTTTGAAAAATCCTGCAGTGTCTGCCGGGCTGCATCTTCCATCTTGTCGTGCGTTCTGTTTTTCTTGTCCAGCACACATGCTGCCAAGTGCACCTCTAAGCTGCCATGTGCACGCAGGAACTTCAACTGCTTGTTGTCATCGTTGGCGTAGGCTTTGGTCAATGTGGTCCATTGGTCCAGCAGTTTCATGGCGGAGAGTGCCTTTTGCAGAACCTCCCTGTTTGTCATCGCTCGTTTGGCCTCGGATGTCAGGGCTGTGCATCTTGAACTGTTTGTAGCTGTCACATATGTCTTTGGAATTGCCCATGCGAAATTCATTGAAACATATCTCAGCCGACGTTGTGAAGCGTACGTTATTATATGCGATCAAGTCTTCAACCAAAAAGAGCAAGCGAGCAACACGCCCAACCTGCAGGGAGGTTGACAGCAATGACAATTGATATATATATATAATACATGTGTGTGTACGTACTGATATAAATTGCTTCCGAGCGGCGTCTGTGACTGTCAAGGTGGTGTCACCAGCAAATCCATACTTCAGCAATGCGTGTCTCCAACGGAGGTGGTCGGGGAAGTTCTTCATCTCTTGGGATAGTGTGGCCCAAGTTTCCTGCCCAAGTTCTCGGCCCCCCTTGCCACACGCTCTCACGTAGGCTTGTGTGTCCGCCAACAACTTGCTGGAGCCACCAAATCTCACCACAAAGCCAAAGATTGCGGGACCTGAAGGTCCACACTTTGGTCGTGAGCGCAGAGCCGCGCCTGCCACGTCCTGCCACTTCGGCGCTCCACTGCCACCATAAGCCTTGCATGCCTGTCTTATCTTGTTCAGCAGCTGCATCTCGTCCTCCTGCTTGGAGATGCTCTGGTTGGTGTTTCCACTCTGGCAAACCATGTCCACCAACTCTGGGAACTGCTGCCATACCACTGCTTTGATGACCTTCCATTCTGCACCATCTTGGATTGCTCGTCTCCATTCATTCGGTATGTCGTGAACCATGCTACCATGCATGATTGCACGAGCTGCCATGTTGGCATGGCTTCCACAAATGGTCGCAAATCTGATCTCCTCCGAACTTGGAAGGGTTCCATTGGACTCCATCGCCAGCTTTCGGTTGAAAGCCCTGCCAAGTTAACATTTAAACTTAGGAGGTGTTGGCGCCCATTGTAGGGATGACAGACAATCATGTGTGAAAACGTCATGTGTCCCTTTAGATACAATGTTGGCAATTGAAGTGCAAGTGAGGAAAGATCATGAGAGACCCACCTTGAAAGATTGTCAAATTTGAAAGGCTAGATCAGTCATGCATCCCATACCATCTACTTTTTTCATCATCAAACGGAATAAGAACGGTGAGGGTGGTGAGGGATGAGCTACATGAACAAACTTCGCCCTGCCTTGTGCACTCCGAGGCTGGTGAACCATCCAACTCGATGCAAACGCGTGTGGAGATGTCATCCACGTACCCCACAGCTGAGATGTTCTTCACAAGATCCACCATATGGTTCAAGTCAATTCCTATTCCGCCTCTGTTTTCATGGTGGACCCCAAGGTGGATGCATTTAATCCTCTGAACGTAGCTCAGAGTCTCCTGCTCCAAGTAGTCCAAAACCTTCTTGGAGATCGCCATCATGCCTTCATTCGCGGCGGCCTGAATGTACTTCTGGATCTGGTCTTTCTGCGCCTGGTTCATTGCTCAGAACCTGGATTTCCCAGCACAGACCTGACTATATATGACGCATTTTTGCAAAGCCGTACTTATAGTGTGTATGTTCCGTTGTTGAATGTGGAAATGCCTTGATGACAGGATTTGCCACTGCCCACATCACATAACATGCCTGACAAAATCACACAAAGCATGTCTATTTCATGCGATATAAAGCATGCATCTGAGAGTTTGAGTGTGTGAGCTAGCATGGCTGCAGTGATGAAGTGGGAGATCATGCATGCGTGCAAGCGTGCACAGCATGCAGGCACAGATCTGCTTGAAACTCATCTTGGCCTCTAACTTTTAGACACATGGACAACCGTAGAATTTTGCGAATGCTGCAGCAAGCAAGTAAACCAAACTGAACTGAGTATGCTGTCCATGCTGCATCAAGAAAAGCAAACTGCACCCAGTATGCTATCCATTTTTTTGACGGCTGATTGCAATGGAAATCTGGCGAACAACGCGTTGCCACATCAAAAACCTAGCTCTGGCAGACCTCCTGGCGTTTTGAGGTGGACGGCTGCAAGAGTCAATCTGAAAGCCCATCACTCGCACCATCCATAGGCATTGAAAAAGCGACCTGCACGTTTTTAAGGATAGCACCAACTGACCGTTTGCTTAACCCAACCTCATGAGAACAGGAACTCTTGAAAGGAAACGTGCGTCGAATCACGTGTTGGATGATGCCCGCTTCAAACAGCAAACTAATCAGCCTTCATCAATGGATCTAAACCATTGGCTTCATCTCCATCTTCGGTTTAGCTTTTTATTTTCAAACCCATAATCAAATATATGTTCTTTGTCTTTGGCAGGATTGGAAAACTCATGGATGCGTTAACCTGATCAAAACCTGCACAGATTCGACTTGAGCGATCTACAAAACCGAGCCACTGCCAATGGAATCTTGATCAACAATGCCCCAAGGCCGGACAGACTCGCTCTCCGCAAAAATCGTCTGACTGTGCGTATAGTCGGGCTTGAATAAGAGCTGGTTCGTTTGAAAGGGCACCGACAGCACGCATTCTGTCACCGATGTGGTGACCCCGTTTTGGACGAGGTGGTCCAAACAGTATTTCAAGGCATTCCCCTGCGTAATGCGATCCTCGCACCAAATCCGAGACATTCACTATATGTTACTTTCCCAACTGTGACATGGGACATGTGACTAAAAAAAACTTTGAACTTCAACAGTGAAAAATTATCAAACCTTTTGGTAGAAGAACTTGGTGCAGATGTGCTCCCCTGAGCTGCTGTAGCGCCATGAAACTGCATGCACCAAGCCATCATCTCGAGTGCATATCCCTTGCTCCACCACGATCTTCGGTCGAAATTCGTGGATCAAGACACCAACGTATGGGAATCTATTCTGGCAATGAGCATACACCAGCAACGGTTTGCCTTTCCATTCCTTCCTCTCCATATACTGGTACTTGCATGCGCTGCCACCTCCTTGTGAGAACTTGGCCATGAAGATGTCGTCACAGGCCAAGACTCGTCCATACTGCCCCGGCCACAAATTCACGAAGTTCTTGGCTTTTGGGAGTTCGTCAGGCTTCTTGAGGAGGCAGTATTCCATACACACCATAGACTCATCAAGCTGACTTTCAAACATGTCAACTGGAGCTCCATGACCCGTCATCATCACGGCAGTGATTACTCAGTTTGTGTCTAAGTTTTGACACTGTGTCTGCCCAAACTCTTTGAGCCACTTCAGTCAGGGAACGGCAAGGTTCTTCACGCAATCTGTCAGTTTGGTTGGCAACATCAATCATTGACAGTTGCAGTAGTTTTTCTGAATTCACAAGCATGGCAACTGAAACTCACATGTTCAAGAGGCCAAGACGGTGACTTCACATGCGCAACTCAGCAAGCATGAAATCAAACATGGTCTCAAACATGTCGGTTTGGTGAACGCGTCCACTGAATTCACAAAGTCAAAAACAAAAAGGCATTGTGAGAGATTTGGCGTTCCAAAGTTTGTTCAAAACAAATTTCACTTTTGCGTATCTTGCTTCTGGCGTTCCATGAGGCCTCAGATTCTTTCGTTGACCAAAAATCCCTTCCAAAAACACTTCAGGACATGAACCCGCATGATGAGTTGCTGCTATTTTTTCCAATATGACTCATAAAAATTGAGTTTGATGTTTTGCACGCTATTTCGAAGCGAGACCCATGCCAGCACATTTTGAAAGCAGCAGCGAGTAGTTTAACCCAACTGCTTGTTCTTTTCTGACGCATCAACCACCCCAAGTACACAAAACCAAATTGACAAAACAGGCAAAAAATGTTTTTCCTATCCAATCTTCAAACATGATTGAGCAAAATTTTCCACATGTTCCTGTCCAAGTGGGAGGCGCTTGACATGTAGAAACCGAAAACCAAAGCTAACGCATATAAGGGATGATGTGACCCGTCTTGTATTTCACACACGCTTGCATATGATTACGCATGTAAGCGAACCAAAACGCTGCTCAAATAACAGTCCAACCTTAAGATTGTAAATCATAGTGAAAAGCAAAACCTCTCTAAACGATATTCAAATTCGACAAAAATGATATCACCACCTCTGTCACTTGAACGTGTCCACGTTGCGAAGCGAGCTCATGCACTTGCGCACCGACCCAAACGCGCATCTCAACAAGGCCCCTGCGTACTTAGTAAGTAGGTCCCGGCGTACTTAGTAATAGGCCCCTGCGTACTTAGTAAGTAGGCCCCGGCATACTTAGTAAGTAGGCCCCGGCGTACTTAGTAAGTAGGCCCCGGCGTACTTAGTAAGTAGGCCCCCGGCATACTTAGTAAGTAGGCCCCCGCGTACTTAGTAAGTAGGCCCCCGCGTACTTAGTAAGTTAAATATTTAACTTGTTAACTTAAATAGTCAAGATATGTATGTAGGCTATGTGTTTAGTAAGTACTCTAAGTTAACATGGCGAACTTACCAAAAAGTTGTCTAAGTAGGCCGCAACTAAATAGCCAACATACTATCTACATAGCACAAGAGCGTCAACATAGTAAGTAAGCCCGGTGAACTTAACATATGTTAACCCAATATATAACCTAGGTTAGAACATGTTAGTGAGCAACTTATAATATAGCTTAAGTAGCACCATCTAGATAGCAACCAAGCCGGTCATCCAAGCAGAGGGCCAAGCGACTTCAAACAGTCCCCACGGTGAACCGTGAAGGCAAGTTGAGACCTGAGCTCTTCCACTTGCTCCTGGATCTGTGTCAACCTCGAAGGTTTATTGGAAACCTCCACCACGGCTGAACCCTTGTCGGGCAGCTTCACAACAGCTCCAAGTATCTCAAAAAATTTCTCAAAAGGTTTTCGCTTCTCCTCGCCAACGGATATACTCCAGCCCAACAAGCTCATTACCAACTCAGCTGTCGACTGACTGTCTCAACAAACGCACTCAACTCATAGTACCAATCTCCCAAGGTAACGGCAAGACTGCAGCAAGGTTCATGTTTCCAGAAAAAGCTTGTGCCAACATGGTGTCCCATGCACTGCCAGTAATTGGAGTAGGTTCTGAGGTCGAGACCACGGGCTGAGATTCTGTTGCAATTGAAACTTGATTTGGTAGCTTGGGTACATCTTGCCCCTGTTTGCGGCACTTGCTCCAGAGCGAGACAGATCAGAAATGGTGGCCCAAGACCGTTACGGTCATGACGGCTTATTGGACTATGTACAGGTCCTTCACCAGTTCTCTTTTGTGGCCCTCAATCAGCAGACGGCCTCGCGTGTTAATTTGAAATTGCTGCTTTTGCAATGCAATAGAGCGTGTTAAACGACCTGGCGGAAGCCATGAAGGCGTTGGACGGAAAAAAAAGGCCCAAGACCGTTACGGTCAGATGATACATGGAATTGCAAGCAGTAGTTGCCTCCCTAGCGTACTCTTGCTGAAAGTCGATCGGCAGCCAACCAACCTAGTCAAGAACCAGATGGAGCCTCGGCCCCACCCGCGCCCAAGAGGGCGGATGCAGAGGCGCACTCGCAGTCTGGAATAAATGACGATGGGACAGCAAAAGGTCTCACCACCCAAAATAGCAGCCAACTCCCACCCAAGGTCAGTGCACAGACGTTGGCCGATGTGCGACCAGCAACACTGCCACCACCGTCCACTGAAGAGCCAAAGGAGGATGCCCCGGGTACTGGACCACCTAGGTGCAAAGAAAACGACGCAGCCAAGGCAGGAACAACAGCCTACTGTTGAACTCACTGTTGGAACGTCACCTCCCTTATTTTCAAACAGGGGCTGAGCCTCCCCCACGTGAGGAGTGGGATGTTGCCAAGCCCATTGACTTCCGAGATGTCAATGGTGTGTTACACCTCAGTCATCAACTTGACGCAGCTTTCCGATCTGTCAAAGAAATTGAAACTCCACTGGGCATGGACGACACACAGCAATTGTGGAAGTGGGCAGATGTTGGCTCTTGCCAGATGCCACGCTCGCCCCCTATGTACCCTGCACTACTGGTAGGCGAAGGTGGAGCTCGTCAACCTGCTGCTAGGTAGGTCCACCATAAGACCCTCTTCCAGTGGATAGTGGGCAATCTGTCTTGGTTATCGCAGTATGACACAGTCTATGTCTTCGTGGACAATCCTCCAGACTGGCCATTTTTTGCGCCTTGGATCAAGGGCAGGTGTGAAGTCATAGGCCCATATCAAGAAAAGACAACTCAAGTTCACATCCCCATCAACTCAGACACGGGTTTGGACCAAGTCCACTACACTTGGGCCGGTGCCGCAGTACTCGAAGCCCTATGTCTCGTACATCCCACAGTGAACTTTGCGCTTGCTGATTCGGATTGCGTCCCCACCTCGCTCTTCGAAGTGGAGCTGGTCAATCTCATGACACGCTGGCCAGCTCCAGTCAGTGCCCACCAAGTACTCCTCATGACAGAGTCCAAGGCAGAGCTCAATGCCAGGTTGATCATTGTCACGGGACATACTGCACACCCAGAGAATGTTGACATGTGCCCGGAATCTCCAGAAAGCATGCCTGACAGCGCGACCCACTCTGATGCTTGTGACGCTCGGGCACAAGTCAAGGCGCCTGGCTCATCCGACTGACAGTAAATCAGATGAATGGGTCACCGCACTTCGTGACAGTCGAGCCAGTTTCCAGCAACCACCGCAGTACCAGAAGATCCTGCTGAAGCGCTCCTCACCCCCTCAATGGCATGCAAAGCTAGGACCCCGTTGGACTGGACCCACGCCTGGGCTATGCTAGGAGAATGGGCTGGAAAAATTGCTTTCCCACTCCCTAAAGACGGAAAATGGCCACGCCATGGGCATGGCATCTATCTACGACCCGACTACATCCACAGAACTCCACCTTTCCTCACCTGGGCCCGACCCATCTCGAACAAGAAGCACTCTCACCGATGTCGGTCTTCCCAGCTGATTTCCCCATCCTTTGCCCCTGGAGACAAACTCTTTCAGAGCAAGGATGTTGAAAAAGCATTTTGCCTTCCCCCAATAGTGCATGCTTTCCATGGGAACAAAGTGGACACAGGAAAGAAGCTCCAACAGTCGCAGTGGCAAGGGTTACGCCCGCTTGCCGTCGCATTAATAGGAGTGGACCAATTGCCGCCGCTGTGGACTCACCCCACAGGAAGCGACTTCGTTCGCGGAAGCAGGCTAGCAAAATCCCACGTAGCTGAGCAGCGTAAGCGCACCTGGACACAAGTTTTGTTGCTTTAGAGTTTGTGGACACCAGTTGAACTTCCTCATCACAGCAACAACCTACACACCCTGGCCCCAAACCTGCCAAGCCACCTATGTCCTCTGTGGACAACACGCCAGCTTGCACCCTGCTGACCAGGTTCGCCATCTGCTAGAAGCACTACAGAAGCGACTGCAAATTGATGCCAGCAACCCCGAGCTAGCCATCAATGAAATCCTTGCCAGCCATGCTCTTTCATCACAGATTTTGCATTTCTCCTCGCAGCTATCGTCGGCTTCCAAGCCTAGCACTACCACCCGGCCTGGAACCATTGCAAAATCTATACATTGGGAGGATATTTCCTCTCCACTCAGACGATCTTGTGAGCGTCCGCGGCAAACTTGTATAATAAGTTGCCATTCTGGTCAAACTCCAAAGCCTTCATCGTGCCCTGCCAACGATATTCGTTGGGTTTATACTTCAGAAGGACCCCCGCCTCGGCCTTTTGGAGATAGCCAATGGCGGTCAGTTCGACCTCAACAAGGACATAATCCTTGGCACAGAACTCACCTTTGGGACCTTCCGGTGTCCAATCATTGAAGTACTGCGCACGCTCAACGGCAGCAATCGGGTCTTTTCGTAGTCCAAACCTTTTGGAATATTCGTCAGGCTGAATCTCCTTGCCATTGTTCAAGTCCTCAAACTGCTTAGGAGTCAGAGCCAACCAAAGACGAATGGATTCCATTGCCATTGATGCCAAAGGATCTCAAAGCGATCGTGAGGGCAGCTGAAATGCAAAAACACTGAGCCAAAGTTGTCTTATAGTAAAACAGCAACGATGGAATGAAACCTATACAAACATGAGAAGTCCAGACAAAATGTCACGTCAAGTCCAGCATAATAGACAGCTCCATACTTCGTCTCTCACTTAGACAGTATGTCGAGCCACGAACTGACATCACATTTACATTCATTTCAGTCAGTCTCACGTTTTGGAACCTATGCAAGTCGTAATCGCCCCTGCCGTCCAGTTCCCTTTGTCTCTTTCTTTCTGACTTAATCTGTTCTCTGAGCCTATGCACGTCTGCACTCCAGCTCATGTGTGAACCTTGCAACGTCTTGCAATCTGGTTCACGCTTTGACTTTCTACAACTTCTTTCCTTTCCGGAACCTATGCAAGTCGTAATCGCCCCTGCCGTCCAGTTCCCTATGGACCTATGCAGCGCCTCTGCCATCCAGCCCATTTCTTTTCTTTTGTTGTAAGTCAAAACTCTTCAACTCAAAAGAAAATTGCAAATCTCAAATCCCAGATTCCCTCTCTTGCTTTTCACTCTGAGCAACACGCAAACGCACAAACTACATTACCGCTTTACTTCCCTCTCTCAGGATCCTCTGCAACGCTCCAATGCTGCAAATCTCGTGAAACTCCATGCCAGCCTTCTGGTAGTACAAGATGTCCACTCAACATGGCCCAAGGTTCGCAAAGGAAACCCTCCAGGGTCGACTAACATCACAAGCATCTTGTTCTCAAACTACATTTCTACCAAAGGAAGTGCCATAACCAAAGTAGGCAAACCACACTGGCAATCGTCGCTACAAAGACCATAGAGCTCGTCTCACAGTCAAAATTGGCTTGCAGAAATCTCCGTGCTCATCCATCCATCTAGAGAGGTACGGTACGGTTGCTCTAAGCCAAAAAGGGAATGCTTGCATTCAAGTTATCTTCACACAGAGTCCAGTCAGTCTGACAACACCTCCAGAGTACCTACCTGTCTCAGGGTTCAATGTACCTTCTCTGCATCTGTCCCAGTCCTCACGACTACATCCTCTCCAGGTCTCACAAACAACTGCAACAATCCAAACAACGTAAGTCATACCTGACCTGCCTGTGACACTGCGCAACTGAAAAAAACCGGTCAAAGAAACATGAAAGCAAACTCACAACAAAATTTCCTGTTTCGTTTCAAAATACAGTTCAAAGCAGTTTCCACTTCCTACACAGTTCAGGTCGCTTCCAATGACTCACAGCAAGTTCCAATCAAACGCAATCACAACTGCAGTTCAAACCAACATCCTTGGTTACCTGATGCATCTGAGAAATCCAGATCAACTTTCCCAAACAGGCAAACAAAGTTCACTCTGGCTATTCTTACTCACCGCCTGTTGTCAACCAACAATCTCAACACCAAGTTCCACTGTGCCTTCAGTGCCATGACGGTTCCTATTTCTCTCTCTCTCAGCACTCCAGTACCTATACTGCCAGGCAAACAACAATGCTTCAGGCTTCAATCTCAAGGTTACCAGTCAGTGCAAACGTCCGTCAAGCTCCACTGTTCCTGCACACTACTGAACCTCAGGTGTTCCATTATACACGCATTATATCACAAATGTGGCAACTAAACCAAGGTCACTGACAAAGCAAACTCGACCCTCCAGGCTCTCATGCCAAACTTTCTCAAATCTGTGGCAACTAAACCAAGGTCACCGACCCTCCAGGCTCTCATGCCAATCTTTCTCAAATATGTGGCAACTAAACCAAGGTCACCGACCCTCCAGGTTCTCATGCCAATCTTTCTCAAATATGTGGCAACTAAACCAAGGTCACCGACCCTCCAGGTTCTCATGCCAATCTTTCTCAAATATGTGGCAACTAAACCAAGGTCACCGACCCTCCAGGTTCTCATGCCAATCTTTCTCTCTCCAACTGTCATCTCCAGGCATGACGCCAGGCTCAGCAGCACCACGCACTGTGCACTCCGTGCGTCCAGGATCAACTACAACCTGACCAACCTGTCGAGATGTTACTCTTTCTTCCATTACTTTTCTAGTATGGACCTATGCAGCACCCTGCCATCCAGCCCATTTCCTTTTCTAGTTCTTTGAAATGCTTTCTAGTGATTCTCCAGGCACTCTCTCTCTCTCTGCCAAAATCACCAAACCTCTTACACAATAAACTGCAAATCTCACATGCAGCGCCTGAGTTGCGCTTCCACTTATTTTTCTCACGCTTACCACTACTGCCAGGAACCCCATCGCCTACATCTGCAAAAATCTATCACACAGCACTGGGTCACAGGTATTTCAACCTTGCAATGACCTGTGGTACCTACCCAAGATATGCTCACGCATCTCACAAATCTGCCTCTGCATTTCGGTTTCCAACTCTCTGAGATGATCACGGAACATTGCCATGATGTCTCGTTGGTTCGCATTCATACGAACATCTTCAAGCAACGGTAAAAGCCATTCCATGAGAACAAGCACAGTCTGTATCAGCCGAAATACACTCGTCACCTTCTCCAAGCCGATAATCCAACCAATGTACTGTTCCTCCATGGCTTCACGTAATGGTCGGTTGTCGCGATTGTCCATTCTTAGTCCAGGCTGTATGGCGATACTTTCCTTGAGCTTAAACGCTACGGTTCCAACCAAAACCAGTGGTTTCTCAACTTTTACTTTCAAAGACGTTGTCGGAGTCTCTATTGTCCAAACACTCCACTTGTGTCTCCAGGACCTACTCCCAACCTCAGCCTGTCGAGATACTCTCAACATTCCAAAACATGTCATCTCCGGCAATCAATTGACAAGTCACCTTCAACAAATGACCTGACTGCCAACATGCCACAAAAATGAAGTGAGACAAAAACACATCACCTGAATCAAGAATATTCAAGCTCTTCGATGCCCTTGACTTTACATCAGCAATGTACCAACCAGTGTCGACTGCAAATCCTCAGTATAGGCTCAACACAGACCTAGCGCTAAAATCCAGGAGCTCAATACAAACGATCTCAGCTTCACCTTAGATGGTGACCTTAGTACACTGCAACAAGGGTCAGCGGAGAATGGTGTGGGTAGCTCCGTAGAGCTCCGCTACCATGTAGAAAAAGCGCCGTGCACAGATCTGCGGTCAGATCCAACGCTTCATCCAAAATTCCTACAGAACTACGCAGGCGGACGCGTACGTCAACCACGCACACCAAACACAAGCGCAGAGCGTAAATTCACAAACCTAATTAAACTAAAGCAATACCGTGTCGAAAGGATTGTTTCACCCTCGACTCCCACATGCTGACGTCAAGCTCCTTCTTTTCGCTCCAGACGCAACACGATCAGTCACGGGGAAACACAAACACAAACACAACAAACAAACAAAAGAAGAGAAGAGAAAGGTGTTCCCTCTGTTGGTCTGTCTTATGTCAAGTTATGTGACACAGCAGCTCTTGTTCATTAAATGAACTTCTGACACCAGTCCTTCGAGCCGATGTCTCAACTGGTAAACTCGATTCCAGGTTTCCAGTTAACAAACCTCAAGTTCTTCAAATAAAAGTTTGTTGAAACTATTCTAGCTGCTAGAAGTCTACAAAAGTCAATTTCACTAGATGAATTCAAAACCATCGAAACCCTTCCAAAAGTTCTCAAATCAAACTGTTTCTGAATAACCAGCTCATTAGTCACAAGCTGACTAACTTCTCAAGAACGAAGTGATTCACACAAGGTATCTGTACAACCTTCTTCTGGATATAAAACATATTCGGAACACAACGTTCCTTCTCCAAATCAGCTTTCCACATAGAGATAGCATCTCACAGCTTCCAACCTCAATGTAGAATAGAATGTTCTGTTCGACATTGTCAATGTAGGTGAGCCAAATACAGCTGTATCGCTGAAGTCTTTCGATCACTGTAATAGCCAATCCACAATGTAGACCAAAGTCGTCTAAAACAATATCGTCCTCATAGAGATAACCAAAAGTCTCAAGAACGATAAAATGCACACCATAGGATCAAATGTATGATCCATAAGTCACGATGACGATGATGTAGGTATTGTCCTTACAATACCGAAACATCTCAAAACTCTCAGACAAATAAGCTGTCCAAATATGGCCATTGTCTTCACTGCCAATGCATCTCAAAGTCCAAGTCTCAAAGCATAATAGATTCTCTCTATCAGATATTTCCAGCTAGCTTCAACTCTTCTCCAAGAGCTTCTAGCTGTGTTCTCATCACTTGGAGAGAATAAACTTCTCAGTGTTCGGATGTAGAACTGATCAATATACCACAATCACAGGTCAACACTGATCAATGACATCATCCTGATGTCAGAAATGATAAGTCCGAAGACGAATGGAATATTGTGATACAGGTTGGTCACATACAAGATTCCTTCCGCAATAAGTAGAGTGTTCACTACCAATCTTCCATGACGCGATGAACTCTTGCAGTAGCCTTCCACGTATCTTCTGTGAATAAACTATACAACCATGATGAATGGCATGTCGCTTCACCATTAACCAAAGGGTGCTCCCATAGGGTGTCAAATTTCCATACCTACCATCAAAAAGAACATTTATTGAAGTGTGCTGTCAAGGTTTTTCCTGGTTTTTCTGTTCAAAGCATTTCAGGAAGCTGCTTCATCTAAAGGCGATTGCCTGCCAGCAGTGACGACGACTCCGTTTTCTCAAACTCCACGCGTATGCGACTGCAGCGTAGCAATGAGAAAACAAAGGCTATTGAGTAAACTTTGCGCTGCTTGCCGGCCGATGCTTTTTCTGCTTCCATTCTTGGTTGCGCTTCAGTCGAATTTTCAATAGATGAAGCCACATTTTGCTTCATTTTCAACACCACCGCTTCAAACATGTCATTGACTATGAAAAAAATCTCCAGATTGGGAGCATGTCTGTCACAAAGGTTTCTAGCGCAAGAAGCAACCAGTGGCTCTTGACATGTCCCAAGTGATAGCACATGCAAATCGATTGATGGATGCTGTCTGTCGTCTATCTTCTCCTGTTTATCAACCTCCATGTTTCCATACGTGCCTGCTTTCCAAGCATTGCCGCGAACCAAGGTGAAAATGACTTTAAAAGAGGGGGCTTGATTTCATGCTTTTTAGACCTGACACGGATATAGACAGTCTTGACATTCTTCTTGTTATCTTGTTGTGTTGCTGATTGAAATATGCATCCATTGGAAAAGGATGTCACGGGAACAAGCCCAAAACACTCTTCCTAGTCTTGCGAAAAAGTTCGTGGCTGTTTCTAAATTCCACCCTCTCTCAGTTACCTTTGGTTTTACATTTTAGATTTAAATCGCACAATTAAATTATAAAATCATAAAGTGGTAAAGTTGGAATTTTTTTAAAGCTCTTTGGAAAATTGAACTTTACAATTGAACGGCTTTACACTGCCCTGGTGCAATCTAAAAAAACTAGCTGGGAAAGCTTTTTTTCAGCATTGTGGTGCACAGTACCAGCGTACGGCAACTGCAACTAATATCGGGTGACACGTTTTCATTGGTAAGAATCTGGGTGAAACCTGAACCTCTTTTGTTTCCTAGAGTTCTTGATCCTGAACGTCTCTGATTTACTGGGGAGGACCGCCTTTGGGAGTCCAAATTCTACTGGGGAGGCCCATTTTTGCGCGCCCGCTTTTTCGTACGTTTTGAGGACCAAAACATGGACCTTCTTTGTCACATTGTTTTCTCCAATTTCCATAGCCTTGAGGCCCTCGAGGCCTGCCTCGAGGCCTGCCTCGAAGCTTGCCCCGAAGTGTTTTGTTCTAATTCCCATGGTCTCGCGACGCTGGAGCTCGAGACTTGCATTGAGGCCTGCCTCCAACTATACTCCATCTTCTAAACTTTTTGTTTGGCTGCAATTTCCATATCCTTGAGGCCTCGAGGCTTGCGTTGAGGCCGTCTCTTTGCGCCAGCTGCGGCCTAAAATTCTAGCGAGGCAGCACAGTTGCCAACTGCTTCAAGTTCAGCTTTTCTGGGACTTCAACAATAGTATTATATAGTTTCGAGTCCCCGTGAGCCTCGCTTTGTCCTCGTGCCAATAGGTTTTGCGTCCGAGGCGTGGCCTCGGCCAGGCTTCGCCGAGCCTCGAAGCGCCTCGCTTGCAGGCTTTGGATTCTTTCATCAGCATATTAGAAAGGGAAAGGTTGTCATCACGAAGACAAGCAAGGAAAAGAGGCTTCTTTTGGGTTCGTTTTTAGCACCTGAAACTGATATGATTTTGGAGACGGAGTTGGGGCCTCCCCTGTTCGAGGCCCTTATTGCCAACTTGCTGGTTATTTTGTGTGACGTTGATGCGTTTCTACATTGGAACAGCTCAGCTGAAGAAGGTGCTTGTGTGGACTTAAAACCGGACCTCCAAGAAGGCACCGGATTCAACCTGTTGAGGGTCCAGTTTTGGACCCCCTTGCAAAAGGAAACGTGTTTCCAAAAGGGGTCAAAAAGTGGACCCCTTGAAATCAAAAGTGGTCCCCCTTGGAGGGTCCAGTTTTGGTCCCTTTTTTGGCACCTTCATTGTCGCAAATTTGTTGAAGCGTTTATTTCAAGTTGAAGCTGATTTGATCAGCAGCAGCTGCGGCTGGAATCTTGAACTGGGGAGGCCCATTTTTGCGCGCCCGCTTTTTCGTACGTTTTGAGGACCAAAACAGGGACCTTCTTTGTCACATTGTTTTCTCCAATTTCCATAGCCTTGAGGCCCTCGAGGCCTGCCTCGAGGCCTGCCTCGAAGCTTGCCCCGAAGTGTTTTGTTCTAATTCCCATGGTCTCGCGACGCTGGAGCTCGAGACTTGCATTGAGGTCTGCCTCCAACTATACTTCATCTTCTAAACTTTTGTTTGGCTGCAATTTCCATATCCTTGAGGCCTCGAGGCTTGCGTTGAGGCCGTCTCTTTGCGCCAGCTGCGGCCTAAAATTCTAGCGAGGCAGCACAGTTGCCAACTGCTTCAAGTTCAGCTTTGCTGGGACTTCAACAATAGTATTATATAGTTTTCGAGTCCCCGTGAGCCTCGCTTTGTCCTCGTGCCAATAGGTTTTGCGTCCGAGGCGTGGCCTCGGCCAGGCCTCGCCGAGCCTCGAAGCGCCTCGCTTGCAGGTTTGGATTCTTTCATCAGCATATTAGAAAGGGAAAGGTTGTCATCACGAAGACAAGCAAGGAAAAGAGGCTTCTTTTGGGTTCGTTTTTAGCACCTGAAACTGATATGATTTTTGGAGACGGAGTTGGGGCCTCCCCTGTTCGAGGCCCTTATTGCCAACTTGTGGTTATTTTGTGTGACGTTGATGCGTTTCTACATTGGAACAGCTCAGCTGAAGAAGGTGCTTGTGTGGGCTTAAAACCGGACCTCCAAGAAGGCACCGGATTCAACCTGTTGAGGGTCCAGTTTTGGACCCCCTTGCAAAGGAAACGTGTTTCCAAAAGGGGTCAAAAAGTGGACCCCTTGAAATCAAAAGTGGTCCCCCCTGGAGGGTCCAGTTTTGGTCCCTTTTTTGGCACCTTCATTGTCGCAAATTTGTTGAAGCGTTTATTTCAAGTTGAAGCTGATTTGATCAGCAGCAGCTGCGGCTGGAATCTTGAACTGGGGAGGCCCATTTTTGCGCGCCCGCTTTTTCGTACGTTTTGAGGACCAAAACAGGGACCTTCTTTGTCACATTGTTTTCTCCAATTTCCATAGCCTTGAGGCCCTCGAGGCCTGCCTCGAGGCCTGCCTCGAAGCTTGCCCCGAAGTGTTTTGTTCTAATTCCCATGGTCTCGCGACGCTGGAGCCCGAGACTTGCATTGAGGCCTGCCTCCAACTATACTTCATCTTCTAAACTTTTTGTTTGGCTGCAATTTCCATATCCTTGAGGCCTCGAGGCTTGCGTTGAGGCCGTCTCTTTGCGCCAGCTGCGGCCTAAAATTCTAGCGAGGCAGCCCAGTTGCCAACTGCTTCAAGTTCAGCTTTGCTGGGACTT
>CAMXCT020004379.1:413983-438983 GCA_947184155.2 Cladocopium goreaui
GGGGCGAAGGGGGGGAGCCCAAAAACAAACAACGCATCAAGAGACCAAAACAAAACTGAGCAGTGCGACGCCCAATCGTGACAAAACGATCCACTGCCAACGCAAACACAAAAAAAAGGATCCCGCCAGCAATGTCGCAGCGGAATCAGCACCTCACCCACGCCATGTTGCGAAAGCCTGCGACAACAACACCCAAACAATTCCAAACAACATGGTGCTTTGGCAAAGATTGGCAACATGCAGGCGGGGGGATAGACCTTCAATCAGCAACCGTGTTCCCCGGAATCCTGCCATTCCGTTACACTTGCAAGAGTATTGCTTTTTGTTAAAGCTGCGCAATTTTTCGCAAAAAAGGTCACTGCAGCAATCTCATTTTCGGGGCCGTAAACACCTTGGCTTTTTGGACTCCAAGAAGTGGTCCTCCCCAGTATGTAAACCGAACCCCGTATTTATGTCCCCAGGTGCGTTGTTTATTTTCTTGAGTCCCATATTCATTTCCCAGAGCTCCTAATTGAGCTGCTGCGAGTTCCTTACTGTTTATTTCCTTGCATTCTTGTTGTTTCCTATGCTCCTTATTTGTTTCTTGCATCGTTCATTTATATCTGCAAATTCATGATTTATTTCCTCGAACCTGGCACACAAGATGTCATTATGCATGCATCGAGATGATACTAAGCATCACCTCCTGCTTTTATGGATCTTTTTCACCCATAAACTGGTACTTGTCACGTCACCGCTCATTGGTGTGTGTGGTTTTTGGTTGTTTGTTTCTGGTTTTGTGTGTTTGTGTTCTTTTTGTGTTTGGTTTTTGTTTTGTTTTTGCTTTGTTTGGTTTTTGGTGTTTTGATTTGTTTCCTTGATAAGCGTGACAGTGCATAGGAGTGTGTATCAGTCCTTCACCAGTTTACTTTTGCGGCTACTACCGCAACGGCCTTTGCGTGACTTTATTAATCAGGCGACCCGATGGCTCAGTTGGTATGGCGTTGGTCTTGCCAGCGCTGACAGACTGCCAGTGGTGGTTCGAATCCCTGCTGGTCCACTCGGGAGTCTCAAGTGCGACCCACCGAAAGGCAACGGGCGCTGACCACAAAAAAATTGCGTGACTTAATTAATCAATTAATTCCTACTGCAACATGCTCTTGAACATGTTGAACGACCTGGCGGAAGCCATGAAGGCGTCGGACGGAAAAAAATGATGTATTTCCCCGAACCGCTACTTTATTGTTAGTGTTTTCCATGTTGATGTTCCCGAATTCTTTTCTTTCCCATATCCTCGGGCTTCTTTCAAGGTTCTGAATTTCTCTGCATATTTCCCTGAATTTCGTCCGCTTGTTTATTTTGATAGGTTCGTTTTTATTTGTTTGTTTCTGTGTTTGTTTCTCTGAGTCTGAGCCCCTTGTATTTTCCCTGGCAAAGACGCATCAAGTAGTTAAGTTGAAGCGCCGCCCTCAATGATGACAAAATGCGTTTGTTGGATATGTAAATTGGAGAGAAGCTTTGAAACATATACATTACTTACTTGCCATCATTGAGAGCAGCATTTTCGTTCGTTTACTTGTTGCTTCTTTGGTTGTTAGCCATCATTGAAGGCGGCGGTGTCACTTAATTACTTACTGTTCGTCTGCTTCGTGTTGCAAAGAAGTCCGTAGCCCATTTACATTGCATGGACATATCGTGAAGCTGGTAACGGCTTCAAATTTCACCCGGATTCTCACCAATGAAAACGTGTCACCCGATAGTAAGAAAGGAAAAGGCAAAAGCAGTTCGAAAGGCAAAGACAAAGGCAAAGGTGATCAGAAAGGTAAGGCTTCTGGAAAGAAGGGTGCAGACAACGGCAAGGGATATGGCAATCAGCAATCCTGGGGTTCAAGACAGACTTCATGGCAGAGCAGCTCATGGAGTGCAGTTGACAACAACAATGGGAAGAGTGGCAAATCTGGCAAAGGTAGAAAAAGCAAGGATGGTAGCAAGGGCAAAGATTTTACGTGTCACAAGTGCGGAAAATATGGTCACTTTGCACGTGATTGCAGGGTGCGTGCAGTTGGACAGGATGACAACGCAACTGCACAGACTGGAGAAAAGACCAATTCAGGGAGCAATACAACAAACGGCACTGTAAATCGAGTCAGTTTTGCACCATCTTCGAGTTCCACATATCGACAGCTGGATGATTTTTCCACGTCACATGTCAACATGGTTTCAAAACAACATACAAGGATTTCAGACCGCAGTGGAAGTGATTTGACAGCGTTGGGACAGTGTGGAGACGATGCAGAGAAGTTTTCATGCTGTGCAGATGAGTTCACAAGAGTTTCAACTGGTTTGGATGTCAGTGCAGATGTTTTCACGTGCAACCATTGTTTCAACATGATCATTTTGACAATTTTCGACAGCGTGTTTTCAGTGACTACAGTTTGCACTTGTATGATGTTGTTGACAGTGATTCAGGTGGTCGCAGACTCAAAAGGTTTGATGGTGGATTTCAGTTGCAAACCTGTGCAAAACGTTTGAAGCATGATTCCAGTTTAGACTGCGATTTGAGAGTGCGTGCAATTTCAACTTGTAGGAGCATGGACATCATCCTGGATTCAGGATACCAGCTTGTATGGCAGGTCTGGGAACTCAGGTGGCTTCACAACCAGAAACGTACTTGCGTGATGCTCAAGGTCAACGCATATCCACACATGATGTCAGAGATGTGAACTTCAGTTTTCATGCAACAGATGGCAGTGTTGTCAATGTGAAAGAACGTGCATTCTTCAGTGACACCATCGACAGTCCTTTGATTTCATTTGGAAAACTTGTGAAGGCAGGCTGGGGCATTGAAACCAGTTGCAATGGAAGTCCAATGCTTGCACATCCCAGTGGAGCACGTGTTGAACTTGCGTTCAGAAACAATTCACTGACCATTTCAGGGAATGTGAGAGTTGTGCAGCATGTCAGAAAGATTGGTGTGGACATACCTCGAAGCTGGCAGAGCCTCAGACAGGGTTGGTATGAAACTGATAACCTTCAGATTTGCAGTTCAGGTGGCAATCGATTTGTTGATGCAACCACAGATTACTTGTCAGTGAATGGCCGTTCAGAACAACAGTTGGTTTTCATGACACACGTGGTTGGGAAGTCATTGAGCTTTGTGAGCGTTTGTTTTCAATGGAAGAGCGTGCTGCTGCAGTTCAAGGTAACTATCAAAAGCTTTTGACAATTCTCTCCAAGGATGTCATGAGTGTTGCAGACTTTGGCATGGTAATCACAGAGTCAATTGGCGTTGAGTCTGGTGCTTCAGGTTCAGATGGGTTGCAGTCAGCTGCAACTGGCACAAATCCAAGCGTGGAGCCTATGGAAGTTGTTGAAGTGCCAGTTCAAGCTGAATCCCAAGATGGTTCAACTCAGTTTGACATGCCACAGACGATTGCAATTCAACCCAACATGTCAAGCGTGAAGATTGCTGGAGTTACAGTCGAAAGAAATTCAGCGATTTCTGTCTTGAAGGCTGCATGTGGATACCTTCAGGTGAGTCAGTCTGGCAGTAAGCAGAAGCTGTGGAACAGGATTTTGGCAACTTTGGACAAGCAGGCAATCGATGCAGAACGTGAACTTGCGTCAGTGGCCTTGGATGAAACAAAACGCAAAGCAGAATCAGTGCAAGTGGCCACACCTCCAACTGAACAGTCAGAGATTGATGCACACATGCTTACACACTTACCTTATGCTGCTTGGTGTCCTGCGTGTGTGATGGCAAAGGGCAGACCAGAACCACATCAGGCTGACCCTACTCGAGCTCAGCGCAGGGAGTTGCCGATCATTTCATGGGATTTTTGCTTTACTGGAAAGACTTGTGAACAGGTTGCAGAGGATTCACAACAGAGCAAACTCACTTGTTTGGTGCTTCATGATTCTCATAGCGGTGCAGTTCATTGCATTCCAGTTCACCACAAAGGACAAACCAAGTACATGTGCCAGGAGATCATGCGATTTATTGCATTTCTTGGTCATGGAGAAGTAACAATACGTTGTGACCAGGAACACTCAACACTGGCGATACAACGTTTGCTGCAGAGGACACATCAGCGGCTCAACTTGAAAACTGTGATAGAAGATGCAAAAGTGGGTGATCATGGATCCAATGCTGCAGTGGAGAAAGCAATTGACAGAATCAGAAGACAGGCTTCAGTGTATTTACATGCATTGACTTCGAAGATTGGGTTTGACGTGAAGCCGCAACATCCTTTGTTTGCTTGGGCCTTTGTACATGCCAGCTGGACCCTTACAAGATTTGCAGTGAAAGCAGGAATGACTCCATTTGAAGTGATTGCTGGACATGCATATCAGTCCAAACTATGTGCATATGGTTGTCCAGTGATGGTTTTTGTTGGAGACACGGTGAAACAGAAAGGAGATGCACGATGGCAGCGTGGTATCTTTCTCACCAAAACATGGGCAAATGACATGTACCTTGTGGCAGTAGGTGGAACCTTGCGTGTTTCAAGATCAATCAAGATGCTCTTTCCTGACTGGAGTGAACACATGGATGAGTTCAGACAGGTTTTAACTTTTCCGTGGCAGCTGGAAGGCAATCTGGGCAACAGAACGTTTCCAATTGTGCGAGGTGAGCAGCCCAGTGCAGTTGCAATTCCAGGCATTGACGATGAAGCTGCAGGAGATGAACCTGATGAAGATGTCATTCCACCTCCTGTGATTGAAGAGTTGGTCCCAACAGCAGAAACCAGTAGGCGCAACTTACCTCCTCCACCATCTGCAGTTGTGAGTGCACCAGCTAGCGTTGTTCCTACAGTGGCTGCTGATTTACAGGGCAGTTCAGGCAGTGCTGGTGATGCTTCAATGGCACCTGCGCCAATTATAGAGCAGGCGGGGCCACCAGTACCTAGCCTGGGTATGCCAGGTCCAACAACACCTGGTATGGAAGTGGAAACGGTTGAAACAGCAGATGTTGCAGACACTATGGAACCAGATGCAAAGAGACCAAGATTGTCAGCAATGCGTGTTGGAGCAGAAGAGTTGTTTCATGTGGACGTTGATGCAGAAGAGTATTTTCAACAGCTGGAGGAACTGACTGCAGAATATCCCGAAGAACTTGTTGATGAAAGTGGGTTCACAGATTGGGATGACGACAACAACATGCGTGAGATGAGCGAAAACGATTTGTGGCAACCATTTTCTTCTTTGGAGCCAATGTTGGACGCAGCAACAATGGAGCAAATCGATCAGTATGCAGATCAGCTTGAGGTTGACAGGCTTCTGGAGATGGGTGGCATCACAACCCATGACAAGTTCAGTGGAGATTTGGGAACGCAACTCAGTGCAAAGTTTGTGCGGTCTTGGAGGAAGAAAACAAGAAAGATGACTGACGCTGAAGGCAATGTGACTTCAGAAGGTCCTGGTTTGCTGAGACGCTCACGTCTAGTTGCAAGAGAGTACAACTGGCTTGATGTGAGGGAAGATGTCTACAGTCCCTCATCCAACTCAGCCATAGTGAAACTTCTTCCAGCACTAGCACTTACAGATGGGTTCAGTGAGAACTGTGTGCTTGGAACGTTGGACATTGGAGATGCATTTTTGCAGGTGAATCAACCAATGCCTCGCGTGGTGAAGCTAGGCAAAAGCGACTTCATCATCCTACGTTGTCTTCCTGGACAACGTGATGCCTCAAAACTTTGGTACAACCATTTTGTGGAGACGCTGAAAACCAAGTTCAGTGCTGAGGTGTGCACAGAACAACCATGCGTGCTGAAAGTGAACAAGTTAGCAGCGATGGTTTTGCATGTCGATGACGTTTTGTTTATGGGGGATGAGAAGTGGATCAGAACAACCTTTTTGCCTGAGCTGGAAAAGGAGTTCAAACTGAGCTCAACAGTTGTTGCGCGAGAGCATGTTGGAAGCTTTGAGTTTCTCAAGCGTTGTCATGTGGTGGATGCTGGATATACTTGCGTGACTGTGTATCCAGAAGTGAAACATGTTTGTGCGATGTTTGATAGATATAGCAAGGCCAATGGGAAAGCGCCCAAACTGGCCAAGACACCATGTACACCTGGAAATCCTACAGTGGATGAAAAGCTGGATGAATTTCTCCCTCAACACCTGGCTGAGGAATTCCGATCACTTGTTGGAATTGCGATGTATGTGAGCCAAGAAAGGTTTGACTTGCAGTTTGCAACCAAAACGCTTGCATCTAGCCTGAAGCAACCGACCTACAGGTCATGGGCAGAGCTTGGACGTTTGGTTGGATACATGAAGTTCAGTGAGAAATTTGCGTTGAAAATGAGAAAGCTGCAGAAGGGAACAACTTTTCAAGAAGCAATGAGAAACGCAAACAGCCAAAGTGATTTGAATTGTGTTGAAACGTTTTCAGACTCAGACTGGTCAGGGAGATCAACATCGTCAGCAGTTCATGTGGTCAATGGTTTGGTGGTTTGGTCAACATCTAGAAGTCAGAAATGTGTTTCATTGAGTAGCACTGAAGCAGAGTGGTATGCAGCGACGTCAGGGGCATGTGATGGTTTATTTCTTCACCATGTGATCAACTTTTTGTGCGATGGAAACGTGAAACCACTTGTCCTTCACACGGACAATTCAGCAGTACGTATGTTGTCAAAGAAACTTGGAGCAGGTAGGTTGAGACACATACGTGGCCGTTTGCTTTGGCTTCAGGAAAAGTCAAATGGTGGGGAGATTGACATCAAGCAAGTCAGCGCCAACTATAACATTGCGGATCTCAACACGAAAGCATTGAACAAGGACAGATATATGTGCCTTTTGTTTTTGCTCGGTTTTGTCTGCAGTGATGAACCAGTTGGGGAGTTGGAATTTTCAAGAATGGAAGCAAAAGAAATGTTGAAACAACAAGTCAGAACAGTTCGAGAAACGATGATAGACACCACTTCACATGTTCCATGTTCACAGTCAAACAAGTTTGCAAAACAATTTCTCAGAGTCCTTTCTATTTGGAGCGTACTGGGTATGGCCGATGGTTCCATGGTTTCCAATTTTCTTGCGTTCAAGATGGATGCCTTCAGAGCCTTGAGCTGGTGGCACGGCATTGGGAGCCCAATAGTTTTTGCAGTGATGTGTGGTTTTCTGGTGATGCTTATGTTGGTTGCATACATGGTACCAACAAATGGCAGTGATGAAGAACCAGAACCCGAACAGCGAGATGAAGAGACGCCAATGGAACCTGCGACAGAACCGCAGAGCTCTCGATACGAGACAAATTCTAGGTCTTTGGGAATGAAATTTCCTGGAGTGTTTGCAGATGCAACTTTCAGAGCTGAAGGGATGCTGGTTTGGCTTTACTTCAGATGCCAAGCAAGGATCAGACGCGAGAACAATGTTCTAGTGAATGCAGAAAGGATGAATGGTCTTTCTGAAATGATCCATATGTTCATGGATCACACAACTGATGAGAGACACAACCAGATGAAAGAAAGCCTGATAGCAATGACAGACCTTACAGACGATGAGAGGTCACTGCGTTTCCAGTTCAATGAGCAACAGGTGATGGATGATATTGGACAGGCCTTTCAAGGCTACCAATTTGGTATGAGCATGTTTGGACACCTTCGTCGCCGTCCAGAACATGCAGCTGGAAATGACGACGGTGAAGAACCAGTAGAAACAGAGGAGCGATACCACAGGTATTGCCAATCAACAATGTCAGAAGTGTCAGACCCCGAGGTTTGGATGGAAGCGCACCATGAAGCAGAAGATGAAAGATTTCACCGATACATGGTATCTGAACGCCATGAGGTGTCAGATGTGGAGTTGTGGGATGAGCAGCAAAATCAGATGGAACAGGAAAACGAAGAGATAGCAAGAGGTGAAGTCACAGATGATGGCGATCTGTGAGAAATGCAATGTCGCAGCAGGCTAACATGATCCTGCTGGGCAAAGATGAGTCTTCATACCTGGCAAGAGCTAACATGATCTCTTGCAGGAGCTGAGAGCGCATAGGAGACATGGTTCGCTGATACAATGTCAGCAAAATCGTGAACTCAAGCTGTTGCTTTCAATAAAATTCCATGGCCCTTTTGCAGTGGGACTTACCCGAAGTCCTCATGGAATTGAGTTTCGTTTGTTTGCTGTTTTTGTTTCATGCTGTAGGTAGAAACATTTGTAGTTTGACCCAAAGAGTAAACGACTCTTGGATCAAAGGCGGGGTATGGAAATGTTTTCGTACCACTTTAGCCAGTTTAGACAGTTGCATGTAGGAGTTTGCTAGTTGAAAACTACTCCAAACACTGAAACCAGTGGAATGCAAACCTCATGTCATGCAAGACGCATGAGCATGTGAAACGACGTTGTGTGCGAGGCTTTGTGGGTTCAAAACAGAGTTTTTAAGCAGGCAACGTGAGGTTCTCACGGTTGCCACTCACCGAGAACCGGCACCGGCGCCGCATTGACCCACGTCATTGGTGCTACCGGTCAACATGAGGTACTCATGGTTGGCCAGTACACCTGTGACCCAGCAGAAGTGGTAGGAAGTATAATGCACTTAACCGTAAACTACACATAAGGGTAGGAGTGAGAAGAAGATTGGAATGGGGGGGGGGTGGCGCGGGTTAATAAATTGACACTAGTATAAACTAGGAGTTTCTAGCTTAGGATGATGTCAAAGCACATCAAGCCATGGAACCCGTTGCTGTTTGCTCGAACTTCAAACCAACATCCTGACCTGCCGAATACGACTTCCAAATGGACGTATTCATTCCACCCTTGCTCAATGAGTAGTTGACACTGCTGTCGATGAAAGGACTACACAGCCGCTCTGCAACTGCAGCACATCCCCAGTGTAGTTTCGGCTTTTTGGTAGTTTTGCCCGTCCAACTGCAATGGAAGCTGCTGCAGTCAATCGCCTAGCCAAGTCAATTACTCAATTGACACTGTGTCAAGTCACTACAGATGAGGTTGATTCCGCCACCAAACTGCTCGACAAGGCATGCCAGAAGCTTCGAGGTATCCCAGACGTCCCATCCCAGAGGATCACTGACCTTGAAGCTGCCATACGCCAGATGCGTCAATTGAGCTGCATCTTAGATAGTTGCACAATCTCCGCCAGTTACGAAGTTAGCCAGGCGCAAAAAGCCATACTGCTTATGCCACGCACAGCCAAAGGTGCAAGCACGTCATCTGAAGAGCTGAATGCACAGATGTCACCACTCACAGATGAAGAACACAATCTTCCAGCTCATGAAGACTATTGGCAAGGGTACTAGTGTACCAGAGTCAACCGGACCCTGGCGACTCTCCAAGTGAACCGGTTTGGACACCGGGCCCTTCCTGCCAGCTGCTTTATTGTTGAACGCAAGGAACTACCCAAGAGAATGATGATCGGAAAAGCACTACTGAGCGGACTCTGAGCGCACCATGAGGGCTGTTAGTGCCTATTTTTCGTTTCTCACTTTAGCTCTTGTTTCACTGTCTGTTTCACCTTTCTTTTCACCACTCTCGTTGCGACACGGCTTTGTCGTTGTTTGCTTCGAAGTGACCAATGTGAGTTGTTATGCCTTGACGGCTTGCGCCATGTGATCTCGGGGATCCTGGCTGGGGGATCCCTGGTTTCCGCATGGTGCTTTGTTGCTTCGCTCACCTTGTGGTATGGCCTTGTGATTTTGTTGTTCTTCTCTTTGTCTCTGCTGCCATACCTTGTCAAGATGATACAATGTTATCACTCTTGCATTAATTAGCCCATGAACTGGCACCTGTCACGCCTCTGTTTGGCTGTTTTGTTTTGGGTTGCTGTGTTTTGCTTTTGTTTGGTGGGTTTGCTTTTGGTTTTTTGTTTTCGGCTTGTGGTGACTTCGTGACGGCCTACTGGACTATACGCAGGTCCTATACCAGTTCACTCTTGAGGCCCCTCAATTAGTAGACGGCCATGTATGCGTTAATTAATTAACCCTATTTTGCAACATGCAATTGAACGTGTTGGACGACCTGGCGGAAGCCATGAAGGCGTTGGACGGAAAAAAGACCGTTACGGTCAGATGAGCACCCGATGGGACTGCCAGATCTTGCGCCTGGCGAAAGACAGCGCGTAACTTTGGCGAATCAAATGTATTCAGAGTCCTGCAGTTTGTTTCATTTTTGTGCACTTCGTGAAAACTTGGTAACCATGGAGAACCCCTCGAACAGCCTTTTCTGCCTAACACAGCCATTTATTGATTTGCAGCAACTGGTCGTACTTTTAACTCTGGCTCACAGATGTGCATGATGGGTGGTACAAGACCGAAATGGACGCGCCTGGTTGCAAATTTCAGTGCAATTGAAGAATTAAATGTTGCGTGTGACAACTCACACCAACACCAACCATGGGGAAAAGCCAAAGATGCCCATGGTCAAGAGGTTTTTGCAACAAGTCTGGAGGCAGAATATCCCAGACGTTTCTGCATAGCGTTGGTGCAATGCATTTTGCGACAATTGCAACAACAAGGATTGACATTGATGACGGATGCCTTGTTTGATGTTAAAGATAGCAAGTTATTTGAAATGCAGACAGCTCGCATTGCTGCGTTCAACCAGCCAAGGAAGAACAAGCTTCCCCCTTTGATTCCAGAGTCCTTTGCAATAGGTGTTTTCTATATTGCGCATGCATCTGACATTCCACTTGCTCTGCAAAGCAAGGTTACAACAGTGCTGGAGGCCTTCACAAAGACTGGAGAAAAGGCCGTCATTCCCAAGCATGCGCAATCCTGCAAAGAACAGCCACCACATCACCTTTTTCTATTGGGGGGGACTGCAACATGGTGATGAGTGTTTTGAAGTCGCTTTTGGACTACCCTGGTCATACAACAATTTCATTTCCAAAGCGACGGAGCGTGGGCATCCTGCAAATTTCTGCAAGCAGGTGCCTGAAGATATACAATGTGCTATTGATTTTCAGGTGAACAACAATTTTGAAACGGTGGCGCAACACCGACTGGATTGGTGTCGAAGATGGCTGAAGAGAGCAGCTGAGCTCGATGTCATAGAGAAGGAAGACGCTGAAAAGAGACACCCTGCAACTGCAAAGAAGCGATTAAAACTCACTAAGGAGATCCTGGAAAGTTTGGGTTACGAGGACATTGAAGTCCTACAGATTCTGGAGAAAGGTTCAACTCTTGCAGGGGAAATAGATGCTTCTTCGGTGTTTCAACGTTCTTTCAAGCCTTGCATAACCACCGTTCAACAGTTGGAGGAGCATGCAGAGAAGCGCAACAGTTTGGTCATGCGCATGACTAAGAGCTCAGGTGATCGCGAGTTGGACGCTGCAGTCTTGAAGGAGACCCGTGACGAGATAGCCCGTGGTTGGGCTGATGGGCCATGGCGTGTTGAAGACTTGGAGCGAGGAGCCACAATCTCCCGCAGATTTCCTTTGGTCCAGGGCTCAAAAATTCGTATGATAGATGATTATTCTGTGTCAGGTGTGAACGACAGCTGCACGATCAATACAAAGCTGGATTTACATGCAGTGGACACCTTCATTGCGGCTGTGCGAGCCTACTTCGATGGCATGAGATCTCAAGATCGTGATATGTCTTTGACTGCAAAGACCTACGATCTCAAAAGCGCCTACAGACAGGTGCCTGTCCGTGAAGATCACTTGAAGTTTGGTTATTTTTGCATCTACAATCATGAGACTGATGAGGTTGAGCTGTATCGGTCAAGGACATTACCATTTGGCGCGACCCACAGCGTCTTCAATTTCTTGCGTTTGGCTCGGATGATTCACCACATTGCTTGCCGTGGTGCCTATCTCTTAACAACCAACTTTTATGATGATTTCATTCTTGCCAGCAATGATTGCCTGAGAGAATCTTCGAAAAAATTGTATGGAGTTAATTTTTCTTTTCACTGGTTGGGAGTTTGCTACAGATGGTAAGAAGGCCACAACGTTTGCAGAAATTTGCTGCGCTCTGGGCGTCGCCTTCAACTTGAGCATGTCTGACCGTGGCATCCTGGAAATAAAGAACACTGAAGCCCGTGTTGCAGACCTGGTCAAACAGATACAAAGCGTTTTGGAGCTGGGAACTCTGAGCCGAAGTGACACACTGAAATTGCGTGGCAGATTAGGTTTTGCAGACGGGTATTTACACGGCAGACTAGGTGCACTTATACTGAAGCGCCTCATTGACCATGCGTATGGGGCGAATCCAAAGATTGATGAGGACTTGGCCATGCTTTTGCGGTGACGCGCTTGGAAACAGCAGCCCCAAAGAAGGTGGACACCCACTCATTTGCAGAGTGGTTGGTATTTGCTGATGCTGCTTTTGAGAGAGAAGCCAAAACTGGCGGTCTTGGTGCGGTGCTGGTTAACGCTGCTGGAGAATGTCAAGCTTGGTTTTCAGTCAAACTGGACGACGATTTGTGCAATCTCCTTGGTGCGCAAGAGAAGGAAACCATAATATATGAACTTGAACTTCTTGCGGCTTGTCTTGCTTTGGATGTGTGGAAGGAATATCTTAGGGCATCATACCCAGTGCCCTACACATACAACGACAGTGTGAGACATGCGCTCATCAGAGGTGTTGGACTTGGAGTTGTGGCTAGTGCAGTGATGAAGAAACATCTTCAACTGGAAGTGACAAACAACACTAGTTCTTGGTTTGTTCGAGTACCTACAGAAGCCAACATTGCTGACATTCCGTCACGATTCCAAATGCATCCTTTCTTTGAACTTGCTACGAATGATTCAGACAAAGCATCCGAGTGTTTACAATTCTTTCTTGCAGAGGTTGTTGGGGCGAAGCAGATGAAAAACAAAAGGGGGAGGTGATTCAATCAGCTACGCCCCATGTTTGAAAAAGAAGTTGTCCTCTGCTGCTGCACTTGCAAGAGTCTTCACGATGAAGCTTTTCAACGAAAATCGAATTGTGTTGACACGCGGCAAAGACAAGTCATTGTCGTGTGCAGCATTTGCTTTCAAGGGTGGAGAGTGGTGGGAGGTCATCAAATGATGACTGGTTGATGGTCGGAAAGACCCACCCAACAACCACCCATGTTCATCAACCTAACCACACCGTACGGTGATTCAATCAGCTACGCCCCATGTTTGTAAAAGAATCTGTCCTCTGCTGCTGCACTTGCAAGAGTCTTCACGGGAAGTAAACCCGACCTTCTCCCCCGAGCAAAAACGTGCGTGCGTTTCCAATGTTCATTGCCCCACACTTGATTGAAAATGGCGGTGACAATCAGGATGAAAGTGAAGGAAATGATGACAGAGAGGGAAATGATGAAAACGATGAGAACAAATGATGGAAATCATGAAACTGATGAAAATGATGTTGTTTTTGTTGTCGCTGCCTGACGACGATGATAACGATAATGGCGAATACGGTCAGCTTTTGCGTTTGTGCTGCATGCAGAGGGCAGTTGGAACTGGTGCATGGTAGTTTTTTGGCTATTGTAGTTGCGGATTCAACAACGTGGAATTTGGGCATTCAGACGCAACCCTGAAAATTTGGTGATCCAAAAACACTAGAAGATAAAACGCATCACAACATGTTAATTTCAAACACAAAATGATGAAAATCGCAGTCCGCATTGCGGTTTTGAACAAACAAAATAAGTGGAAAGGTTGGCACGCAGATTTTTTTCGTAGCCGCTGGCAATGGACATTCCATTTGTGAATGTTGTGAACAATCATGTGAGAGTTGCTTGCAACCCAGCACGCCGCCAAACTTGTTTGCTGGACAAATGTTGTGTTGGTGTAATTCTTTATTTGCACGTTTCGGAAAATGTTGCACAAAAGGGGGATTGAATGCGGATCCTGAGGCGCCAACACACAAACACTGGACCTCAAACGAATGGGCGCCGCTACCATGCGGAAGAAACTGGTCTCAATTGGTTGAAATGTCCGTTCCAAATTGTTGCGGTTGATAAAACAGTTGAGTGTTTGTCTTGGATCTACTGAAATGGGACAATAAGTGGTTGGGTATTAATTGCGAACACATGTGAAAATTGTGTGCAAGTGCGAACTTGTTTTTTGTGGTTTGGCACAGTTTCCAAACAATTTTTGTTCACTTCAAAATGCAAAATCACAATTTTGAATTTAATTTTTGAAATGAATGCTAAGGAGGAAATCTTCGGCGCCGAGCTTAAAATTTGACGCCACTTTGACCAATGTTTGTTCGCAACATATTGTTGCCCTGCAAATTGCACATTGCAGGTTGGCGTTTTTGGGTCTGATTCCGGCCCTGAAATGCTTCGGGGGTGGCCGGAGGTGCAACGTGTGTTGGTGAACAGAATTCAATTGCATCAAACGGAACAGGTTCACAACTCTTTATCTGTTGATTGTATTGAGTACACGATACTACAGGTGTTTTGATGTCCATTTGTTGGTGCAGGTCTCGGGCAGGACTGAAAGCGGACATGTGCTCAGAATATCTCAGAATCACGTACCAACTGGTTTTCATGGTTCTTTGGCATCCTATGTTTCACAGATTGCGTGTTTGGCAATTGTATCGATCGGTCAATGGCAATCAACAATTTAATCAGCATAGTTTGTTGAATGTCCTAGCAAACTAGTAGGCATGGAACCTTCGATGGATTGCCCGTTCGGCTTCTCAACCACTTGCCGAATTTGTTATATTTGTGCCCACTTCGTCGTCCCATGGTTCTTCGTTTTACATGTTTTGATGTTTGATGGTACTTGATGAGACTTGATGATACTTGTATCAGGCGTAAAACTTGTACTGTATCGTGAACACATCAACAAACCCACTTCCATCACAAAGACAACACATCATCACAACATCCAGCCGAAGAACATTCATCCATTGGCAACGCCCATACATGATTACAACACTCATTAAAATCGTCGGAACAAAACTTGGACTTGGGTGACCTGGGTGACCAAACAACTTCCATTGCAAATGCGCCAACATGTAGCGACATCTCTGGCATCCGTGTCACACATAATGTTTCATCACAACTACAATCTACAACATCCGTCACAACATGACATAAGACACCATTGACAATAAGAAAAATGCCAAAGACAAATGGAAAAATGGAAATGAAAACAACCACACAGCAAAAAAAACAAATCAACCCCACATGTCACATTCACAAAACACACCGGCATTAGCGCTTAGCCGGCAGATGTATTTCCCTGTTAGTTATGCGGCATTTGCCCTCAAAAGCCTCAAATTCTGGATAGATTGTAGGTAGTTTCCAACAGCACCGACTGTTCGGCTTCAATCCTTGGGTCTGGGAATGGTGCGTCGTTTGTTTACTGAACCCAAAAAGCAGAACGGAATCGAACACCATGAAACCCTGCAACCTGCTCGTGAGAGCTTGAAAGCTGGGGTAATTTCGATAGATGCAATAAATGCCGATACAGAAAATAAATTTCATTGAGTATCAGTATAAGGGTTCATTCCAATCCTGATGTTTTTGCAGGGAACCACTTCTTTATTTTTTTCGTGGATGCTAGGTGTGTGCTGTGTGCTCATATCATTTTTCCACCCAGACTGCAGTTGTTTGTTTTGATTTTGAAATAGCCTTTGGTTGAATGTTCCCTGTTTGCTTGACAAACCAGGCCTTGAAGGTGACCGAAGAGGCAATGGTGCTTTGGAAAATTATTGTGAATGATTCAGATGGATTTGGCGATTGGAAACTGTTGATTGGTGTTGGTCTGTCTCAAGTTTTCAAACCCAAAATGACGATGACAAATGAGGTCTACATTCATTTGTTTTGTTAGGACTGGTTAACTGTTAAAATTCGCGGGAACGCAAATTGAAGCACAGAACGAACTTAGTTGCTGGAAAACAATATGCGATAGTGCTCGTGTTGCATGTTCATGTTCAATTTTTTCCCACATTTTTTGGATGCCTTTGCCTCCTTTGTGTTTGGACAATGCAGATGTTTGACAATTTTCTGACACACTCCAGGATCATTTAGGTTCCGTTTTGATCTGAGCATTCGAACAGATTCGAACAGCTTAAACCAATAGGAACTGAGCAGGAACTGTCCTTAACTGCTGATACTGCTGCCTGAACTGACCGCTTTGACCGTTTCCCTGGAGGCAGTGGAGAAGCCTCGCTGGAAAGCCAAGCGTCTCCGCAAACCCACTGGTGTCGAGGGCTTACTCCGAACACAGTATGATCTTAAAACGATACGTCGATACGTCGCACGGAGAGGAGAAACATAGAAATTATAGAAACCGCAACTGTAAACATCTGAATTACTCTGAAGACTTTGAACAATTGCATCAAGGCTCTACGAAAGTGGGGCGGTGTTGGATTCAAAGCTGGATCCTTGGATATTCTCGGTGTTTTCATCCCATTGTTCCTTAACTTATGATTCAAATTTGACACGACCATGTTTAAGTTTGATTGCACAAATTTCTATTGGATTCTCGCAGATCAACCCAAACATTTGAACAAAAAGACTGCAAGTCTGAATCGTTTGAGATGCCATATTTTGTTGGGGAAATTGACTTAGATCAGACAAGATGGTTTGGCTTTCCGTCCACAAGTCTTCCAGGAGGAGCAGGCCTGTAGCGGTTGGGTCAGACTATTGACTACCCAAGCTCGCCAGTCTCACTTGCTGTGTACATCAACTTTGTTACCACCTTGCAGGCCACCAAGGTGAAGTGGAAACCAAAGCGGGAAAACTGGCAAGGCGGGACACTGAAAGTGTAAGACGTTGCAAAACTTGGAAGACATTGTTGTCTCAAGTTGGTCCATGTTGGCCCATACTGCCATGGTAGCCTTGCAGGCGCCACAAGAAAAATTAATTGAAAACCGCCACTCGCCCGACTCGCCTCACTCGCCCTACTTGCCCTTCGCTAGCAAATGAACTGAAATCCGCCACTCGCCCCACTTGCCTCACTTGCCCCACTCGCCCCACTTGCCTTGCAGAAAAAATTATTGATTTTGGCCACTCCACTTGCTCGCTTTCCCCACTCGCCCCGCTTGCTGGAGGATTGGGGGTAGGCAGGGCAAGCAGGGCGGCCGGGGCAAGTGGGGGCAAGTGGGGGCAAGTGGGGCAAGCGGGGGCAGTGGCGCAAGCGGGGTAAACGGGAAGAACCAACGATTTTGCGTCGGTTTGCAAGTAGGGCAAGTGGGGCAAGCGGGGCAAGGAGGAAGATTCACCTACTTCCCTGAGAAGTGGACCAAGTGGGACCAAGTGGGATGTCTCAATGCCGGTCCCGTCGGTCCTGGCGGACCTTGCCATGCCAGCTTGGGTCACTGACGACGAGGGCACCGAGGCTTTCGGCCCTTTGGCCGTTGGTCATGAGGTCGGCGGCTTAAAATGTAACCATGTTACCGCTGCGCAAGTTTTGGCACGTTTAAATGCATGTCTAAGAAAATGGGAGAAAATTTGCAAAGTGTGTGGGCATGTGAATTTGTTCAAGATTGAGAGCTTCTTGTGGCAGCTGTTGAGCTCAAAGCTTCCTGAGTCAGAACAGGGTTGAGACAGAGCTACAAAAACAGCGTTCATGAATTATATAATTTGTCCATGTCCTTTCCAAAGCAGTTATAACCTTCCGAAGCCAGGAAAATGGACCCCGAACAAAAAATTGGTCAAAGTTAGGGATTGTTTCCTCAGCTTTGCTTGAACAGATCAGAACGGGGGTGGACAGGATGGCAGAAGTCGCATGCATTGATGAGTTGAAGGCAAGACATAATGGCCTTGCCAAGGTTGTTTTAAACAACTGGCTTGCAATGTACAAGTGAATGAAGGCTTGTTTGGTAACTTCACTACAGCTGTAGCTGTAATTCTCCCCTTGATTTTCTTCTATTCTTCTTTTCTTGTCATCTTCGTTTCTTCCTTCATTTCTTTTCCTCGTTTTTTCTTTTCTTTCCTTCTTCTTGCTTCTTCCTTATGATCGATGGCATTATTATCCTGTCTCATCCCTTTACAAAATTGGTCCTTTGAAATTATATAATCTATATGGATTGTTTGCTTACAATATCGATTCAGGCATTAAAATTCTAAAAAAAGGAGTACAATTCTGCAAAATGAGTTGTTCCCCATCATCAACTGTGTTTTTGCAATCATGTCGTACCCAAAAAGTAGCAAACCAGAGATGTATTCTTTAGACGAAGTAGTATTTTCCCAACATTTCCTCAAACAAATTCCTCTAGAAAATCCATCGATTTCCGATCCCTAAAATCCAAATTCGACCTCATCTTGGGGTTAAAACTTGGGGCCAAGCCCCTCTCCCATTTCTTAGAGTCTTAGAGGTTCTTCGGCCGGGGATGCTTTTGGTGGAAAAGCTGCCGCCTTGCGTGAAAGGCTTATGGTGGAGACTTGGAAGTAAGCGTAAAAAAGTGTTTAGCAGCATGAAAGCTGCTGGGTACTTAAAGGTATTTGAATATTTTTAAGTTTTTAATGTTGGTTGCTTGAATTGAAAGAAAGAAGAAAAGAGAAATATAGAAGAAGAAGACGAAGAAGAAGAAGAAGAAACAATCCTTTTTTTAGAGCTATGCTACTTGTATTCATTTTCTACAAGAACATCCAATCCTGGGTAATTGCATTTTTTGGCTTACGCCAGGTTGTTGGCCCAAAGTTGATGTCTCACAAAATGCAAATGATCCATTGCATTTATATAAACATATTCATATGCATGTATGCATGTATGCATGCACAGTATGTATGTATGTATGCACATGCATGTATGCATGTACATGTATGTATGTATGTATGTATGTATGTATGTATGTATGTATGTATGTATGTATGTAATGTATGTATGTAATGTATGTAATGTAATGTAATGTAATGTAATGTAATGTAATGTAATGTAATGTAATGTAATGTATGTATGTATGTATGTATATATGTATATATGTATGTAATGTATGTATGTATGTATGTATGTATGTATGTATGTACTGTATGTATGCATGTATGCATGCACAGTATGTATGTATGTATGTATGTATGTATGTATGCATGTACAGTATGTATGTATGTATGTATGTATGTATGTATGTATGTATGTAATGTATGTAATGTATGTATGTAATGAAATGTATGAAATGTATGTAATGTATGTAATGTATGTATGTATGTATGTATGTATGTGTGTATGTATGTATGTATGTATGGATGGATGGATGGATGTATGTATGTATGTATGTATGTACTGTATGTATGCATGTATGCATGCACAGTATGTATGTATGTATGTATGTAATGTATGTATGTAATGTATGTAATGTATGTAATGTATGTAATGTATGTAATGTATGTAATGTATGTAATGTATGTAATGTATGTATGTAATGTATGTATGTTATGTATGTATGTTATGTATGTATGTTATGTATGTATGTTATGTATGTATGTTATGTATGTATGTTATGTATGTATGTATGTATGTATGTATGTATGTATGTATGTATGTATGTATGTATGTATGTATGTATGTATGTATGTATGTATGATGTATGCAATGTATGAATGTATGTAATGTATGTAATGTATGTAATGTATGTAATGTATGTAATGTATGTAATGTATGTAATGTATGTAATGTATGTAATGTATGTATGTATGTATGTATGTATGTAATGTATGTAATGTATGTAATGTATGTAATGTATGTAATGATGTAATGTATGTAATGTATGTAATGTATGTAGTGTATGTAATGTATGTATGTATGTATGTAATGTAATGTAGTGTAGTGTAGTGTAATGTAATGTAATGTAATGGTATGTATGTATGTAATGCATGTAATATTTGTACTGTATGTAATGTATGTAATGTATGTTAATGTAGTATGTCTGTAAGGTTGTAACCGTATGTACTGTATGATAGGTATGGAACGGGGTAACGTATGGAATGTCTGTCAGTATGTTAATGTATGTAATGTATGTTAATTATGTAATGTATGTAAGTATTGTAATGTATGGTATGTATGTATGTATGTTACTGCATGTAATGTATGTAATGAGAGAATGGTTAGGTAATGGAGGTAATGTATGGGATAAGGGCAGTAATGTATGGTAATGTATGTAATGTAGGATGTATGTATGATGTAATGTATGTATGTCATGTATGAATGTTTTTTTTTTTTAAATTAGATGTTAATGGCCATGTACGTAATTGTAATGTATGTATGTAATGTAATGTAAGGTAGTATGTAATTTAATGTAATGTTATGTAAGTAAGACTGTAATGTAATGTCATGTTGTAATGTAATGTAGGTAAGTATGTAATGTAATGCAATGCAAGCAATGCAATTGCAATGCAATGTAATGTTACGGTAATGTATGTAATGTATGTATGTTGTAGGCAATGCATGTATGCATGTACAGTATGTATGTATGTATGCATGTATGCATGCACAGTATGTATGTATGTATGTATGTATGCACAGTATGTATGTATGTATGTATGTATGTGTGTATGTATGTATGCACATGCATGTATGCATGTACAGTATGACAGTATGACAGTATGTATGTATGTATGTATGTATGTGTGTATGTATGTATGTATGCATGTATGCATGCACAGTATGTATGTATGTATGCACATGCATGTATGCATGTACAGTATGTATGTATGTATGTCTGTATGTATGTATGTATGTATGTATGTATGCACTGTATGTATGTATGCATGCATGTATGCATGCACAGTATGTATGTATGTATGTATGCACATGCATGTATGCATGTACTGTATGTATGTATGTATGTATGCATGCATGCATGCATGCATGCATGCATGTATGTATGTATGTATGTATGCACATGCATGTATGCATGTACAGTATGACAGTATGACAGTATGTATGTATGCATGTATGTATGTATGTATGTACGTATGCATGTATGCATGTATGCATGTATGCATGTATGCATGTATGCATGTATGCATGTATGCATGTATGCATGTATGCATGTATGCATGTATGCATGTATGCATGTACAGTATGTATTACAGTATGTATGTATGTATGTATGTATGTGTGTATGTATGTATGTATGTATGTATGTATGTATGTATGTATGTATGTATGTATGTATATATGCATGTATGTATGGATGTATGGATGTATGGATGTATGGATGTATGTATGTATGTATGTATGCATATATGCATGTATGTATGTATGTATGGATAGATGGATGGATGGATGGATGCATGTACTGTAGCCATTTTGGCTCAAGGTATAACACTTTGTTGGTCACTGACCAAAGCTCTCTCCGATTTCAAAGCTTTGTTCTGCAGCAACGACGAAGATGGAGAAGGATCAGGCTCACGCTGTTGATCTGGCGATGGAGTTCCACAAGAATATGCAGAACAGGATGCTTCCGTCTGAAGCCATGGAGGGCTTTAGCCCACGCAGGGGAAGCTATGGAAGCGCCGTCAACAGCGAGGCAAGTGTGGAAGACACTGGAAAGGCGGATGCAGTGCCGTTTTCTGAGGGTCCAGCGGCTGAAGCAGAGTCATCTGCAGCACAGGCAGCAGCTGAGATCCCTGGTGCTGGACAGTTTCCGCCACAGTATCAGACCTTGCCGGAAGACCTTCTGCGTGAGATCGACGATTCAGGCCCTGACAAGGAGGAATGCACGCCCTTTAAAGAGGCACGCTGGGATCGCATGTCAGCGAACCCAGGACTCTTTGCAAGCCCTGAGCAAGGCATTGGAGCTGCAGCCAGACAGTGGACGAGTTCATCTCGCCTCCACCTGCACGCGCCCCACTTCGCGGGTTCGGGCTGATTATCCCCACGGAATATCAGGTACCATTCTCAGGGCAGGAGGTGCGTGGGAAGCCCAAGAAGAATAAGCAGACGCAGGTCGATGAAGGTTTTTCTGTGCAGTTGGTGGAGGTGTCGCGGAGCATGCGTGGCAGCGCTGTCACATCGATCGAGTCCTCAGCTGGGGCACAATGCTACGCTGAGGTTGTGAAGGAACTGAAGGAGCTGAAGGAGCGTATGGACGGCAATGAGCGCTACTGCATGGGCGCGATTGCTGAGATGGGAGAAAAGATGGAGTCCCTGGCCGGCCAGGTGGCAGAGTGCATGAACCTCATGCAGCATCACCACATCAAGATGTCCAGTATCATCCAGAATCGCCAGAGCGAGTCACGCCCACCTGCCAATCTTCCGTTGACTCGCCTCCCCCCGTCGTGCGCAACAAGCTGATCTACCTGTTTGATCCCACCTTCAAAGTCCTGATGCATCCAGCTGTTGAGAGCTGGTCTGTCAAGCTGCCGAAGAAGCAGATGAAGTGCCTGAAGGACATGAGCGCCCATGACCGGAAGGCCATGGTCAAGGCAATTCACAAGGCATGGGCTGATGGGGAAGCTAGGACCAACCCCAAGCAGTTCCTGAAGATTGTGATGGAGCGTGAGTTTGGCGATGAGACATGCGAACCGGAGTATCAGGCACCTAAAGAGGAGGGCTACGGAGATTTTTATTAGGTCACTGGCCAACAGTGGCTCCAGGATGATAGTAATTTTTCAGCCACAGGAATGACCGTTTGAATGCCATGGTTAGCGAGACTATGTTTGCCCTTAATGATTAATCCTGGTGCCGGCCTTTGCAACTCATCCCTATGGATTGGCGGATTGTTCAATACAACCCTTTATCACTGTTGCCTTCTGGGCGCTTGCATCACATTCTGCAAGAGGTTGGTCTTCAACATTTTGTTGGCATTGCGGGCACTGGAGGAAAAGCTTCGTCACATGATCCGCCATATACTTCTTACAAATGTGGTAAGTATTTGGTTTTTGATTTTCCTGTCAGACCTGGATCCATTTATCCTCACAAGCTATCCAGTGGTTAGGAGGGAGCTAAGGAGCTATGGGTATTCATATTCCCTATTGAATGGGGAGCTAAGGAGCTACCACGAGTTTCCCAACCACATACTAGCAAGTGTGCTGGCGTCATCATTGCAATCAGCACTCAGGCTTTCACAAATAGAAATGTTGTCCGTGTGGTGGAAGTCCCGGCTGAATTTTCTGGTCGCGTGGACTCTGTCAGAGTACGGCGGAGTGATGTGGATTTTTTCTTCTTGTCAGTATATGTTCCCGCTGAGCCACGGACAATGCAAGAGCGACAGCGGGTTGGTAAGCTGTGGGCTTACATTGGTCGCTTCTTGGACGCTGTGCCGGCATGGTGCGTGCCTATCCTATGTTTGGATGCCAAGGGCCGTGTGGGCAGCCATGCGTCTGCTGCTGTTGGCCATGCTGACTGCCAACGCGAAAACTGGAATGGGCAGCAGCTGCGGGAATTTTGCGAACGTCATCATTTATGTTTGGTCAATAAATTTTTCAATGTTGGTCCTACCTATAGAGATGAATTTTATACATTGCTATACCATCATCATTGCTCCCTTCTGTCAAGTCATGTGCTGTTTTTCATGGTTCCGGGCAACGGCTGCAAAAGATTGCTACCCCTGGCTGGAGAGACCATCGGCCCCTACATCGTGCTTTTGCCCACAAGTTGTGCTACCAACAGTCTGCAGGGCCAGATTTTCACGGTTGGAATTCCGACTTGCTGGTCCGTGGTGTTTTGGACTGCTATGGCAGGGAAACGCTTCTTCACAATGTTCAGACAGCCCTCCAGGCACAGTCTTTGGAATAATTGGCTGATGGCCCGCCTGGCCCATACTGGCGACACCTCACTGCCGTGGTGCGAGATGAAGCTACAAAAGTGTTTGGGAAAAAAGCTGGTTTCTCGGCCAACCGGCCTCTGGACACGCAGCAAGCATTTGATGACCGGGCTCTTGCAATGGAACAACTTGTGCAGATTTCACCTACTGTATGCGGTTGCAATGCGATTTTTCACATCTCCACGATCTACATCGGGTTTTAAAAGCTTGGTCACGTGTTGTGCAATTTTGGAAGGCTCGCAAGCGACACGAAGAGCTGCTCAAGCGTGATCGCCGAGTTGTCCGTAGTCGCCAGTTGTTTGAATTTCATGATGCTTGGACTGGCAGGCATCATGCTCGCATGTGGAAAGCAGCGCGGTCATTGGCGCACAGAGCTCTGGGTCCCAAACGCAGACGATATGATGTTCCTATTGCTGAGCAGCCTAGTGCCCAAAGCCGAACCCGAAGTCGAACCTCCCCATGCAACCCCCCCCGCCAAAAGTTTGCTGGCATGATGCACCGGGCTTTGTACAGACATTGCTCGAAATGACTATCGAACCCGAAGCCGAACCCGAAGTCGAACCTCCCCAACCCCCCCTCGACAGAAAAAAAGGTTGCTGGGATGATGCACCGGGCTTTGTACGGAAATTCCTCGCAATGCCCAACGAACCCGAAGCCGAACCCGAAGTCGAACCTCCCCAACCCCCCCATCCACAAAAGAAAACGATTTGCTGGGATGATGCACGAGGCTTTGTACAGACATTGCTCGCGATGACCACCGAACCCGACGCCGAGCCCGAAGTCGAACCTCCCCAACCCTCCTCCTCCACACATAAAAAAAAGGTGTGCTGGGATGATGCGCCGGGCTCTGTGCAAGCATTGCTCGCAATGACCACCGAACCCGAAGTCGAACCTTCCCACCCCCTCCCTCAAAAAAAAAACACGGGATGATGCCCCCCCTCTCCAACCCGAAGTCGAAGTTGAACCTCCCCAACCCCCCCCATCCACAAAAGAAAACGGTTTGCTGGGATGTTGCGCGAGGCTTTGTATACAGACATTGCTCGCGATGACCACCGAACCCGAAGCCGAACCCGAAGTCGAACCTTCCCACCCCCTCCCTCCAGAAAAAATTACAAGCAGTGACAGTGATGCCCCTCCTCCAACCCGAAGTCGAAGTCGAAGTCGAACCTCCCCCAGCCCCCGTGACTAGCGGGTAAGGGGTGCAGGGGGGAGGGTGCTGCGCCTCCCCCTGCGAGGCGGTTCTTCAGTGGAGCCTGAGGGCAAAGCACTTGTGCAAGATCCATGTCTTGGATCCTCTACAGGATCCATGTCGAAGTCGAAGTCGATCCTTCCCACCCCCTCTCCATACCAGAGTGTACAGGGAAAAGATGAGACTATCATCATCAGGTAACAACAGAGCACTTGTGCAAGATCCATGTCTCGGA
>CAMXCT020004379.1:441483-448983 GCA_947184155.2 Cladocopium goreaui
CCGGCAGAGGACGCAGAAGAAGTTCCTCGCCGTCAACTCCTGGCTGGGGGAGGATCCTTGGCCGCCACTGGCTTGCAACTGAGTCTCCAGCAAAATCGCGGCGCAGCTCTCTCTGTGGAACCTGAGCGTGAACAAGTTCTTTCCTGGTTCACAGCTGAGAGTAGCGTCGACCGCGCAGCAAAGCTGTGGGACAGTTCTACGTTGCATAGACCGGTGATGGACAAAACCCGGGCCTTCACAGTGCACAGGCCTTGGTTTGGCTGCTGCTCCGGCGGCCAAATCCCAGAGATGCACCGTGCCACTGCACAGGATGCCTTTGGTTTGCGGCAAAGGGTCACTGCAGTGTACGGCCCGCCGAAATGGAGCACCATTGCTGCCATTCGCTTAGCCTGCTGGCAGCTGCCCACACAAAGCAAGAAACCCGTGCAATTCATGACTGATCTTTGCTACCCGCTGCTGCGGTGGGCTGTTGGTCGGGAAGGGATGACTTTCGTACCTTGCCCCACCGACGGTGCCCAGACATTCGTGGATGCCAATTTGGATGAGCACATGGAAATGCAACATGATGCCTTCCTCCAGCCGGGCAGGCACGAAGAAGCCAAGTATTGCGCGCCAAATTCAATCGCATGGCTTTGTCTTTGCATGTCTTGCAAGCAGTCTGTGCAGCCTGGCGGTCTACTGCCGATGCCACAGACATCGCTGACACATGGGGGCTAGACTTCCAAGCAGACGCGCAGATCCCAAAACAAGTCTTTGAATTTGCTTATGCTTTCTGTGACCACGCAGAGAAAGTTTGGGAGCTTCTGGATTTCGCCCGCAAAGGGCATGCGTTGCCAGCTGAGGCAGCCGCGCAGGTCCAAGCTAGCCAGCTGCCTCCACTGGTTCCTGCAAAGAACTGGCAAAGAACTATGATTTCGAGGCTTTGATGACTTCGATGCGTGGCAGCCAGCATGGCCCGGGAAATGATGCCTTGGATGCATTGACAGACTTGGGCCCTTCCCTTCCGTGCATCCTCTTGGTCTTTGTGCAATGTACATGTTTGGAAGCGGTCTCGCAGACAGTCCGGCCGACCATATGCTTCTGGATATGCGCAGGGTCGGTCTCGCATTGAAGCTATTTTGCAGCAACATTTTGTCGCGGAACGGCTCAGGGTTGCTGGCTTTAGCTTCATTTCGTGTTTCCATGACATTGCCAATGCTTTTCCTTCGATGGACCACGGCCGCCTTCGAGAAGTCCTGCGACAAGCTGCTCACCCTGATGATTTTCCTCTCCTTGTCCAACGTGTGCCGGGCTCTGGCACTCTCCAAGGCGACGCAATTGCTGAAGATCTTTTTCTGGAAGCCTATCACCCAGTGGTGGATGCGTGGACCGCTGACCTTGGTTGGCAACATTGTGATTATCAGGTTTTGGCTTTTTCACCTTTGGATTTGGCAACCATCGATTTGGCTGTCACTACATTTGCTGATGATTTATGCAGAAAGATTTTCGTTGAGTCGCCCGAGGATGCAAATCAGAAAGTACGACGTAGCAATCAGGCACTGGGGCCCTGGCCGCAGCAGGCATGGCACAGAACACCAGCAAACAAGAACATGTGGCTTTCTTTGGCGGCAAACACAAGTACAGCCACAACCGCCAAATTTTCCATCAACAACTGCTACCAGGAAAAGCAGTCCCCTTTGCCAAATATCTGGGCGGCTTTCAGACCCACAATTTTTCTCCTGTGCATGAGCTTGATTTCCGGGTATCCCGCGCTTTTGTTGCATGGAGCACACTTCGAGGTCTCTGCATGGTATTCGCGCGGACTTCCCTGGCGAGGTCTGCGTGGCTTTTTTTTGGGTATGGTGTATGAAGTTCTGTTCTCGGGTTTGGAAGTATTGCTTTTGTCTACAGGGCATTTACAACGGCTGGATCGTGTGGTGCTGGGCTATGGTTGCAAACTCATGCGCGGAAAAGGCTGCATACAAACACAAACTGACACTGGTGATACCAAGTACAAGGAGCTACCAAATTTGGAAGTATTTAGCTACCTTGGAGTGGCACCTGCCTACACTGAGCTCCGGATTCGGCGCCTCAAATTTCTGCAAATGTTGGCCAGAGATCCTTTCAAACACGTTCAAATTATTACAGCAATTTTTGGAACTTTTGATTTTGATGCAGAACCCACTCTGGATCCCTTGCAAGGCGTGGACCCAAGTGCCAACAAATATGCCTTGCTTTTCTGGAAAGACTTGCAGGCATTGGCTTGCCTTGATTCTGCTCATTGGCTTTTGGAGATCGCTGATGGCAACATTATTGCCTTTCTTACAGATCTTGCTTCTGATTTTATTCACGTGGATGTTACTGAGCTCCGTGCCGCGGACCTTTCTGTGCACATCCCTCCCCCTGGACAGGCCTGTGCTCATCCTGTGGAAGACGATATCGAGCCGCTGCCAGATGAACCTTTGCAACACTGTAATATTGTGCTTGAAGACGGCAGCGTGTGTGGAAAACAGTTTCATTCCTTGCGTGATCTTTTGCTACACCAACGACGGAGCAAAGCGTTCAACCACAGTACAGTTTCTGATTTTTTTCAAAGCGGCTCATGTTAATCAGTGTCCTTGGTGTTTTATGGTACATGCTAACATTATTTCAACTCGAAGACATATCAGACAACGGCTTCATACTGGAGTGTGCCCTCTGATTCCCGGTGCGGAAGTTCTGTTTTCGCGCACCCAACGCCCCCTGCCGGTTTGGTGTGCAAATTTTGCGGGCATAAGAGCGATGACTTGCTGCAGCTTTTTTCTCACATCAGATCTCATTTCCCGTAACGTTCATTTCAGCATGGATGGTTGGCGCAGCAGACCTGCAGGGCCAGGGGACGGTGATGTCCCTGCTGGCAAGGTGCGGGCGGTGTCGCCCAATGAGGACACTGTGTTGCTACGCAAGGCAGTTGCATTGGTGTCCAAGATGACCCTCTGCCAAGAGCTTGAGATTCGCGAACTTCAAGCTGCAGTGTTTCGCTGCTTCCTTTTGAAGGAGCCCAACCCTATCATTGGTGCTATGAAGACTTCTGTGGGGACTTTCTGGGAAAAAGCCAAGCAAGCTCGGGCAGCCGGGGGCAATAACAGCCCTGTGGGCGAAGTTCATGCACATGCATGTGCCGCTGTCACGGAAGTTGCCGCTGCACAGCCCAGCTTAGAGAGCCTCACAAAGAACGCAATTGTGACCCACCAAGCTGCCATGACACATCCTGATATGGTCGCGGGGATTGTTTACCTTGCCAAGCTCAAAAAAGCATTCAACAAGGGTGAGTACAAGCTTTTACTTGGCCGTCCACCTGGGGCACCAAGACCTGTTGCAAGCTGTTGTTGCTGGCATTCTGGCTACTGGTGCTGTGGAGAAACGCGGCACAGCGCCGCAAAGTGGAATGGCGCGAGAGCTTCAAGGATTGGTGGACCACTTGGCTGAAGTGAGTGGCTAATTTGAAAATTTTCATTTTTTGATGTTCTGCAGCGGCACTTCTTTTGGATGAGTTGTGTAGGTGCTCTGCAGCACCGTAGCATTGTAAGTCCACGCTTAATGCGCGGCAGCTGTGTTGAGCTTGAGCCCTGTCGCTCTGTGGGGGCACGCGGCCTGGGTTTGGTAGAAAGAGGGAGGCCCGAGTGACTGCCTCTCGCTACGTCGTGACAGGCTCTGTTGCCCATGACGGTTGAGTTGAGTTGAGTATGCATGTACAGTACGTATGTAAGCATGTATGCATGCACAGTATGTATGTATGTATGCACATGCATGTAAGCATGTACAGTATGTATGTATGCATGTATGCATGCACAGTATGCATGTATGCACATGCATGTATGCATGTACAGTATGCATGTATGCATGTATGCACATGCATGTATGCATGTACAGTATGTATGTATGCATGTATGCATGTACAGTATGCATGTATGCACATGCATGTATGCATGTACAGTATGTATGTATGCATGTATGCATGTACAGTATGCATGTATGCACATGCATGTATGCAGGTACAGTATGCATGTATGCACATGCATGTATGCATGTATGCATGTACAGTATGCATGTATGCACATGCATGTATGCATGAACGGTATGTATGTATGTATGCATGTATGCATGTACAGTATGCATGTATGCACATGCATGTATGCATGTACAGTATGCATGTATGCACATGCATGTACAGTATGCATGTACAGTATGCATGTATGCACAAGCATGTATGCATGTACAGTATGCATGTATGCATGTATGCAAATGCATGTATGCATGTACACTATGTATGTATGTATGGATGTATGTATGTATGCATGTATGCACATGCACGTATGCATGTACAGTCTGTGTGTATGTATGTACGCATGTATGCATGTACAGTATGTATGTACGCACATGCATGTATGCATGTACAGTATGTATGTATGCATGTATGCATGTACAGTACATGCATGTATGCATGTACAGTATGTATGTATGCATGTATGCATGTACAGTATGCATGTATGCACATGCATGTAGGCATGTATGCATGTACAGGATGCATTTATGCACATGCATGTATGTATGCATGTATGCATGTGCAGTATACATGTATGCACATGCATGTATGCATGTATGCATGTACAGTATGCATGTATGTATGTATGTATGCATGTATGCATGTATGCATGTATGCATGTATGCATGTATGCAGGTACAGTATGCATGTATGCACATGCATGTATGCATGTATGCATGTACAGTATGCATGTATGCACATGCATGTATGCATGAACGGTATGTATGTATGTATGCATGTATGCATGTACAGTATGCATGTATGCACATGCATGTATGCATGTACAGTATGCATGTATGCACATGCATGTACAGTATGCATGTACAGTATGCATGTATGCACAAGCATGTATGCATGTACAGTATGTATGTACAGTATGCATGTATGCACATGCATGTATGTATGTACAGTATGTATGTATGTATGCATGTATGCATGTACAGTATGCATGTATGCACATGCATGTATGCATGTATAGTATACATGTATGCACATGCATGTACAGTATGTATGTATGCATGTATGCATGTACTGTATGCATGTATGCACATGCATGTATGCATGTACAGCATGTATGTATGCATGTATGCGTGTACAGTATGTATGTATGTATGTATGCATGTACAGTATGCATGTACAGTATGCATGCTTGCATGTATGCATGTATGCATGTATGCACATGCATGTATGCATGTACGGTGTGTATGTATGCATGTATGCATGTACAGTATGCATGTATGCACATGCATGTATGCAGGTACATTTTGTATGTAGGTTTGTGTGTATGTATGTATGTATGAATGAATGAATGTATGTATGTATGTATGTACAGTATGTATGCATGTATGTATGCATGTATGCATGTATGCATGTATGCACATGCATGTATGCATGTACAGTATGTATGTATGCATGTATGCCTGTACAGTATGCATGTATGCACATGCATGTATGCATGTGCAGTATTCATGTATGCATGTATGCATGTATGCATGTACAGTATGTATGTAAGCACATGCATGTATGCATGTACAGTATGTATGTATGTATGTATGTATGTATGCGTGTATGCATGTACAGTATGCATGTTAACACATGCATGTATGCATGTACAGTATGTATGCATGTATGCATGTACAGTATGCATGTATGCACATGCATGTATGCATGTACAGTATGCATGTATGCACATGCATGTACAGTATGCATGTATGCACATGCATGTATGCATGTACAGTATGTATGTATGCATGTACGCATGTACAGTATGCGTGTATGCACATGCATGTATGCATGTACAGTATGTATGTATGCATGTATGCATGTACAGTATGCATGTATGCACATGCTTGTATGCATGTGCAGTATGTATGCATGTATGTATGCATGTACAGTATGCATGTGTGCACATGCATGCATGCATGTACAGTATGTATGTATGTATGTATGTATGTTTGCATATATGCATGTATGCATGTATGCATGTATGCATGTACAGTATGCATGTAAGCACATGCATGTATGCATGTACAGTATGTATGTATGCATGTATGCATTTACAGTATTCATGTATGCACATGATGCATGTATGCATGTACAGTATGTGTGTATGCATGTATGCATGTAAAGGATGCATGTATGCACATGCATGTATGCATGTACAGTATGTATGTATGCATGTATAAATGTACAGTATGCATGTATGCACATGCATGTATGCATGTACAGTATGTATGTATGTATGCATGTATGCGTGTACAGTATGAGTGTATGCACATGCATGTATGCATGTGAAGTATGTATGTATGCATGTATGCATGTGAAATATGCATGTATGCACATGCATGTATGCATGTACAGTATGTATGTGTGCATGTATGCATGTACAGTATGCATGTATGCACATGCATGTATGCATGTACAGTATGTATGTATGCATGTATGCATGTACAGAAACCATGTATGCACATGCATGTATGCATGTACAGTATGTATGTATGTATGTATGCATGTATGCATGTACAGTATGCATGTATGCATGTATGCATGTATGCATGTATGCATGTCCAGTACATGTTTGCACATGCATGTATGTTTCCATGTATGCATGTATGCATGTACAGTATGCATGTATGCACATGCATGTATGCATCTATGCATGTATGCATGTATGCATGTACAGTATGCATGTAAGCACATGCATGTATGCATGTATGCATGTATGCATGTATGCATGTATGCATGTACAGTATGCATGTACAGTATGCATGTATGCGAATGCTTGTATGCATGTATGCATGTACAGTATGCATGTATGCATGTATGCATGTATGCATGTACAGTATGCATGTAAGCACATGCATGTATGCATGTATGCATGTACAGTATGCATGTATGGACATGCATGTATGTATGCATGTATGCATGTATGCATGTACAGTATGCATGTATGCATGTATGCATGTATGCATGTATGCATGTATGCATGTATGCATGTGCAGTATGCATGTATGCATGTATGCATGTACAGTATGTATGTATGCATGTATGCATGTACAGTATGCATGTATGCACATGCATGTATGCATGTGCAGTATGTATGTATGCATGTATGCATGTATGCATGTACAGTATGCATGTATGCAAATGCATGTATGTATGCATGTATGCATGTATGCGTGTACAGTATACATGTATGCACATGCATGTATGCATGTTTGCATGCATGCATGTATGCATGTATGCGTGCATGCATGTGTGCATGTATGCATGTATGCATGTATGCGTGTATGCTTGTATGCGTGTATGCATGTATGCATGTATAGTATGCATGTAAGCAGATGCATGTATGCATGTATGCGTGTATGCATGTGTGCAAATATGCATGTATGCATGTATGCATGTATGCATGTATGCATGTATAGGCGTATGCGTGT
>CAMXCT020004379.1:453983-456483 GCA_947184155.2 Cladocopium goreaui
TGTATGTATGTATGCATGCATGCATGTATGCATGTACAGTATGCATGTATGCGCATACATGTATGCATGTACAGTATGCATGTATGCACATGCATGTACAGTATGCATGTACAGTATGCATGTATGCACATGCATGTATGCATGTACAGTATGTATGTACAGTATGCATGTATGCACATGCATGTATGCATGTACAGTATGTATGTATGTATGCATGTATGCATGTACAGTATGCATGTATGCACATGCATGTATGCATGTACAGTATGCATGTATGCACATGCATGTACAGTATGTATGTATGCATGTATGCATGTACAGTATGCATGTATGCACATGCATGTATGCATATACAGCATGTATGTATGCATGTATGCGTGTACAGTATGTATGTATGTATGCATGTACAGTATGCATGTACAGTATGCATGCTTTCATGTATGCATGTATGCATGTATGCACATGCATGTATGCATGTACGGTATGCATGTATGCATGTACAGTATGCATGTATGCACATGCATGTATGCATGTACCGTATGTATGTATGTTTGTGTGTATGTATGTATGAATGAATGAATGAATGTATCTATGTATGTATGTATGTATGTACAGTATGTATGTATGTATGCATGTATGCATGTATGCATGTATGCATGTATGCATGTATGCACATGCATGTATGCATGTACAGTATGTATGTATGCATGTACGCATGTACTTTATGCATGTATGCACATGCATGTATGCATGTGCAGTATGTATGTATGTATGCATGTATGCATGTATGTACAGTATGCATGTATGCACATGCGTGTATGCATGTGTGCATGTACAGTTTGCATGTATGCACATGCATGTATGCATGTACAGTATGTATGTATGTATGTATGCATGTACAGTATGTATGTATGTATGTTTGCATATATGCATGTATGCATGTATGCATGTATGCATGTACAGTATGCATGTAAGCACATGCATGTATGCATGTACAGTATGTATGTATGCATGCATGTATGCATGTACAGTATGCATGTATGCACATGATGCATGTATGCATGTACAGTATGTGTGTATGCATGTATGCATGTAAAGGATGCATGTATGCACATGCATGTATGCATGTACAGTATGTATGTATGCATGTAAAAATGTACAGTATGCATGTATGCACATGCATGTATGCATGTACAGTATGTATGTATGCATGTATGCGTGTACAGTATGAGTGTATGCACATGCATGTACGCATGTGAAGTATGTATGTATGCATGTATGCATGTGAAATATGCATGTATGCACATGCATGTATGCATGTACAGTATGTATGTATGTATGTATGCATGTACAGTATGCATGTATGCACATGCATGTATGCATGTACAGTATGTATGTATGCATGTACAGAAACCATGTATGCACATGCATGTATGCATGTACAGTATGTATGTATGTATGTATGCACATGCATGTACAGTATGCATGTACAGTATGCATGTATGCATGTATGCATGTATGCATGTATGCATGTATGCATGTCCAGTACATGTTTGCACATGCATGTATGTTTGCATGTATGCATGTATGCATGTACAGTATGCATGTATGCACATGCATGTATGCATCTATGCATGTATGCGTGTATGCATGTACAGTGTGCATGTAAGCATGTATGCATGTATGCATGTATGCATGTATGCATGTATGCACATGCATGTAGGCACGTATGCATGTACAGGATGCATTTATGCACATGCATGTATGTATACATGTATGCATGTGCAGTATGCATGTAAGCACATGCATGTATGCATGTATGCATGTATGCATATACAGTATGCATGTATGCACATGCATGTATGTATGCATGTATGCATGTATGCATGCACAGTATGCATGTATGCATGTATGCATGTATGCATGCATGTATGCATGTATGCATGCATGTATGCATGTATGCATGTGCAGTATGCATGTAAGCACATGCATGTATGCATGTATGCATGTATGCATGTATGCATGTATGCATGTGTGCATGCTTGCATGTATGCATGTACAGTATGCATGTATGCACATGCATGTATGCATGTACGGTATGTATGTATGCATGTATGCATGTATGCATGTACAGTATGCATGTATGCAAATGCATGTATGTATGCATGTATGCATGTATGCATGTTTGCATGCATGCATGTATGCATGTATGCGTGTATGCATGTGTGCATGTATGTATGTATGTATGCATGTATGCGTGTATGCTTGTATGCGTGTATGCATGTATGCATGTATAGTATGCATGTAAGCAGATGCATGTATGCATGTATGCGTGTATGCATGTGTGCGTGTATGCGTGCGTGCCGGTATGGATGTATGCAAGTATGCAAGTATGGAAGGTATGCAAGTATGCATGTATGTAAGTATGCATGTATGCATGTATGCATGTATGCCATGCATGTATGCGTGTATGTGTGTATGTGTGTATGCGTGTATGCAT
>CAMXCT020004379.1:461483-510236 GCA_947184155.2 Cladocopium goreaui
TACCAGGTGCTGCGCGGCGTTTGCTTGACAGCGAAAGGTTTGAGGGCGTGCCCGTCTCTTCATTCCAAGAACGCTTGTGCACGCTTTGGCAGGGAGGTAAAAATATATGAAAGTGAGTTGTTTTCTGCTTGATGAAAGTGAGTTGTTGTCTTTTGACCATCAGTTCCGTCACAGAATCTGCAATTTTGGGCGCCTCACCTCGCCAGCGCTTCTTTGTAGCTGAAACCAGAAAATGGCAACTAGTGACGCTGCTGATGCCAAACACGAAAAACTTGTGCTCCCAGAATTGTTTTGGGTGCTAAAACCTTTGCTGATGAAATTCATTCGCTGTGTAGCAAGGCATGATGTAGAGAAGACCAAGCAGCGTAGCATCATGAAGACAAGACCAAACAGCGTAACACGATCTGATGTAACAACATTAAGCAGCATAACATCAGTTAGGGAAGGTCAAGCAGTGTAGTTTGACGTAGGGAATCATGCAGCGTAGCATCGTGAGGGCAAGACCGAATAGCACAGTATGATACAGAGCACATTAAGCAGCATCACATGAGGTAGGGAAGCCCAAGAAGCCTAACAAGAGGTAGAGAAGGTCAAGCAGCGTAGCACCATGAAGACCAGACAAAAAATTCAACAATATATATATATAGAGATTATATAGAGAACACAAGCAACATAACAAAGGAAGGTCAAGAACGTAGCATGAGGTATAAAAGATCAAGCAGCGTACCGTCTTGATGGCAAGATCAAACAGCATAACATGGCACAGGGAACACCAAGAAACATAACATGCGGTAGGGAAGGTTCAGCAGCGTAGCATGAGGTAGAGACAATCAAGCAGCGTGGCATTATGAAGACCAGATCGAGTAGCATAACATGATTCAGAGAAGATCAAGCAGCTTAACATGACGCAGGGATAGGCAGGGGAGATCAAGCGGCAGCATGAGGCGGAGAAGATCAAGCAGCCTAGCAACATGCAGACCAGATCAAAAAGCACAACCTGATGTAGGGGACATCAGGCAGCGCAACATGAGGTAGTCAAGGTCGAGCAGTGTAGCATCGCCAATGCAAGATCAAACTATCAAAAATCAAAGATCTGATGTCGAAAACACCAAGCAACAGGAGGTAGGGCGGGTGGTGAAGCAGCTTAGCATGAGGAGGATAAGATCAAACAATGCAGCAGCGTGCAGCGTGAAACAAAAATAAAAAGCATAACACAATTTAGGGGACATCAAGCAGCCTGACATGAGGAGGGAAGGCCCAGCAGCGTAACAGGACATAGAGAAGACCAAGCAGCCTAGCATCATGAAGAACAGATCAAATTTCATAACCTGATGTACACGACATCAAGCAGTTTGACATGAGGTAGGGAGGGTGAAGCAGCGCAGCATGAGGTAGATAAGATCAAGCAGCCTAGCATCATAAAGACAAGATCCGGTAGCCTAACATGATACAGAGAAGACCAGCAGCAAAACATGGCTTTGTTAAAGGCAAGCAGTGTGGCTTGATGTAGAGAAGATCAAGCAGCGTAAAAAACACGAAGACAAGATCAAAAAGAATAACGTGGTGAAGAAGACATCAAGCATCATGAGGCAGGGAAGGTCAAGCAGCGTAGCATGAGGCAGAGAAGATCAAGCAACGTATCATCATAAAGACAAGACCAAAGAGCATATGGCATAACAACTTCGAACATCAAGAAAATCAAGAAGCACAACGTCAGTAGCGAAGGCCAAGAAACGCAATATGAGAAAGATAATCAAGCAGATCGGCTTGATAAAGAATTTCTCGAACGCCTCCAGCGCCTCCAGCACCTCCAGCACCTCCATGCCTCCAGCGCCCTCAGCGCCCTCAGCGCCCTCAGCACCTTCAGCGCCCTCAGCGCCCTCAGCGCCCTCAGCACCCTCAGCGACCTCAGCGCCTTCTGCGCCTCCAGCGCCTCCAGCGCCACCCTCAGCGCCCTCAACGCCTCCAGCGCCCTCAGCGCCCTCAACGCCCTCAGGGCCTTCAGCCCCTTCAGCGCCTTCAGTGCCTTCAGCGCCTTTAGCGCCTCCAGTGCCCTCAGCGCCTTCAGCGCCCTCAGCGCCTCAGCGCCTTTAGCGCCCTCAGCACCTTCAGCGCCCTCAGCGCCCTCAGCGCCCTCAGCGCCTTCAGCGCCCTCAGCGCCTTCAGCGCCCTCAGCGCCCTCAACGCCCTCAGCGCTCTCAGCGCCCTCAGCGCCCTCAGCGCCTTCAGGGCCTTCAGCGCCCTCAGCGCCTTCAGCGCCTTCAGCGCCTCCAGCGCCCTCAGCGGTTTCAACGCCCTCAGCGCCCTCCGCGCCCTCAGCGCCTTCAGCGCCTTCAGCGCCTCCAGCGGCTGCAGCGCCTCCAGCGCTCCTACTTATCATCGACTTTTATGTAAACACTTACTGGTAGCTGCTAACTGCCAAATAGCCTCGAACTGTCCATCGTACAGGTGGGGCCCCCCCATTCGATTCCCCCTGGTCCGCGCCCAAAAATTGATTTGATGCATGTTGATAGGGAACAGCTAACATAAAGAAGGGAGTTGATGTCACATGAAAGCATGTTGACACTTTGGGCATGAAACACGTTGTCCATTTACAAGGCCCTACGGTTCAACAAAAGACTGCGCATCTCCAGCTTTCTTTTTGCAAACGAGAACCCAGGAATAAATAGCGACCAGAAAGATGGGATGCAGTTAATTGCATGAGCAAAAACAACGGCTAGAAGAATGTAGAAGTAGCTGACACAGCATGGTGTGGTGAATTATGGCTCTTGATACGATCAGTGCGCACGATGTTTCAGCAAAGATCTTGCGTCGATTTCGCGCAGAGCACAACTGCTCACACACAACTTACTCACACACAACTTGTCCACACACAACTTGTCGTCACACAGCTTGCTCACACACAGCTTACTCACACACATGCTCAAACAACTTGTCCACACACAACTTACTCACACACACATGCTCACACAACTTGTCCGCACACAACTTGTCCACGCACAACTTGTCCTCACACAACTTGCTCACACACAACTTACTCACACACAACAACCACACACTTTGTCCACACACACACACACCTTGTCCTCACACAACTTCCTCACACACAACTTCCTCACATACGTCTACACATGCAACTTGTCCACACACACCGCTGTTTGCGTAGCAGGCGTGGCACTTGGCGACATCGAGCGTCGCTTTGCGTGGCAGGCGTGGCACTTGGCGACATGGACCTTCACTTTGCGTGGCAGGCGCGGCACTTCTGGCACTGGACTGGCTCTGGTGGCGCGCTTGGGTTACTTGGCGACATCGAGCGTCGCTTTGCGTGGCAGGCGTGGCACTTGGCGACACCTCCACTTTGTGCGGCCGGCGTGGCACGTATGGCACTGGGCTGGCTCTGGTGGCGCGCTTGGGGTGGATTTGGCGCCGTGGACGCCGCTGGGGTATTCACACCGCTTTGTGACACACCATGTTTCACACTATCTTTCACACACCATCTTTGACACACCATCTTTCACACACAACTTTATCACACCCTCTCTTTCACACACAACTTTGACACACACTTCCTTTCACACACCACTTTGTCACACACCATCTTTGACACATGATCTTTCACACACCACTTTGTCACACACACACACCATCTTTCACACACAATCTTTGACACACCATCTTACACACAACTTTGTCACACACCGTCTTTCACACACCATCTTTCACACACCATCTTTGACACACCATCTTTGACACACCATCTTTCACACCACTTGGCCACACACCATCTTTCACACACCGTCACAGACCATCTTTCACACACCACTTTGTCACACACCATCTTTGACACATGATCTTTCACACACCACTTTGTCACACACCACTTTGTCACACACCATCTTTCACACACAATCTTTGACACACCATCTTACACACACACACACCATCTTTCACCACACCATCTTTCACGCACACAACTTTGTCACAAACCATTTTTCCTCCACCTCCTCTTTTGTCTTTCCTTCCTTCCCCGTCCCCGCTGCAAAATTTGTTGATCATTATTGGAAAAAGTTGACTTGTGGGGTTATGCGGTCCCTTAACTTTCTTCTCAATTCGGTGCTCTACGCGCATCACAGACACGCAGCTGAGCTCCATGCTCCAACTGGAATACTTTACGAGACCATTCGATGTTCTTCACAGGTCATGGACAATGCTCATGTTAGATAAGAAAACAATAGCAGTATGTCCCTTCGCAGCAACACTTATCGCTGAGCCGCAAGCCTTTTAATAGTTCCCACGAAACACAAGGACGGTTTCGTCTCCTGCAATTGTTGATGTTGTTTTTGCTTCAGACATCTTCACGCACTTAGCCGCATGAAGGTTACATCCATAAAGACCTACGCGCAAAGTGCCTCAACCGAGCGTCGATCGGTTGAGGCACCTTGGCCCCTCTAATTCACATAGGTTGCCAACAAACTGACTAACATTATCTTGCTTGTGGTTCTTATTACTGACTATGGCACGGGGTGGGTGGAATTATTGAGACAAGATGCATGCAGGAAGTTGTTGATGCCGGGGAAGTTCGGATATTGCAACAGCAAAAACGTAAGAAGTGGCGGAGAGGCCAATAGGGGAAGTCTACGTATGAAACGAAATTGATGCAGGAAAGAAAACAATAGCAGTATGTCCCTTCGCAGCGACACTTATCCCTGAGCCGCAAGCCTTTTAATAGTTCCCACGAAACAAGGACGGTTTCGTCCCCTGCAATTGTTGATGTTGTTTTTGCTTCAGACATCTTCACGCACTTAGCCGCATGAAGGTTACATCCATAAAGACCTACACGCAAAGTGCCTCAACCGAGCGTCGATCGGTTGAGGCACCTTGGCCCCTCTAATTCACATAGGTTGCCAACAAACTGACCAACATTATCTTGCTTGTGGTTCTTAATACTGACTATGGCACGGGGTGGGTGGAATTTAGATATTGAGACAAGATGCATGCAGGAAGTTGTTGATGCCGGGGAAGTTCGGATATTGCAACAGCAAAAACGTAAGAAGTGGCGGAGAGGCCAATAGGGGAAGTCTACGTATGAAACGAAATTGATTCAGGAAAGAAAACAATAGCAGTATGTCCCTTCGCAGCGACACTTATTCCTGGGCCGCAAGCCTTTTAATAGTTCCCACGAAACAAGGACGGTTTCGTCCCCTGCAATTGTTGATGTTGTTTTTGCTTCAGACATCTTCACGCACTTAGCCGCATGAAGGTTACATCCATAAAGACCTACACGCAAAGTGCCTCAACCGAGCGTCGATCGGTTGAGGCACCTTGGCCCCTCTAATTCACATAGGTTGCCAACAAACTGACCAACATTATCTTGCTTGTGGTTCTTAATACTGACTATGGCACGGGGTGGGTGGAATTTAGATATTGAGACAAGATGCATGCAGGAAGTTGTTGATGCCGGGGAAGTTCGGATATTGCAACAGCAAAAACGTAAGAAGTGGCGGAGAGGCCAATAGGGGAAGTCTACGCATGAAACGAAATTGATGCAGGAAAGAAAACAATAGCAGTATGTCCCTTGGCAGCAACACTTATCGCTGAGCCGCAAGCCTTTTAATAGTTCCCACGAAACACAAGGACGGTTTCGTCTCCTGCAATTGTTGATGTTGTTTTTGCTTCAGACATCTTCACGCACTTAGCCGCATGAAGGTTACATCCATAAAGACCTACGCGCAAAGTGCCTCAACCGAGCGTCGATCGGTTGAGGCACCTTGGCCCCTCTAATTCACATAGGTTGCCAACAAACTGACTAACATTATCTTGCTTGTGGTTCTTATTACTGACTATGGCACGGGGTGGGTGGAATTTAGATATTGAGACGAGATGCATGCAAGAAGTTGTTGATGCCGGGGAAGTTCGGATATTGCAACAGCAAAAACGTAAGAAGTGGCGGAGAGGCCAATAGGGGAAGTCTACGTATGAAACGAAATTGATGCAGGAAAGAAAACAATAGCAGTATGTCCCTTCGCAGCGACACTTATCCCTGAGCCGCAAGCCTTTTAATAGTTCCCACGAAACAAGGACGGTTTCGTCCCCTGCAATTGTTGATGTTGTTTTTGCTTCAGACATCTTCACGCACTTAGCCGCATGAAGGTTACATCCATAAAGACCTACACGCAAAGTGCCTCAACCGAGCGTCGATCGGTTGAGGCACCTTGGCCCCTCTAATTCACATAGGTTGCCAACAAACTGACTAACATTATCTTGCTTGTGGTTCTTATACTGACTATGGCACGGGGTGGGTGGAATTTAGATATTGAGACAAGATGCATGCAAGAAGTTGTTGATGCCGGGGAAGTTCGGATATTGCAACAGCAAAAACGTAAGAAGTGGCGGAGAGGCCAATAGGGGAAGTCTACGTATGAAACGAAATTGATGCAGGAAAGAAAACAATAGCAGTATGTCCCTTCGCAGCGACACTTATCCCTGAGCCGCAAGCCTTTTAATAGTTCCCACGAAACAAGGACGGTTTCGTCCCTGCAATTGTTGATGTTGTTTTTGCTTCAGACATCTTCACGCACTTAGCCGCATGAAGGTTACATCCATAAAGACCTACACGCAAAGTGCCTCAACCGAGCGTCGATCGGTTGAGGCACCTTGGCCCCTCTAATTCACATAGGTTGCCAACAAACTGACTAACATTATCTTGCTTGTGGTTCTTATTACTGACTATGGCACGGGGTGGGTGGAATTTAGATATTGAGACAAGATGCATGCAGGAAGTTGTTGATGCCGGGGAAGTTCGGATATTGCAACAGCAAAAACGTAAGAAGTGGCGGAGAGGCCAATAGGGGAAGTCTACGTATGAAACGAAATGGATGCAGGAAATTGAGAGGCACCTAGGGGGAAGGGAAAGTTCGATATATATTGAAACTGTGAAGTTACTGCCAGTAACCGTGGTGAACATGTCAGCATATCATGTACAGCATGGAATCATGTTCGCATGTTCGTGCTTTCCGCAATAGGGAGGGCTCGAAGACCCAACTGGCTACGCCACCTGAGAAAACATGGAGTTTGCGGCAGCTTGACTTCGAGCGCAGCTGTCAGAGAGGTTTGCACCAACCTTGAAGTTGCTAGCGGAAGCCGTGTTGACGGTTCCACCCTGTGCTTTTAGCTGATGGCGGAGGCGGCATCAACCGGAAGTGGATCAGCAAACGCCTCAAAGGCTGACTCCCATGTGCCCGTCTTCGACAACCAGGCGAAGAACTACAGAGAGTTCAGAAGGCGATGTGAGGTGTACAAGCAAAAGATGGACTTAGCTGGACGTGGCAAAGAGACCATTTTCAACTTGGTTACGTTGCTCTACGGCAGGTCTTGGGACTTAGTGGAGGACCTCGACGTGCAGCAACTCTCCGACAACGGGTTCCAGAAGGTATTCGACCGACTGGATAAAGCATTTCAGTTCGACCCATTGACTGAATTGCCAAGTGACTTCGAGAAGTTCTTCATCTCCCTGAGCAGGAGAACTGGCCAAACCTTGCAGGACTACACCCAGGAGTTCACGCATGCGGAGAGACGTTTGAGGACAATTCACAAAGTGGATTTGCCAGAGAAGGTCAAGGCTTGGTATTTTCTTCGACGTTCTGGCTTGTCGAAGGAACAACGACTTATGGTGCTGAGTTCAGTTGGACATGAAACTCTGGACCTGGACAACGTGCAGAAGACCATGAACTTTGTGATCGGCCAGGACACAAAGCTCGAGGGTCAACGCTGGACAAGGTCAAAAGACAGTGTGATGTACAACGATGAGACAGCAACATCTACGCCTTGGCAGGACGATGAGTCTTGAGACTACATGGCAACAGCCGACGGTGCCTACTACGAGGATGACTATGAGCAGTGGGTTGACTATGACGCGAGCTACTTCGACGACAACGACACCGCCCATGGAGATGAGCAGGACTGAAGTGTTTGACGTTGATGAGTATGATGCCATCTACGCCAACTTCGTGGAGGCAAGATCGAAGATGAACCAGATGCGAGTCAACCGAGGTTTTTACCCAGTTGTGGCACTGATCGACTCCAGTGGCAAAGGTGGATCCAACAGATCCAAGTCAAAGGGCAAGCAGAAGGGCAAAGGTAAGCCGAAAGGATGAGGTTCGTCACCACCACAGAAAGGAGGAGCAAAGGCTAGAGGATGTGCAGTTTTTGGACAAGGACGACAGATTTGTGTGAGATGTGGACAATCAGGACACCAAGCACGAAACTGTCCCTCTCAAGGAGACCGCAAGAGGAAGATCGAGGAGCAAGAGGAGCTCGTTGGCATGGTCGAGAACACCGCTACTGCAGAGCGCTACAACATCGACCAGGTGCCTGATGCAGCAGTTCAAGATGGAGGAGCAGCTTCTTTCTTGGGATCCTATGTCCAGATCAGGCGCTATCTGTTCTACTTGAAGGACCTTGGCTACAACATCGAGAACATCGAGGTTTTCAAGTGCAAGAAGGGCTTCAAGTACGGCAACTCTGAGAAGGAGATCGCAACACTGTGTCTTCTACTTCCAATCTTTGCTGGATTTCGTCGACGACATGTCCTATGCTATGCAGTCGGTGGCACATGTGCGATCTTGATTGGACGACCCTTGCTTGAACGACTAGGCTTGACTGTGGACTACGCCACCAGGAAATACAAATGGAAGGGACAACCATGGAAACCGGTTACTCTTGGCCCCAAGGATGAATACTTGGTGCGACTTGCAGAGAACTATGAGGAGGAGCAACCGGAGGTTTTGGTCCCCGACGATCACGAGGAGCACATCGACTTCACCAACAAGCTCACTGTGGACTACCTGATGAACGACGAGCCATGTGGAGAAAGCGACACCATCGGCATGGCAGCAGAGGATGAGACCAACGACAGGGACGTCACCGAGTGTGCGTTGACACCTTCACCAATGCCGTCACCAGACTGTGACGATGAGGTTGCCCCGTCTGGGCACAATACAGGAGACACTCCTATCAATGTGGAGGACAACGAGCACTCTGGCGACATGCAAGCTGAGGAGCCCAATCGTAACGAAGAGGGATCCCCGACTGAATTTGTATACACTTTGCATGATACTTCAACGGTCAAGAGACTGAGGCCGTCTATGCTGACGAAGATGATTCACACCGCCGAGCACGAGAAGGACAAGATGCGCAAAGAGTTGGCAAAAGCTGGATGTATCGATCAAGGAGTCTTCTCACCGCTGAGGAAGGTGTGGGAAGTCTACGTTGGTCGAGGACGAGTTTCTGAGGAGCTGAAGAAGAGAGGAGACTGTGAGGTCGAGATCTTTTCATATCAGACAGGTTAGGACTTTGATCGACCACGAGACCGAGCACTTTTCCTGAAGCGACTCAAGAAGGAGGAGCCTGATGAGATCCTGATCGCACCAGCATGCAGACTCTGGTCTTCACTACAAGAACTCTCAGCTTCGAGGAGTGAGGAGGCGCGTCGTGAGCTCATGAAGAAGAGGCAGAAGGATCATGACACTCATTTGACATTTACAGCAATTGTCTATGAGGCCCAACGTAGAGCTGGCAGGCATGCGACAACAGAGCATCCACACAAGAGCAGAGCTTGGAAGACTAAGGCATACAACAGGATGAAGGGTTACGACTGCTACGTCGACCAGTGTGCCTATGGTCTCAAACTTGGACAATGGCACCCAGCGAAGAAACCAACTACGTTCAGGACAACAAAGAAGTCTCTCTACAACCGCCTGTGGAGAGGATGCCCTGGATGCCCATACCATGTTCCCATCGAAGGAAGTGCAAAAGGCTTTGGACTTCGTTCTGCAATGTCCGAGGACTACCCCCCCAAGTTGGCCAAGAAGCTGGCAGAACTACTTGCAGAGGAGCCGACTGAGGAGGATGGTGATCCCATCATGCCTGTGGATGAAGAGATTGATGCAGAGGGTGACGCAGTCATGGTGGAGGTCAAGGAGAAGAAGGACGACGATGTCATCTTGCTCAACGCCAGACTACGTGGAGAAGTTGGACCAGCAGCCTACAACTATGTCAAGCGCTTGCACAAGTCTCTTGGACATCCACAACCAGCAGTTCTCAAGAAGATGCTTGAGGAGGTGCAGGCGACGCAGAATGTCTTGAAGGCTGCAGAGGACTTCAAATGTGCAGTTTGCTATCATCGAAAGCTTCCAGCCACAGTACCACCAGCAGCTCAACTTGTGGCGAAGAACTTCAACGACAGGCTGATGGCAGATTCAGCTTGGATCGACACCGATGATGGCAGAAAGTGTGTGGTCACATTTCTGGATCACGCAACTCGCTACGTGTCCATCCGCATCTTGAAGACGGAGAGATCGGACAAGTTCATCAAAGGCTTGGAGAGATCGTGGATCAATCAGTTTGGAGTTCCACACTGCTTGAGGGTCGATGAGGCGAAAGGCTGGTCATCGAAGTTGATCAGAGAATGGTGCTCAGACAGAGGCATAGCGTTGGAGGTAGCCCCAGGTGAAGCACACAACTGGTTGGCCCCTGTTGAACGCAAACATCAAGTTGTTCGCAAAGCACTGGAGCACTACATGGCTGAGAAGGGAGTCAACAATGTCAAGACCCTGGAGGAGGCCTACATCTACGTGCCGCACCAAATCAACAACATATCAATAATGCATGAATTTTCCCCTGCACAATGGGTTTTCGGAAAGAATTGAGCTTCAACGCACTCCCTCACTGCAGAGCTCTTCAACCCTGGATGCGACGCCATCGACGACGCTTCAAAGTTTGTGGAGATTCAGAGGAGACGCTTCACAGCTCAGAAAGCTTGGATACAGGCTGACAGCGACGCGAAACTGAGGAGAGCCATGAACAAGATCTTCCAGGAGACAAAAGATGATGTCCAGATAGGACAGAAGGTCTGGTTCTGGCGCAAAGCAGGATCAGGCATCTTGCAGAAGGCAAAATGGCGTGGACCAGCCCGAGTCGTTGCCAAGGAGGTCAATGAAGATGGTAAGGTTCTCACACTATGGCTGACGCATGGAACAAGCTTGGTCCGATGCTCACCACACCAGGTGAGACCCATGGTCGAAGAACAAGGATGCCCGATTGCAGCTGACCCAGACGCAGCTCTGAAAGATCTACAAGAACTTCGAGCGAGGAGTACAACACAGTTTCGGGACATCACTGATGCCGACCCTGAACTTGAGGACATGGCTGAGGAGCAAGCAGACGACTACGAGCCGAGCATTGCCCCTGATGATGAGGACGCAGAGAGAGAGATGAGGTCATGAGGATGCCAATTCCAGGAGTGGTGTCAAGTTTGCTGACACATGGTGATGTGGAAAGAGAAAGAACGCCCAGAAGAGCGAGAAGAATGTCAGAAGAGGAGCCAGAGCCGACACCAGGTTCACACAGAGATGAAGATGAGGATGATGAGAATCCAGGTGACGAGAGCGGCCCTGGAGGAGATGATGACGCAAAGCGCAAGAAGGCAACACAGAGAAAGACCAAGGAGAAGCAATCAAAGAGCAGCTCAGCAGCAGCACAATCTTCACAACATGCAGGAGCCACCGCACATTCAACTGGACAGCCATCAGCAATGACTCAAGATGAGGTTGACCGACCAGTAGAAGTGCCGGTGCCTGAGGATCTCGATGACAATGACATGTACATCGACGACGTCTTGCTGACGGAAGTGGCTGACCTACCTGACGGTTGGACCTTGGTGGACGACCACATGGAGCTTGCTGATGCGTGGGTCGTACAGAACCTACGGAAGAATGAGGCGAGCGAGAGGAGCATGACGAGTGAGGAGCGTGCAATGGTGACTCAAGCGAAAGCAAAGGAGCTGACACAGTTTTTCCAGAATGAGGTCTGGGAGTTCGCCGACACTTTGATTCAAGGAGATATGAAAAGGACGATCACAACGAGATGGGTTCTGACATGGAAGACAGATGAGGCAACTGGTCTTCCGAAGGCAAAAGCACGTTTGGTGCTGAGAGGCTTTGAGGACCCAGACTTGACAAAGATGAAGACAGCAAGCCCGACAGCAGGAAGAACAGCCAGACAGATCTTCCTGACCATCGCACGCAACAACATGTGGCTTCTGATCGTGGGAGACGTCACAGCAGCTTTCCTGTCCGGCTCAGGACATGAATTCAAGAGGATGATCATCGCAAAGTTGCCAGCCGACTGTGGCCCCATTTTGGGAGTGACTGGCCCATGTTATATGAATATGAACAAAAGTGCCTACGGACTTTCCGACGCACCTCTCTTGTGGTTCAACGAGGCGTCGAGGAGGCTGAAGAAGATGGACATCCACCCACAGAAGCTCGACAATTGTTTCTTTGCGTGGTACGATCGTTCAGGAGCTCTACAACTTCTACTTCTACTACATGTTGACGACATGCTGATCGGATACAATCCCAATTCAGCTGAGGCGAAGCAGAAGGTTTAGGAGATCAACACGTCTTTCAACTTTGGCAAGTGGAAGATGCTCAAGAAGAATGAGAAGATTGCATACTGCGGAGGAGTCTTGCAGTATGTCAACGGCGAATTGTGTCTCAGCTTTGAGGAGTACCTGCGGAAGATCGCCCCCATGACAGTGGACAAGAAACGAGGAGATGCTCCAATGACCGACAAAGAGGTCTCAGGGCGAGAGGATTGATAGGAGCACTACAATGGCCGGCAGGACAAGGATGTCCACCTATTATGTGTTCTTCAACATCAATCTTAGCAGGAGAGCTAGCCTCCAGAGAGGCGAGAGTCATGAACGAGCTCAACAAGACCCTGAGGTTCGGAAAGGCAAATGCTGATGTAGCACTTCGATTTCCTGTCATCGCCGAGGACTGGCGAGACATCCACTTCATCGTCTACAGCGACGCAGCTCTAGGAGTGCGGCAAGACTTGGCAAGCCAGGGTGGATACCTGATCTTGGCTGTCAATCAAAAAGTGCTGGAAGGCGAAGTGGGACGCTACAGCGTGGTAGCATGGAGGAGCTACAAATTGACTCGAGTGTGCAGGAGCTCATTAGCAGCGGAATCACAGGCATGCGCAACAGCCATTGACGAGCTCATGGTGGTCAAGATGCTTTACAGCATGGTCAAGGACTCCAGCCTCACCATCAAGGACAACAAGACAGCTGGAGGATCCAAAAGTGCAGTCATTATTGACGCACGTGCCTTGTATGACGCCATCAACAAGGAGACCATTCAATCGTCTTTGGACAAGCGTGTGGCAATTGAATCACTGGTCATCAGAGATGGTCTGAAACACACCAACTCAGACCTGAGATGGGTGAGCTCAGAGCGACAAATGGCCGATGGACTTACAAAGATCGGTGGCCGACAGCAGATGTGTGACCTACTACTTCGTGGAGGATACGTACAGCTGATCTACGACGGCACATTCACAGCAGCAAAGAAGAAGACTCCGGAGGAGAGAAAGGAGGTCAAGAAGGTTTCCAGAGGAACAGCCGTGGCAATGTATGTTTCGACAGTTGTGGCAACACAAGTGGCAGGAGCGACTGCAGCATACAACGATGCTTTGGTCCGTGCCGAGTTCAAGGTCACTGAGTATATCAACGACCCTGAAGGCTTCATCAACGTCAACAACATCATGGTGACTGTCTTTGCCATCGCGATCATTCTGATCTTGATCTACGTCTTTGCCAAGTTCTTTGTCTCAAAGAATGACAACACGAGGAACATCAACGGCAAGATCATGGTGGATCAGGAGATCCAGATAGCAGGTGGTGAGACCAATATAGCCACCATCACGTATGATGAGCAAATGCAATTGGGAGCCTGCATAGGCCAACTTGAGGAGAACAATGAGAAGTACAAGAAAGAAGTGTTCGACAACCTCGAACAGTATGTAAACCACATCGACGACATGACCATCCGCCAGATGCGAGAACAACAAGATCTGGCAGTATGGGCGACAAGCCATGGAGAACGGTGGCACTCAAACCCAATGTGCCCAGCAATCAAGGATCGAAATCCAAAGCAGCTGACATTTTGTCAGCGATGCAAAGCGGCGAGTGAAGAATCCTCTTTTTCACCAATGTGAAGTTACTGCCAGTAACTGTGGTGAACATGTCAGCATATCATGTACAGCATGGAATCATGTTCGTGCTTTCCGCAATAGGGAGGGCTCGAAGACCCAACTGGCTACGCCGCCTGAGAAAACATGGAGTTTGCGGCAGCTTGACTTCGAGCGCAGCTGTCAGAGAGGTTTGCACCAACCTTGAAGGAAACAGAATGAACGCAAAAAGTTGTTGAGAGATACCCCCACCTACCTTTCGTCCTCCCCCTCTCAAGTGTCAATCTGCCAAGGCCCTGCGACTATGATAACGCAACCATGGCCAGATGCCCTAGCTTTGGAATGGACACTCAAATCCACTGGATTTGATTCGGTCGAGCTCCGCAATGCTGCTCTGAAGAATTGGTTGAGGACGTGAATGTTCTGAGGGAAAGATGTGCTGTTTTGACCTGTTTGAGGACGTGACAATTTCGTTTGCCCATCTTTCACTCCAATGTGGTACTCGGTGTAGGGAGCCTGATGATTTGGCCAAATCTTCCAGATCCCATGTTTTTGCGCCATAGCCCTTGCCAGCCCTTGCCAGCCCTTGCTCTAGCTGATCTGTGAGTTTTTCAATGTGTTTTTGGACTCTCACAATTCTTGAGAGGATTGACTACCTGGCAAGCATTCCAGTTGCAGTACTGATAATTGCTTTTGAAGGTGATTGAGACTTTTTGTTTTGCAGCAGCAAGGGATAGACCCTTTCATGCGTGAAATGAAAAAAATGAGCGTAGGACTGTCACTGTTACCAAATGTGAAGAGTCAATGTAAGAGTTTCATTGTGGCCATCAGTTCATTGCTTTTTTGATCTACTGTATCGTTTTGTCCTCGCCAGTTCAAGACAAGCAGTTGATGACCAAAATGAAAGTGTGAAGGCTGCCAAAAAGCTTGCACTATTACTATATATAGATTCATAGATTACTATTATATAGATATCTTCGACAAGCATCTCGGAGAGGACAACGAGCAGTCTGAGCATTGTGATGTTTGACATTTGAATTTCCCTGAACTTCCCTGGTGCAGGACAACCTTCTGGCAAGCAGCTCACCACATTTTCGGCAGGCAGATTCACAGGGTCTCGATAGAGTCGGTAGAGGGTGAATTTGGAGTCGATGGTTTTTGTTGCCTTTGACATGGATATTGCCCTGGTCCAGCTGTTGCCCACATTGAATTTGAACGAAACAACCCACGTCTCGCACACTGTTTCCTGAAGGGCTTAGGTGATTGTATTTACGGCAAAATGTTCTAGTCCTGCAAGTTTTTTTTGCCCGGAAAAAAACATCCTTTGCAGTTGCTGACTCATGGTGAGGGCAACATAAAGCATAGCACCGGAATGTATTCATTGATACCTCTGGATTTGCTTGGAACATGTTGAAACAAGTTTGGCTGATTGTGGCTGCCCGTTGGAGGCTTCCAGAGAACAGCTTACAACTCACAACAGTGACTTTGCACACCTTGGCCAACAGCTGCCATAGCTGGCACCGAGCTCTGCGTTATTCCGCGTGGGCCCAACAACACGATTTAGAGGCAAACCTATCATTAGTGAGGAATGACAAAAGTTCAGTGGCTGCTTTTGATGCTGTTTGGGTACGTTTGCAGGTTTCAGGCGGAATGCTGAGAGCAGTGGCATATGCAGCGGATGCGGCGAAGGAAGTGCAGGGACAGTGGATGTGAGGAAATGGAAGACTGTTTATTTGCTCATGGGAAACATCTTTCTGGTCAGTCTTGAGACTCCCTCTCCTCAAGATTAGGGATTGCCAGATCCATACCGCACAAGGGATACTCGTACAAGGGGCATGCCATGAAAGACAATCGTGATTTCAACCTGTTGTAGCCTGTTTTGTTTGAATCTTGGCGAAGACATAGCGACTCCCAAAAGCAGTCCACGAACAGAATTCTTTGCTTTGCGTCAGGCTTGGCCAATTATTTTGGAAGTCGTTCAGAGCTTTCGAAAGCTTCTTTGTCTGCAAAAGTGCAAAGCCTGAGAACGTTGCTTTCGTTGAGGCAACTAGCTACTTGAGCTAGTACACTGAGTACACCAGGGTGGAATAGATTGGATACCAGGCACTACTGGGAGTAGTCATGGCTTGCCACGCAGGTTGCAACTCTCTCCAGATGCACCACTTTGGAGTCTGGCAATGCGAAAGTCTCCGAAAAAAGCCTTGGCATCTCTGCTGTCTCTGCTCAAGTTGTCAGTTTGAGAATATAGAGTTTTCTACCGACAGCTTTCAAAAAAGTCCTCAAATTAGAGATTGAATGAAATTGACTAGTTGATATCGAACCGACTCCCAACAATTGTTTCGAAGTGCGTAGAGGCTGATTGGTGCATATTCCCACCCATGTCATAATGTCTTGGAATGTTTTCTGGGCTTTTACTGCTCTGCAGGTAGCCATAGCAGACCATAGCATGTGTTGTGATCATGTCTCAACTAGGAAATGGCAAACACTTGTTGGATCCTTTGACAGGAGGATTGTTGTGGCAGAATAGTACGCACGCGGAAAACATTTCAAATTGTGAGCAGACTTGAATTCTTTCTTGTGTGCGGTCAATAGTCAATAGACTCATGAGCTTGCATGACAGGTGGGTTTGCTTTGGTCCGTGGTTTCATGTTGGTTACATCCATGTACTGGAAACCAAGGCAAACTTTCGCGATCATGTTTTCTTTCTATCAGAGCCAAATACTGTCGCAAAGGCATTGCTTCAAGACTTCCGAGACTTCCGACGACCAGAGCCCAAGAGCTACAGTGCTGCTCTAGGAGCTTCGACGGCACACAGCTGTTGAAGGCAGTGGGGCAGTGGGGCCAAATCCCACGTTTCTTCGCGTCTGTATTCCGGATATCATGTGAGGCGATTCTTGTCACAATGATATCATTCAGTGTCATTGTGTCATTGTGTCATTGTGCTGTTGTTGAAAGGGTCAACCCGAAGGTTTTGTGAGATTGAACTTGGAGTTGGTGCCATTCAGACAATCTCACCACAGTCTTGCCTGTATGGTTTAAAATTCAGATCAAGGGGACCACTCATCTTGGCAAGTTTCAGTATTCAAAAATATAATTTCGAGGTACCTGAGGTACCCATTCTCATCCATACCTTTATAGCCTTTACGTTTACTTTCCCGCCCCCCCCAGTTCAACTAGCACTTGTCTCCACTCCACTACCCTTGCCGCCTAGTCAGAACACCCAAAACACCTTTCCAGAAAGAAGCCGGATCCAAAGCCAAATCCGTTGCAACCAAATCACATCAACCAAGAGTCAAGCCATGAAGGTTCTTTTACATATATAATATACAGCATGTATATATATAATATATAAATACATATCTTTTTATATGCTTTTGTGAAGATGTGTCTCGAGTTTACCAAGGTGCGATGTCAAAGACTTCGGAGTGGCAGAGCTGCTGCGATTTGATGTGGCTTAACTGCATTTAGATCTGCAGTATATCTCTAACTGAAACTGAAAAAAACGTTGACAATCGAATTTGACACAGAAGTGATGGTTACATGACTGTGGGTAAGCCACTTGTGCACGGTTACAAGTTTTGTATAGTTTCTTCTAGAGTCTAGAGCCTAATTAATTCAGGTTCACAAAGACACCAATCCTAATTCGCGAGTCCACTCCTCAAAGGATCCATGGTCTGTGCAACATGAGCAAGCATCCTGCTGAATATATTCATCTAAACTTCAGCTCGCACAATGATCAAATCCAGGGGTTTCAACAGGTGCGAAATATCCCAAAGACTGCTGCGGGTAAACTCAGTGATTGGCGTTTCGGAGCAGAGTTGGCAAGCAGCCATTGCACTGCAGCACTGGAAAAACTGCGGCTACGAGCTAACTGCGGCGACGGCAGCAGGCCTGGCATTTGTCAGACGCCTCTTTCCAAGTGACTATATTTGAATTATTTCAATACTTAGACTGTGCATCGTACAACATGCTTGTTTTGACTCAGGGGTGCGTCTTGACTCAGCTTTCACAAAAAGTCTAGTTTTTTCCACGTAATTATTGCTTTGGCGATGCCCAGGTCTGGAGATGAAGGGCTCCAGCGCCACAAGGGGCACAAGGGGCACAAGCAGCTGGAGTCCATGGGAACTTCAGATCAGTTGTTTGGAGAAACTGCGAAGACTCGGACGCTGTGGCCTTTGAAAAGTGGCTGCAGTGGATTCGGCGGTAGTCATGGCATCGAGATATATGAGATATGACCATCTCTTAACAGTGGAGTGTCGATAGTCCACCATCTGGTTGCAGCCTCGGATCCCAGTGGTTTGTTCCAGTGTGTTGGCATTTAGTGTAGGAAATGTGTTGGGTGACTCTCTGCTCCAAGACTGAGAACGGTGTGTAGCCAAACTGAGATCATTTTGGAGTAAGAATCTGCGAGCTTCCCATGCAGAGAGTGGGTCAGAACAACATCATTCCTTCACCTTTAACATCATTTTTGATTCGAACACAGTTTGGACAGAATGATGATAGATATATAGCTTTTTGTCAAAACATCGTTTCATGAGAGTAATTTTGGCTTGTTGAGCAGACCTGGGTGTTTGCCATATTGTACTCCAAAGGTTTTGTGCACGTGTGCTTGCACATATCACTTTTTGCAACGTCATGTAGAAATAGCAAAGAAAGTTCCATGTATTATCCTTATCCTTGATTTTGTGTTTTAAACATGATTGCGGCAGATCTTTCGAAAGCAGCCTGACAATCTGATCGAGAGCCAAGGATATTCCGGAGGAAACCCTGATCCTTTTGTTGCTTTGGCTGCCTGGATGCAATGTCTTGCAAATGAACATCGACCATAGTAATTGATGGTAAGTATTCTATAGTGAAACATGACACCTGGGCAGGGTATAGAAAGATTGAATCTGGTGACATGATTGCGTACATCGACTTTATCAAACGGCTTGGGTTTGACAAGTGACAAGGCGGCTGTCCTTCGCTGCAAAGAATCTGGTCGATGGGAGCATTGCATGCAGCTTCATCTTGTTTTGGAGGTAGGCCTGCCCAAAGTGAAGTAAATGATCTCCGTCAAAGGCGTTCGACTCAGTTCTGTCGCGTCCAAAAGGATGCGGTTTCGATGGATGTGGCGGACAACTCAGTGAGTGAGCTTCGCAGGCGCCTCTTGTTCCACAATTTTGCTTTTGGATCTTTTGGGCGTCTTGCTCATCTTATGCCATCTTGCAGCTCCTTCCAGATCTTCAGAGATTGCATCAAAGTGCAAGCGGTTGCTATTGGTTTCTCACCAACCCCCGTTGCAAGTATTCAGCCATTCTTATTGGCTATTAGGCTATTGGTATTTGCTTGTAAAGGTTTTTTTTCCAAACATGGTCTTTTACATGTTTCGCCTCTTATTCCTGAAAGCTCCTGCGAAGGGTTTTTCCCAAAGAACTGCAGCCAATTTCAACTTTTCACTTCATCTACACAACATCTCCTACTTTCTTTCCGTCCCCAACATCATCTACATCATCTACATCAACTTTATGTACATCACATTCATCCTCTACATCATCTACAGGTGCTCCATGTCTACATATCTCCTACAAAACTCCTACAATGTTATTTGCGCGGGAGTTACACAGGAGTTCTTACACCAAAGTTATTACACAGGAGTTATTATGTTTCATAGGAGTTAACTTCTAGGTGATCTACTTGTAGCTGAACTCCTACAAAACTCCTGCTTCTCAAGTTCTCCTAAATTCGCTCTTAAGGCGGCAGGGGCAGCGAAAAACCGGTTTGCGATACTGTATCTACGGAGATCGTGCGTGGTGCAACCCTGATCGTGCGTGTCGGACCCACGAACGTGCGGTAAAATGGGACTTTTTGGTGGCTCGGTGTTGCCTTTTCCCACAAAATGAGGGGCGAGCGTGAAAAACTGAGGGAAAATTGCGATTTTGAAACATAGATGCAACCCTTTCGCACGAAATGGAGGTCGAACGGCAAAAGCTCGTGTAAAATTGCAATTTTCAAACGTCCGATGCAACCCTATCGCACAAAATGATGGTCAAACGTCTAAAACTGAGGTAGAATTGAGATTTTGCAACGTCACAAAGCTGCTCTGTAGCAAGGCTCCTCTGTGTAAAAGCGTCTCAAGAGCTCCTCTGTGCAAAGACTTCTCTGTGTAAATAGCTGCTGTGCGCAAGAGTTCCCCTGTATAAAGACTTCTCTGTGTAAAAACTTCTTTGTGTAAAATGGCTGTAGTTGATCCAACTGTAGTTGTGGACATGGCTAATCAGCAACACATGTTGAATCTGGCGACTGTCGCACAAAGAAGGTTACCCCCTTTCCACACACGCAAGAACACATAAATGTTGCAACTGACCGAATAATTCACCGAATATGTCACCGAATAGGGTTACAAAACCCTCTGACTTCATATCAGTATTGGAAACCCTGTCCGACCGCTGGCGCTGGCAGTTCACTTTCAAGTCTTTTGTCGATATCAGACATCCTATATGTCTGTGTCGAAGCCTAATTTTAGTCTCTGTGATGACCTTCACAGAGCCTTGGGCTCAAATTTTTCTCTCTTTCGATATGGGCGCAAGCCGTCTTAGCTGGGCAATGCTCAGCTCGAACCCGAGCAGCGTGTGGAATGAATGTGTAAAAACTTCTGTGTGTAAAAGCTCCTTTGTGTAAAGACTTCTCCGTGCAAGAGCTTTTGTGTGTAAAAACTTCTTTGTGTAAAAAAATCTGTGTGTACAGAAGAATGTGCGTAAAGAAAATTGTGTGTAAGCGTACCTGGGTGTAAAAACTCCCGTGTAAAAAATATGTGTAAAAGTTTCTGTGTGTGAAAACTCCTCTGTGTAAAGACTTCTCTGTATAAAAACTTCTGAGTGTAAAAACTCCTCATGGTGACCAGCATTCATCACCGTCAGCATTACCACCTTCATCCTTCATCATCATTTTTTCTTGTCTATTTTCCTTTCGTCTCACCGAGGTCGTCCCAGTCATCTGAAGAGACGGTATTGATATATATATATAAATACAAATACAGATACACATCAGATATAATAACTTCATTATTTCTCATGACTCATTCTACATCCTTGCGCATCAACAACTTCATTCATCATTCATCATCTTTCATTATCACTCATCACCCGCCATCTTCATATTTTCTTTTCCATCCTCTTTTGATCTACTCCTGCTCTTCTTTCGGGCCACACTGTCGTCTAGTTCAGATTGAAGGAATCTTGGATGTTCTTTTTCATTCCTCGAGATTTGGATGCTAAAAAATGGCAAGGATGTGACTCAGTCGTTGTCATGGCCTGGCAGGAGAAGTTGCAATACAGCCCTTGCAAGTGCCGGTGATGCATGGTGTTGCTTGGCATGTGACTCTGTCTGAAACCTTGAAGTTTTGAGACTTGAGGCTCTGAGACAGTTCAGACATCCTCATGCTTCATGATCTTCATGATCTTGCTCATGGTCCAATGGTCTCTGCGGACAAGGCTGGCTTGCGGCCCTTAGGCTGCTGCACTCAGAGCTACGAGGCACTGGAGTGCCTTGTCCGACCAATTGGACTCCAACCTGTCTTGCACAGTCTCTTGTTGAGTCCGTTTTTGCGCAAGAAACAAACCTCTGACATTCTGCCATGGCACTAGGTCCAAGGTGAGAATGCAGCAAGTTTAGTTAGTTTAGTTGTATGTCACAATATGTCACAATACAAGCAGCTGTAGATCTTGCACGGAAACGCTCATAAGTCTGCGGACAGAGTGACTGAGGTCAGGGCTGACATTGTCACATGCAGCGCTGCTGCATCTGCAGCTACTTCGGCAAGACAGTGGTGTGAAGCGCTGGATGTGGTCGCACAGGTGCGACGTGGTGGAATGCTGCCAATGTTACAGTAGAAGTTAGAATGAATACATGGAACTGTACCCATTAAAAAGACATTCACAACATCTGTGAGGCTTGTCGCCGTGGAATGCAGCTGGATTTGGTGGCTTACGGTGGTCAACTGGTTGCCTTCGAACAGGGGGCCAGGTCACTGGTGGCACGAGCACCATGAGCACCACGAGAGAGCACCACGAGAGTACAACCAAATGCCTAACCGCTGAGAAGACCTTTATATACCTTTATAATATCTTTTGATTCCATAATTTGTAGCAATTTGTAGAGGTGCCTGACGTGCTTTTGAGTTTCCAAGGGTCTGGTCTGTGCTTGTTGTGTGTTCTGAAGGCATGTGAAGGTTTCAACATGTTTCAAGCTGTTTCTCCTGGAAGCTCCGGGCCCTCGGAGCGTTAGGTGGAATGATGTCTTGCTGACTCTGCACAGCGTTCATTTGCAGCTCCAGCCTGATGCGGTTGCTTGGTTTTTTCGAAAAAGCCAATATCAAGCTCTGTGAGACTTTGGAGATTCTGATGCCCAGCGCTGGTCACTGGTCACTACATTGGCTATTTCACTGGTCTCAGCAAAATGCACATTAAGATCATTAAGTAATCATTAAGTTATCAGCGCCTTGGGGGTTGTTTCATTCTTATGGTAAGTCCTTGCAGCATTTAAGAGTCCCACGATTCAATGCGCTTGACTTGGTCCCCTCCACTCTGTCAGTGACATGAACTTTTATATAAGTGCAAAGATATGGTGCATAGCCAGGTATTACTACGTGGAGCTTTGAGTGCGGTAGCAAGTGGTTGGCATTGGCAGAGAGCAATCGACAGACACTGCCTTCAGGACAGATTGTGCCTTCAGGAAAGGCAAAGAGGGAATGTTTTGTTTTTTTTTTGACTACTTACTTCTATTGGGTTTCAGACCAGTAGTTTTGGCAAGCACAGCACCAAGACCTCGTTTTGTTTGTGAGCATGATGAATTATTATATTAGATACCGCTGATTCTTTCATGTATTTCATCCCTACATTTTTTTGTATGTTCCATTTTCTCATTTGCATCTGAAGCTTGAAGGTCAGACCAATTTTTGAGAAGCAAATTTGGGTCATTGTCGAATTCGTGTTTCTGACAAGGTTTCTGTCGCCACGTCCACAGGACAAGGGTGACAACATTGCCCTTGAAACAGCGGCGCGAGCTTGCCAGGCCAGAGCTGCGGTATACTCGACGCAGCTCGAGATGACAAAGGACTATGGTGATGACATGTGATGGTGATAGACAAAATAAGATGGTGATATATATATATGCATATGTAATGATATATATGTATATATGTAACGATATAAATTATATATATATATATTTATGGTGATGATGAAGTGGACTCCGGACTTACTTTCATATCAGATCAAATCAAAGTAAGTGTCACTTGCAAATCGTCGTCGCAAAGTGTCAATCTATGTCAGCTTCATAGATTTTCAATGATCTTCATAGATTCTTTGAAGACGATCGAAATGGAACCTGTCTTTCATCGAGGCGGCGGGCAGCTGGCGGGTGGCTTTACGTTTGTTCTCTGTTTGTGAAGACCTTGGACTGGCAGTGATAGCACTGGAAGCGATTGAGTGTCTGGGACGAAGACTTTCCGCCATGGTCGTGAAAAACCAAGACACTGGCTAACTGAATGTTCGCCACAGTACCCCAGCATACCTCTCAATTGTTGGCATCTGTGCTTTGTTTGTTTCATTTGTTTCTTCTTGCACTCGTGCATTTGTTCCTGCAGCGGTTCATTCGGTTGGTCTTTTGAGTGTTTAATCGTTCGTTTGCTGGGTGTGTTTGCAGAAAGGAAATCTGATTCCGCCCCACCACTGCTACCTGCGCTACTGGCTGCAGCCAATCCAGTGGCAGGCGCAGGCGCAGACCGCGCTAAGGCAGGCACGAACGGTTTCATGTCGAGCGAAGAAAAGACATGATCAGACAGTGTCCAGACTTGTAATTAGAAACAGTTGTAGGATTTAGAAGTGATCTGTAAGTGGATCTTATGATAGTGGAAGTCATATGAAGCAATACAAAGGGCATCACAGAGGACAGCGTTCTTGGGGTGCAGGTCGCATGAGGAGATGTTATATGAGCTGAAGTCCGGGTCGCATATGCCATGCAGGTCGCATATGCCATGCAGCTCCTGGAGTCGCATGATACCCTTTCTGCGGAAGCCGTTCAGATCTTCCTTCGGAAAAAGATTCAGCAGAAGTTGCGACTTGGTTTTAAAGCAGCATGCTTGGCATATTGGGTCTTTGTTTCACATTGACAAGTTGTGCTGAATTGCCAGTGCGGGTTCTTGAACTACCTGGCTGCTTGGCTCACTGATTGTCGAAACGCTTGTTTCAAGGCAGAAGCTAGCGAATCCCACACAGACCAGCAAGTCCATTGTCACGAAAATTCGTGACACACTGCTGAAGAGCTACATCAGCAACCCAGCTTAAGTGGTTACCCGACTGCTTCAACATGAAGTCAGCCATCCAAACGAAGCAAGCCATTTTGCCACAACAGCAAAACTTTGCTATGGGGTCCTTAGCCCAGATTAGCACCAGGTTCCGGACAAGGTTCTGAAGGATTCTGGTGCAGATACCTCGTGAGGTTCAGGAGGGCTCCGGTGAAGATACCTGCTGAGACTCCGGAGGGTTCTGTGAGGTTCCGGAGGGTTACGGTGCAGATACTTGGTGAGGTTCTGGAAGGTTCCGGGGCAGATACCTTGTGAGGTTCCGGCAGGTTCCGGTGCAGAGACCTTGTGAGGTTCTGGAAGGTTCCGGGGCAGATACCTTGTGAGGTTCCGGCAGGTTCCGGTGCAGAGACCTTGTGAGGTTCTGGAAGGTTCCGGGGCAGATACCTTGTGAGGTTCTGGCAGGTTCCGGTGCAGAGACCTTGTGAGGTTCTGGAAGGTTCCAGGGCAGATACCTTGTGAGGTTCCGGCAGGTTCCGGTGCAGAGACCTTGTGAGGTTCTGGAAGGTTCCGGGGCAGATACCTTGTGAGGTTCCGGCAGGTTCCGGTGCAGAGACCTTGTGAGGTTCCGGAGGGTTCTGGTGCAGATGCTTTGTGAAATCCCAAAGGGTTCCGATGTTTTTAATGGCATAAGCACTTAATTTTTATAGCATAAGCGCTTAATTTTTATGGCATAAGCGTTTAATTTTATGGCAAAAACGCAGAAGCTTTCAAGCTGTTGGGGATAGCACCTGAGTTTATTTTTGTGCAAGTTTTCACATTGTCCACGCTTTTTCTTGAGTCTTCAGTGGTCTTCGGGAAATCCTCTGCCAGGCCTGGGTGCTATTGCGGAGCAGAGATCTTTGACCAGTTTGGGTTTCACGGGCTGCGTGGGCGTACAGATTTCCCCTATTGCAACGTGGAGTACCAGAGCACAGCTGCATGCAGAGGCGCGACGAAATGACATGAACGTGCTGAAAAGCGGCTTATAAGCTGAGTATGTGCTTGCAAAAATTGACAAGAGGCAGGTGTGCAAAGGTAGCGACAGGTCCGAGCAAAGCATCACAAGATCAAATCTTGAGTCTTTCTCTTACGCCTTGCATGAAATTTGTGGCTGCAAGATTGCTTTTGGATGCCTTGCTATACTTTCCTGTGCAGGTTCTGGGGTCAGTGCGTGAACAGGGACAAAGTGATGCTCAAGAGGACTGACAGTCTGCTCTATCAGTCAGCTGGCTCTACAATGGATTTTTACCTCTGAATTTAGGCATGCTGCCTTGGACGGATCCATCCATCCAATGCTTCTACATCATTAGCATCCTCAGCAAATAGCCACAATTTGAGCCATGTATGTTGTGACTGTATGCCAAAAAATGTATGGCGCACTTGTGGATTGATGTGCTCATCTGAATTCATTTGTTTGTTGTGTATATAGTATTATAATTTATAATGTATTATATATATAGAATTATATAGACATAGATATAGAATGATATAGATACACACCAAACACCAACAAATCCTCCGCCTTGTTGTGGCGGTGCCCTCTCATCGTTGTATTTGATTTGTTGCACGAGGAGCTGATCGCTTCCTTTTTGCCTTGTTGGGCAGCTGTGCTCCTTGTGGATAGAGGCCCAACATACTGCGCTTGGATATGATTTGATGACACAAGAGCTGGCTTCAACGAAGCCAATCGGCCCATCGTTTTCAACATGGCAACCAAAGTCCTTAGAATCACTTAGACTCACTTAGGGTCACATGCAGTCACTTAGAGTCACTAAGACGCACTTGGAGTCACTAAGACTCACTGAGAATGACAGAGAGTTGCCGAGTGTCACTTAGAGCTACTGAGAGTCACTTGGAATCATTGAGAGTCACCGAGAGCGTAGGGTCACTGAGAGACACGTAGAGTCACATACAGTCAATTACTGTAGAGTTCCTGAGAGTCACTTGGAGTTACTGAGAGTCACTGAGAGTCAGTTAGAGGCACCGGAGATGCTTTGTGTGACCGAGAACTGAGACTTACTTAGAGTGACTGAGAGTCACATTCATGAACTTACTTAGACTTACTGAGAGTCTCTGAGAGTCACTGAGAGTTCCTGAGAGTTGGTGAGAGTCAGCGATAGTTTCCGGGTTGAGTTCCTGAAAGTCATTGTACTGAGAGACACTGACACTTACTGAGAGTCACGGAGAGGCACTGAGAGTTGCTCGAGAGTTCTGTGAGTCGAAAGTTGCCAAGAGAGCGAGGGGTTGCTCTACGCCAGGCTACCGTGGCCGTGTGCAGGGCCTTGGTACTAGTCAGGAAGCTCCTTATTTCTGTTTGCTGCCTGTGGCAGCGCACCACAACCGGGGTCGACATGCCGAAAGGCAAGCCTAGGGAAAAGGCTCTGATGACGCATACCCATCCATGCATACCCTCCAGTGGGAGTCATCACAGGTCGAAAATAGAATTAGACCGAAGGAACGGAGGCCACAGATGATTTGAACACTGTTGAAATGTGACATTTGCAGATAAACTCTATGAACATTTCTTTGCCATTCTTTCCCCGAAAGAAAGAAGCGTTTGCTACTTGCCGCAGCCAATTTGCGAGGCATGTTCTGTTGCAAGTCTTGGACATGCTGGCAGTGAGTGAGTATGCTAGTGTAGATGAAGCGAGGACGCATGGGAATTGGGATGACAAAAGGATGCAAGAGCTCGCAGGGCATAGTTTGAATTCATGGCATAAGAGGGACTCAGTTGACATTGGAGAATGGCCCTCCGACATGTGCATCAACTTCAGCCTTCCTCCATCAATAAAACTTTCTCAGGTGGAATTCTTGCAGGGGCGCTCTCGGATGGAGTCAGCAGAAAAATGGGTCTGGGCCTCGGCCCTCTGGGCACTTCAGACGTGCAACCGTTCTGCAAGGCCAAGTCTCGAACACGGATCTGACGCTTTTCACATTTTTTTCACTCTGCCAAGGTAGCAGGAGTCGTCACGAACATGAGCACCGAGAGTGGTGTTCAGCAGGCCAACTTGATATCGCCCATACTTTGACGATCTTTGACGGATTTGCCAGCTATTCTCCATCTGTTTAGAGAGGGTCCAGTCTATTGACAGATATTGACAGCGCTCCACAGGATGCCATCCTTGAGATTTTGATCTCAGGGAAGGAACCGGAGCTTGGAATCCAAAACACGCACCACTCAGTGGAAACCTGGAACTCTTGAACCTGGATGAACCTGGAACCTCTATGAACCTCAAACGTTGTACCTTCAGCTTTTGAGCCTTGAAACATTGCAAACCTAAAAACTTTGAGACCAGATTTGTATCAAACTAGTAGGGGTAGTAGAAAAGTTGGAGCTAGGTTCTGGATTTGCTTTGCCGAGGTGGTGAAAATAGTGAAAACAACAGACCCACTGTATTCAATGTCTAGGGGTAGAGGTACTTAGCGTGAACTAATTTTATCATGGAGAAGGGCTAACGGTGATGGAAGTGTCACCAAGATTGCCGGGCCAGGCAAAGCTTGCATTGAGCACTGGGCAGACCAAGATAGCCTGGAACCTTGATATACAGTGATCAAAATCTAATGCTACTAATGCAGATCACCCTGGATTCTGATCTGTGTAGGTGCTACAATGTGCTACATATCCCATTGTTGCCATGGTCAGTTTGAGGTGGATTTGGGACGTGGCCTGCTACGGCGGTCAGAGGCAGTAAATATCAGATTTGCAAGATAAACAAAGCATAAGCAACTCCCCGTCATTCCTGTGCACTAAGACTTTAAACCTTCCACTTTGAGCATGCAATTGACATCGAACAGGATGCTCAGGAGCTGTGCGCAGAGAAAGACATCGCTCAGATGGCAAAACTCCGGACCTTGAAAAGACCAAAGGCCTGGAAACATCCTTGGAAAATGTTGAAGCCTGACCAATCAAGAGACACGTTTTCCTGTCTGGGCTCTCGTTTGGGTGAACTTTGGGCACTTTAAAAAATATTATTGATTTAGGATGATTTAGGATGATTTGGGATGATTTGGGTTGATTTGGGTCTTCAGGATTTAAGCCACGATCCTTCATATATTCCTGAAAGACTTTGGAACACCGATGGTGTTTGCCTTCTTTGCGGTGCACTTGCCCAACTTGTTTCAGTGCTTGACAGGAACTCATGCAATTTGGGCCAGGTGCCAAGAGATTTGGAACACATATTTTAGCACTAAGGAGACTAAAGACTGGTGTACATCAATTACTGTCATACAAGATCATACAAGTCATATACATTGTACATCATGTAATCATGTAATGTAATATCATCATGGAATCATGTCCATCATATTTGTGTTCTGACCGAGGCTTGGCCAAAAGGCAGTGAGCAGCCGCTCCCAGGCTCCAAACCCCAAGAGTCGTGCTTCGAAACGAAGCATGTTTTGTAAAAGCTCAAATCGTTTCGAAATCCATTGATTTGTCTTGTGATCTTTTATCTTCTTTCATCTTCTTTCCTTGTTTTCTCTGTTGCTCTTACAACTGAGGCAATTTACAGCCTCGTTCGAATGGGTCGCGACGGAATTCGATGCGCTGAAGAACTCCTCAGCGTACCTTGGACGATGGACTTTTTGGCAAAGCGTTGTAAAGTGGTTTGGACCTAAAGGATAGCCGGGTTGTCCTTCGAGATTTGATATACTTCAGGGATACGACAGTTTTGAGTGAACTGTCGTAGTATTAGATAGTATTCATATTAGGTATTAAATTAGCAGCAATATGGTCATATAAGTCATAACATGTCATAACAACATGGCTTGTTAGTTGCTGCTTGGTGCGTATTCAGCACTGCTTTGTCACTGAGGAGGTCAAGCCTTGGGATGTGTCTTCCACAGCAATCCGGGACTGGCCAGCTTTCCGGTTTATTTGGTGTGAGGATGACTTTGGAATTTAGAATCCTCATTTTTTTCGTTTTTTTTTTTAACATATTGGCCAATCATTCTGTATCTGTCTGTATTTTGTGGCGGTGTTCTCAGTCAAGTCTGTTTTCTGCGTGGATGAAAGATTCATAGCAGCCAGGAACTTGCGCACAGCCACGCGCGCATGGGCGATGTCAAGTCTGCAATGCGGCACGTGGATGTCTTTGACGAAGTTCGGAACTTGGCCGTGCTCAACAAACGAATTCAAAGCAAATTGAAATTAGCAGCACGAAACAAACCAATTAGTTGTTTTAGATGCAAAACAAGACATGAATGCAACACATTCTTGTGCATTGCTGAGAGAGTTCCCAGGTGCACTCAGCTCAACTGCTGCACCCCAAGTCAGCTACAAGAGTGGTGCGTTTCGCAGCCATCCAGAACATGAAAAAGCAAATCCAGTTCTTCCCTATGCAGCAAGCTGCGCTTTCGAGTAGGTCATGAAATGATCAAGCTTGAAGCAAGAAGTGACGGTGGCAAAATTTATCTTATAAGTCTTATATACCTGACAGCGCCAATCCGGCTTGATTCCTCAGGTTGATTGAGATTCTTGCCCTTGTCCCGAGCTCAAACATCTCGGACTCGCAAGGTGAAGTCAACAGTCCTTTCCCTGTACTGTATCTCCTGATCTTGCTGGCAGCAGCTTGCGCGCACACGTTGAACTAGAAGTCTCATACAAAAGGAGCTGTTGAATTAACGCCCTTGCAATCCCTTGCATACTTTGGATGCGGCATAATTACCTGCCCTCCATTGGCTGAGGGACTCACCGGTACTATTCTGAAAGAGCGCGAGAAGTTAGGAGCAGCATCCATTGCTGAGTCTGCTGGGCTTGCTGGGCTGTTCAAATGCGATGCACTCCTCAAGCTGTCCTGGAGCTGGCAGACCTGAGAGGATCAAACTTTCTGACTGGTGTTGAGACCAATCCTGTAGTACAAGGAGTTTCTTTCTCAGTGCTGACGCATCGAAAGAACAATGGAGGAGCAAAAAGAGGAAAGTAAATTTGACTATGCAATGTTGCAATGCCATGCGTACAGATGCCGATTTGAGCTGCCGATTTGAGCTGTGTACTTTGCACAGTTGCGCGTGCCCCTGAGGCGGTGAACGAAGTAGTGGAATTCATACCGAAGCTCGGTGATTGGGCAGAGCACGTGCGGCAACTCCCCCAGAAGACAAGGCCGGGGCGAGGGCTTCAGACTGTCTCGGAAAAAATCTTGAAAATCGTGCCACAATTTGGGATTTTAAATATCCATTTTGAGTTGACTTGGAAAAACATGGAAAAACGTCAAGGCAGCAATGCTTTGCAGAAGCCTTCAATGAGCTTCTCTTGCTTGGCACTCAAAGCAACTAGTCTCCAATGTTTTAGTCTAAGAGGGGCGCGACATACATGTGCAGACAGATGCTGCATATAGCCAGTGTTTTCATTCATCTTCTGGTAATAAGTATATTATATAATTATATTGTTTGGATATGTTGTTTGAGTGTGGGTGAACCCGGGGTTTGGAGGGAACATGTTCAGGACAAATTTCTGGCTGGTGCAGTGCTCAAGAGATAGATGAAGATGATGAAGTTATAAAAAGTGCAGCAATGTCAGAAGGATGGTCCAAAGACAACTGGCCAGCAGGTGCGGTAATAGCCTATGGAGCCTTTGGTTCGATTTTGGCTGTGTGTCCTGTACTGCAAGTTCAGCTTTTCTTGCGACGAAAGTATGGTAAAAACTGGGAAGATGATTCGGCACTCATAGATGGCACCCTTCTAGAGAAACAAGAGAAGATGGAGACAAGAATGGGGGACGTTGTTGCCACTCGTCGGGAAATCTCGTATATGTTTGATCTTGGCAACCAGCAAGGTACAGTGTACGTTCCAAAGATAGAGGTGCCACAGCCTATTTTTATTCAAATAGGTGATCCTGGATCCGAGATTCAGGTCCGTCGGAACACAAAAAATCCCCTGCTACATCAGCTTGAGATAGAGGCCCCAAAACAGACGAAGATCCCAGACAAGGCTGCCATAATTACGAATGCAGTTCTGCTTGGTATAGTTTTCCTTGCGGGACTGTTCGTGGCAACAGTTCTTCAATTTGCCATCTCCGAGAATGTTGTGAATATGGCTTTTGGAGCGCTTGTGATTGGTGGCTGTTTGCTTCCAATCTTTCCTCCATATGGCTTTTGGAGAGACTATGTTCATTTTCCCCTGGATTGGCGTCCCGCATTTTACTTGCCTTTTTTGCTCCGCCAGTGGGTGCTTCGAAAGCAGTCTGGAGCAAAAGGCAGAGTTGTTCCAGAGCGCGATTTGCACAAGATCCCTAAACCTGGGTCTTGGCCGATGCTTGGTCCAAAACCTGCCAGGCCAAGGAGATAGGGACACAACAAGCAGAAAGCTGCTAAGCCGAGCTCGTTGTATCGCCTCTGCCACACTGTATACAGCCCAGAAAGGACCTTGGTTGACATGTTGTGACACATGCAAACAAAAACATTTTGGCGTTCTGAATTTTTAATCAAGCGCAGGTTTCACCAGTCTGCCGAAAACGGTGGATTCCATATTCACTTCTGTGGCGCAAAGCCCTGCGAAGAGAGGGTCAAGCTGCTTTGCTGCTTTCTGATTTTTTGAACAGCCTTAACATTGCAACTTTGAGTGGCCCCTGCCAGGCTTGAGCATCAGACTCATGTTGCACAAGTTATACTGAGTTATACAAGTTATATCATTTACTATACACATCTCCTTGCCGCTTCCAGCTGTAGCAAGGCCTTCCAGAATCGATTTTGTATGTTGACAGGCTTGCTGTGTACTGATTAATTTTCGGCGAAGGTTTTGCCCTACACCCACTTTCAGATCAAAACCCTTCCTGCCAAGAAACCTCGGAGTAGTGATCCCCAGAGTGGCCCCCAGGTTCGTTTTTGATTGATTTTCGGCTTTCGGCTTTCGGTGGTTGAACACATTTGCCGAAAATGGGTCGGAAAAGGGTCAGAACCGGGTCGGACACAGAATGAAGCTGGGAACATGCTCAAACGGGGCGGAAACGGGTCACAAACGGATCCGAAAGCGGGTGAGAAACGGGTAAGAAAACGGGTCAGAAAACGGGCCGGAACACAGGTCTGACAACGGGTGAGAAAATGGGTCCGGCAACGGATAGGGCACGAGTCAGACGTAGGAGGCAAGCACACGGGCAAACCTCGACTGACAATGACCACAAGCGACGGTTGTGAGGTCCTGTGGCCGAGCTCATGCTGTCAAAGTGTCGTTTCGTGTCCTAGAGTGGATGGAGGCTCTGCTCACACTTCGAGGGAGTTCTTCAAGTTCTCCGTTGATGCTGGTAGAGTCAATCACAACATTATCATCCACAATCAAGCATGTCGCCATCCTGTTTATCCTTCAAAATTTATGTAACGGCATTTTTACATCATTTTGCAAGGTCTTGACTTCATGAACGCCAGATTTGCTGACAGGCTTTGGCAATCCCAAAGGACGCCTTTACATACGAGGCCAAAGGAGGAGCAATGGTACTCAAGGAAGACATCTTCAGGGCAATGTATTCGCAAGTACTGCCATTGCACATGATCACATGTTCATTGTTCTCATGTCATATCACAAGAAACCTTTCCCGTCAGGCAATTGGAGTGAATGTGGTCAAGCGCATCACCAGATTACAAAAGGCGACCCGATCAATTTCAACGTGATGCCAACATGATGATTGTGTTGGACATGCTGAGCATGCTGCCAGGTTTGGGATTTGCCACAAGCTCCAGAAGACAAAGTGTGCCCTGAGGTACTGCCAATCGTTTTTGAAAAATAACGATTTACATTTTCCCACGGTTTTATTCAATGGGCTGAGGCCTAAGGAAGGATCTTTTGAATGACTTGTGCCCCAAGGGAGATAATGCTCTTGCAAGAAGAACATTTGAGGGGGATTTGCAAGTGCTACCAAGGCTGCACATATGTATTTGATATCATCGACTTGACGAATTCCGCACTGGAAGCGCACACTTTTGTGCGGTTTGTGATGGTTTGACTATTCACTTTTGAGAGCTTATATACCGGGTCCAGTTGCTATCTTCAATGTGCGTGTTTCTGAACTGATTCTTTTTGGAAGGGACTGCCCTTCAATATGTTTTGAGAACCTGATCACTTGTTGACAGAACCTTCAGGAGGGTTGGAATGTGAAACATCGGAATAAAAGGTTTACCATGGTTACCGCCATTTTGCGGCCAGGTGGTTTTTGCGGGTCGCAGCAATGTTGGCAAGTCTTCTTTGGCCACTGACCTGGATTTGGTAGTAAAACCAGTTGCAAAAATCTGAGTGACCACAACAGCAAGCAGCAGGAAATGCACTACGCACTAACAGTTGCCAACGATCTGGTTGCCACTGATCTGGTTGACCGTAGTGCATTGGGGTTCTAAGAGCTCTAAGATCTGGTTTGACCCATCTATTGTGATTTATTCCAGAAACTTCTTCAGCTAGCCAGTAAAACCGATCCACAATATTCCACAATACTGTTTTGGGAAGAAACACGCTCAGGAGTCTTTGCAGCAAGTTTCCTGATCCCAATGCGACTCTGTGAGCAGCCTCCTGGTTGACCCAACGATTTACAGGTCTTGATCCAGCTTTCTTTTCTTTCCGCTTGAGGTCAACATGTTGCTAAATCGGTCAGCAATTGCCCCAACCTCTTCGCGGCTGAGGACTTACTGACAGTGAATTCTTTGAGTCAGAAGCGAATGTATTCAAGAAAGGTAACTCCAAACTGAAGAGTACAGCACAAAACTCTCTGTGGATTGTCAATTCTGGACACTTTCGTTGAGTTTGTGAGACTGATTGACATTCCAGTTTACAAGGCCTGGCAGAACGAAGACTATGGACTTCTTCGACGTAAACCATGGCCATCCAGCAGCTGTCTTAAGCTGATACTCGTACTGGCCATGAGCAGATGCGGTGGATCACAGCCTTCTATCACAGCCTTGAGACAGCAACAGACAAAACTGACAAACAATTCGTGCAGCACATACGGTACATTATGGTAAACTTCAAGTTCAAGCCACAGAGCTTCCTGCAACTTGCTAGGCCTTGCTAGCCTCGCATTCTCACACGCACATGTGGTGTTTTCTCAGAAGCACATGTATTTTCTTCGTGGTTTTATAATAGTTTTATAATAATATGTTTTATATGTTTTGTGGTTGCAGCTGTGCCGCATTGCGTAGCTTTTTTTCCCCATGTTTTAGGCCTTGCCGCGCTTCCGCCTCGTCGATGTGCCGGGCCTTGGCTTCGCCAGGGTCTCCCACGAGCTACGGGAAAGATGGATAGCCCTGATTGGAGGCGTGGCCGGCGTGGCCCTCACGAGGGCACGGTTCATGGCACTCTAAGAGATAGGACGGATCAGCCATGAGTGATCATTTGTGTGGCTTGCAGAATGTTTCCAAGGAGCATGCAATTTAAGGGCTGCCGCCCCTGCCGCCGACCCCGGAAAAGAATAAGTAAAGGTTCTCTTGCCGAAGTAAACGTTCGTAAGGTTCCGCATGTTTTGCGGACCATGCAACTGTTCGAGAAAGTGAAACAATATCCGGCAAAATATACCTGATGCAGATGACTTATAGGCCTTGAGCAGATGCCGCAATGTTCCAATTTCATCAAGGGCTGGTGAAACAGGCAAGAGTGACGAGACAGTTGACATGAAGCTTGCTCTGAACTGAACAACACATCTATGTGCATTTGGGCTGAGAGACCTAAGACTAAACTGCTAAAAGCTATTAGGACAAGAAAGCTCCAGCTTAGAGGTCACCACATATCATCACAAAGACCTAAGGTGTGGTGCATCATTTTTTTGTGCGCCACGCAAAAGTTATTTGTTTAGAGTTGTTAGAACGACATGCTGCAGATGTGACTTGCCCATGGTTATTTTGGCTACACTTTGCCCTTGCAGACTTCGACCCAAGTGAGGGAGCCAAGCCGTGGATCAAGAGGAAATTTCAAAATGTGAAGAAGGAAAATGGATGACGATTGTATGGTTTCCATTAGGTATTGTGGAAAAACGGCATGTGGGGGTGCAACATGCCTGCTGCTGCTGGCGAACGCCTGCGAAACACCTCCCGGCAGTAAAACAGCATGGCCCTAAAGGACGAACCGATGCCAAAATCTCGTTTTTCGGGGCCGGAACGTCCCTTCTGAAATCCTACAAAAATATCATTTTTCCACCTTATTTCCACCTTGTTAAGAGCTGTTAAAAGCTGCTGGCTGGCTGCTAGCTGCTGCACTGCTCCGCTGCTCTTACTGCTGCTGCTGGCGAACGCCTGCGAAACACCTCCCGGCAGTAAAACAGCATGGCCCTAAAGGACGAACCGATGCCAAAATCTACGTTTTTCGGAACCGGAACGTCCCTTCTGAAATCCTACAAAAATATCATTTGTCCACCTTATTTCCACCTTGTTAAGAGCTGTTAAAAGCTGCTGGCTGCTGCTGGCTGGCTGCTAGCTGCTGCACGGCTGCCGCTGCTCTTAGCCTGCTAAACACTTCCCGGCAGTAAAACTCCCTTCTGAAAGCCTACAAATCCTAGAAAACTAGCGTTTTTCCACCTTATTTCCACCTTGTTACAAGCTGTCAAAAGCTGCTGGCTGGCTGCTTTTACTGTTGCTGCTGGCGAACACTTGCGAAACACTTCCCGGCAGTAAAACAGCATGGCCCCAAAGGACGAACTGATGCCAAAATCTACGTTTTTCGAGGCCGGAACGTCCCTTCTGAAATCCTACAAAAATATCAGATTCCATCTTATTTCAACCTTGTTACAAGCTGTTAAAAGCTGCTGGCTGCTGCTGGCTGGCTGCTAGCTGCTGCACTGCCAGCTGCGGCTGCTCTTACTGCTGCTGCTGGCGAACGCTTGCGAAACACCTCCCGGCAGTAAAACAGCATGGCCCTAAAGGACGAACCGATGCCAAAATCTACGTTTTTCGGGGCCGGAACGTTTGAAATCCTACAAAAATATCATTTTTCCACCTTATTCCACCTTGTTAAGAGCTGTTACAAGCTGCTGGCTGCTGCTGGCTGGCTGCTAGCTGCTGCACGGCTGCCGCTGCTCTTAGCCTGTTAAACACCTCCCGGCAGTAAAACTCCCTTCTGAAATCTTACAAATCCTACCAAAATATCATTTTTCCACCTTATTTCCACCTTGTTAAGAGCTGTTAAAAGCTGCTGGCTGGCTGCTAGCCGCTGCACTGCTGCCGCTGCTCTTACTGCTACTGCTGGCGAACGCCTGCGAAACACCTCCCGGCAGTAAAACAGCATGGCCCTAAAGGACGAACCGGTGCCAAAATCTACGTTTTTCGAGGCCGGAACGTCCCTTCTGAAATCCTACAAAAATATCATTTTTCCACTTTATTTCCACCTTGTTACAAGCTGTCAAAAGCTGCTGGCTGCTGGCTGGCTGCTAGCTGCTGCACTGCTGCGGCTGCTCTTACTGCTGCTGCTGGCGAACGCCTGCAAAACACCTCCCGGCAGTAAAACAGCATGGCCCTAAAGGACGAACCGATGCCAAAATCTACGTTTTTCGGGGCCGGAACGTCCCTTCTGAAATCCTACAAAAATATCATTTTTCCACCTTATTTCCACCTTGTTAAGCGCTGTTACAAGCTGCTGGCTGCTGCTGGCTGGCGGCAAGCTGCTGCACGGCTGCCGCTGCTCTTAGCCTGTTAAACACCTCCCGGCAGTAAAACTCCCTTGTGAAATCTTACAAATCCTACCAAAATATCATTTTTCCACCTTATTTCCACCTTGTTAAGAGCTGTTAAAAGCTGCTGGCTGGCTGCTAGCCGCTGCACTGCTGCCGCTGCTCTTACTGCTACTGCTGGCGAACGCCTGCGAAACACCTCCCGGCAGTAAAACAGCATGGCCCTGAAGGACGAACCGATGCCAAAATCTACGTTTTTCGAGGCCGGAACGTCCCTTCTGAAATCCTACAAAAATATATCATTTTTCCACTTTATTTCCACCTTGTTACAAGCTGTCAAAAGCTGCTGGCTGCTGGCTGGCTGCTAGCTGCTGCACTGCTGCGGCTGCTCTTACTGCTGCTGCTGGCGAACGCCTGCAAAACGCCTTCCGGTAGTAAAACAGCATGGCCCTAAAGGACGAACCGATGCCAAAATCTACGTTTTTCGGGGCCGGAACGTCCCTTCTGAAATCCTACAGAAATATCATTTTTCCACCTTATTTCCACCTTGTTAAGAGCTGTTAAAAGCTGCTGGCTGCTGGCTGGCTGCTGGCTGCTGCTGGCTGGCTGCTAGCTGGCTGCTAGCTGCTGCACTGCTGCGGCTGCTCTTACTGCTGCTGCTGGCGAACGCCTCCGAAACACTTCCCGGCAGTAAAACAGCATGGCCCTAAAGGACGAACCGATGCCAAAATCGACGTTTTTCGAGGCCGGAACGTCCCTTCTGAAATCCTACAAAAATATCATTTTTCCACCTTATTTCCACCTTGTTAAGAACTGTTAAAAGCTGCTGGCTGCTGCTGGCTGGCTGCTAGCTGCTGCACGGCTGCCGCTGCTCTTAGCCTGCTAAACACTTCCCGGCAGTAAAACTCCCTTCTGAAATCCTACAAATCCTAGAAAACTAGCGTTTTTCCACCTTATTTCCACCTTGTTACAAGCTGTTACAAGCTGCTGGCTGGCTGCTAGCTGGCTGCTTTTACTGCTGCTGCTGGCGAACGCTTGCGAAACACCTCCCGGCAGTAAAACAGCATGGCCCTAAAGGACGAACTGATGCCAAAATCTACGTTTTTCGAGGCCGGAACGTCCCTTCTGAAATCCTACAAAAAGATCTCAGATTCCATCTTATTTCCACCTTGTTAAGAGCTGTTACAAGCTGCTGGCTGCTGCTGGCTGGCGGCTAGCTGCTGCACGGCTGCCGCTGCTCTTAGCCTGTTAAACACCTCCCGGCAGTAAAACTCCCTTCTGAAATCTTACAAATCCTACCAAAATATCATTTTTCCACCTTATTTCCACCTCGTTAAGAGCTGTTAAAAGCTGCTGGCTGGCTGCTAGCCGCTGCACTGCTGCCGCTGCTCTTACTGCTACTGCTGGCGAACGCCTGCGAAACACCTCCCGGCAGTGAAACAGCATGGCCCTAAAGGACGAACCAAAATCTACGTTTTTCAAGGCCGGAACGTCCCTTCTGAAATCCTACAAAAATATCATTTTTCCACTTTATTTCCACCTTGTTAGCTGCTGTCAAAAGCTGCTGGCTGCTGGCTGGCTGCTAGCTGCTGCACTGCTGCGGCTGCTCTTACTGCTGCTGCGGGCGAACGCCTGCAAAACACCTCCCGGCAGTAAAACAGCATGGCCTAAAGGACGAACCGATGCCAAAATCTACGTTTTTCGGGGCCGGAACGTCCCTTCTGAAATCCTACAAAAATATCATTTTTCCACCTTATTTCCATCTTGTTAAGAGCTGTTAAAAGTTGCTGGCTGCTGCTGACTGGCTGCTAGCTGCTGCACGGGTGCCGCTGCTCTTACTGTTATACTGCTACTGCTGGCGAAGGCCTGCGAAACACCTCCCGGCAGTAAAACAGCATGGCCCTAAAGGACGAACCGATGCCAAAATCTACGTTTTTCAAGGCCGGAACGTCCCTTCTGAAATCCTACAAAAATATCATTTTTCCACTTTATTTCCACCTTGTTACAAGCTGTCAAAAGCTGCTGGCTGCTGGCTGGCTGCTAGCTGCTGCACTGCTGCGGCTGCTCTTACTGCTGCTGCGGGCGAACGCCTGCAAAACACCTCCCGGCAGTAAAACAGCATGGCCTAAAGGACGAACCGATGCCAAAATCTACGTTTTTCGGGGCCGGAACGTCCCTTCTGAAATCCTACAAAAATATCATTTTTCCACCTTATTTCCACCTTGTTAAGAGCTGTTAAAAGCTGCTGGCTGCTGGCTGGCTGCTGGCTGGCTGCTAGCTGGCTGCTAGCTGCTGCACTGCTGCGGCTGCTCTTACTGCTGCTGCTGGCGAACGCCTCCGAAACACCTCCCGGCAGTAAAACAGCATGGCCCTAAAGGACGAACCGATGCCAAAATCGACTTTTTTCGAGGCCGGAACGTCCCTTCTGAAATCGTACAAAAATCATTTTTCCAGCTTATTTCCACCTTGTTAAGAGCTTTTAAAAGTTGCTGGCTGCTGCTGGCTGGCTGCTAGCTGCTGAGAGAAAATGAGCTATTTTAGCTACTTTTTCCTCATGGGAAAACACCATGGCAGAGAAGGACGGACAAGCATCAAAATTGCGACCAAAAACTCCGTAATGTAACTTCTGAAACCCATAGAAAAGGATTATTTTAGCTACTTTTTCCTCCTAATTGCGACTAAAAACTCCCTAATGTAACTTCTGAAACCCATAGAAAAGGATGATTTTAGCTACTTTTTCCTCTTGCTGCTGCTGCTGCTGCTCCTGCTCTTGCTACTCCTTCTGTTCAAAAGACAGCCCCCGGATGGGAAAACACCATGGCAGTGAAGGACGGAAAAGCATCAAAATTGCAACCAAAAATTCCCTAATGTAACTTCTGAAACCCATAGAAAAGGATTATTTTGCAACCAAAAATTCCCTAATGTAACTTCTGAAACCCATAGAAAAGGATTATTTTAGCTACTTTTTCCTCCTGCTGCTGCTGCTGCTGCCGCTGCTGGTGCTGTCGTCCGCTGCTGCTGCTGCTGCTGCCGCTGCTGCTGCTGCTGCTGCTGGTGCTGCTGCTGCTGCTACTGCTGCTGCTGCTGCTGCCGCTGCTGCTGCTGCTGCTACTGCTGCTGCTGCTGCTCCTGCTGCTGCTGCTGCTGCTGCGGTAGTAGTCCGAAACAAGAGTCAAAAGTATTATTCCCTGGCGCGCTCCCCCTTGCGTCTGCCGGGGTCGGCGGATATTATTGATCCAAGCCAATGAAGATCACACATTTGCCAGGCTACTTTGTTCAGAGGCAATCCTTGAAGGTCGTCTTCCACCTCCTGGTCGGACCCCAAGAGTTTGGTACAAAGTTACAAAGGAAGATGGTGGGATGTCCATAAAAACTGCATTCCCGAACAACAGCATGCAAAGAATGCTTCGACTCAGAAACGTACTTTCAAGATCTTTCAAGTTTATTGCAGATGGCTGATGCTACAGCCTTTTGCACAGGACGCGGGCCTTTGTGAGCTTATGCCGGCAGACAGAGAGCTATGGCGGCTGCTAGCACAGGCTGGATGGTCAAACTGCCAGACAGCCACCAGGGCCACTCACTTTCATTTGATTCATTCACAGTCAATGTCTCTAACTCCCTTCATCTGTGACCCAAGTTATACCACTTCTACCCGCTCTTGTTTTACATCTCATCCAGGAAGGAGGGGTCCAAAGACTGCCTAGATGATTGGTAACTTACCGGGCTTCAGAAACCCCGGACCTTCGGTGATGGGACCTGGAATCAAACCACCAACACTTCATCAGAATTATCAGTTGCATGGTGCAATAGCATTCTTTCATAATCTACAATCCATTGATATCCAATGATATCCACTGTCTCTCAGAGCTGCCTATGGCATGTCTTTGACTGAGAATCGATCGCCAGCGAGCGATGCAAAGCTTGCAGGCGAAGCGATCAGACTATGAGCTTTGCATCGTCCTCACGAAGGCCTGCGTGCTCCGTGCGCTTTGTGGCTGCGGAAACTTTAAAGGGCCACAGTCGCAAGGGTTGTCTCCCAGTATTCGGCTGATGGTCAACAAAGGATATATATATATGTATAAATAAGACATATTGATACACATACACATATACATAACCATATACATATACATAACCATGTCCTTGTCAGTTGCCATGTCAATAACATGTTTGACTGAAATCAGCCGGTCATGTGACTGTTTAATTTTGGATCAAGCAGTGGGTGTCTCATGTCTCACCTGACCTTCTCAGCAGTGATGGCTGCTGGGATTGGGTTGCGTGAGACTCGCCACTGCAGCAAAGAGGCCTTCGAAGTTCCCTGGGGAAAGGCCCTAGTGGAGTGCCTGGGCGATGCTGGTGGGCCCCAGGGGTGTGGAGTCTGTAATTTCTTGACCCGCTACAAGCCCGACGAGGAGGGGCGCTCATGAAGATCGAATGTGGCGGTGTCGGATGCTTACTATGAACATTGGATCTTGGAGCAAGGTGGATCAGGCAAGCTGCATCACTTCTGTCGTCATGGGCTGAGGACATGCCAGCGGAAAGTTGGACAAGATCAACTGGTCCATGTGCAGAAATGTGCATACATAACGGAGGAGGATGTAGAGGCATGCCTCAAGCAATGGAAAGCCCGGAGGCTGGACACGACAGTGCCAGGCAGAAAGAGGCGTGACCTGGAGCCAGCCCGTTCGGATAGGGGCAGCCATGATGACAGCTTGCAGGCCACGCCCACGTCCAAGGCTTCACCCAACACCCCTGGTGACAGCCAGGGAAGAGATCGAAGGCGACGAGGAGACGCTGAGGAGAGCAGTCAGGAAGATCGTGATGTCGGTAGGTCCAATGCTTGTCCACGGCGTTCGACAAGAAGATCTAGGAGAAGCAGCCAAACTGAGGAGGAGGGGTCACCCAGTCCTCACCGGTGTAGGCCGGAGGAGGCCAGAGGGTCTGCGCAAGAAGAAGGACAAAAGATCTGAGAAGTCCAACCCTCTGGATTCAGTGTTGGATGTTGAAGACTGGGATCCTATGAAGAGTGATCGACGTCTAGAGGAGCTACGAAAGTCGCTGGAGGAGAAGAAGCATCAGCGAGAGGAGGCCACAAGGAGGCGGCCAGTGCAGTGCTGGCGAGAAGGGTGCAAGATGGCGCAGAAGCTTCCAAAAAGAGGAAGGATAAGGGGCAAGACAAGGTGGTTCAGGTCTTGAAGACACTAGTGGGCAAAAAGAAGCACAATGACTCATCGTCGTCAGGCGGAGATAGTGAGGAGGAGGATGAGATCTTCAGTGGCAGCTGCAAGGAGAGTGACCTGTTGAGCCGGCAAAGAAAGCTTCGTAAGCTTTCCGCGGAGAAACCTGGTGCCTTCCTACAGAACAGTTGGGTACGCTGTTCGGTGACCACATGGGCTCAGGTTCCAGTGAGCAGGCTTTGCAGCCGGGAGCAGTGAGGTATCTGCTCTCCACAGCGCTGCCCCTCATGGATGTCAAGCGCCTTGGTGAGGAACGCCTGCGTGAGATGAGGACACTGGCTGGAGCGTTAGTGGTCAGTGGGAAGATCTCAATGACAGGAGATCTTTTGATGCAGCGCTTAAGAGCATATTGATGGTGGTGCGGGATGGGACGTCGGCGGCAGCTTGATCAGAGGAGTCAAACTATGCGAGGAGCTTGGCAGTGAAGGCTGCCAAGAGTGAAGGATTAGGGCTATGGACACGGCGGGGGGGGGGCCTTGAGGCCTTTTCCTCAACGCCACCCCAAAGCAGCAGAGGATGTCAAGGCCGAGCCAGTGGAGAAGAAGGAGACAAGGAAGCCAGTGCTGAGAGATCGGCGATCACCAAGGAGGAGCAGGAGTCCTATCAAGAGGAGCGTGAAGTTCAAAGCGCCCTTGGAGAAGGAGATTCCAGGCACGGGATTGGCCGGAGCGGACTCAGGCCTGATGAGGATGGCTCAGGCCCGGGAAGCTATGCCCAGATTGGAGAACGAATCCAGGGCAAACTGGAAGAAGCGGGTGTTCGACTTCAAACGAGAGGAGGAGGCAAAGCATGGGCGCAGGGAAGGGCCATCCCAAGGGCCCCAGAAGTAGAAGCCCCTGTGGAGGCAGGGGGATCATCTGAGCCAAGTCTGTTCTTCCGCAGTGATGGCTGGGGTGCGGTCGGATGACTCAGCGTGTTCTTCAGTGGAGGCTGAATCTGCGGGCAGTGATTTCGGCTCAAACGCAGGTTGTGTAGCCGGGACGAAGTTTCCTGGTGCAAACCGCAGCGTAGAACAAGTCCTTGCGGGTGTCAATGAAGTCCTGCAAGGATCTAGCGAGCCACCCTTTCGTTTCCATGAATCAGTGAAAAAATTGAGTTGCAGTGTGGATTCATCAGGGCTTTTCATGTTTCTGCTGTTTCAAAGATGTCTTTTCAGATGCTTTGTGGTAAGGTGGCCAGATTACAGCTGTCAGTTTTTCAGCCTGGCGTTTCAATAATGCAGCTCCTACTTTGTAGTCCACGAGATGGATTCAATGTTTGTTGTTGGTTGACCGGTCAAATGAACGCGTCCTCCAAACCACCTTCTGGGTCAGAGGCATCTTACCTTGCCTCTGCCCCCAGCAGGAGCGGTTTTGAGGTTGATAGCACAGGCCACGGTGGAGGTTGATGGCATTTTGCGGACGATTGCTTGTGCAGTGCCTGGTGACAAAAAGAAAGGGCGTCAACAGAGGAAGCGGTTGGTCTGTGAAGGGACAAAACAGCTTTGGAGATGTTTGTGCGTGATTGTCGATTGTGCTCAATGGTTTAAACACGGGCTGGCATTTTCAATGTAGCCCAAAAGCAAAGGTTTCAGAATCTCAAAGGGTTGCCATGGAGGTGGTGAACCGCTGGGTTGAAAGATTTTGCGCGCAGCCAGTTGAAGTTGTGCAGCCCCCCAACTTCCCTGAGCTCGTCAGAAATCGACAGTTAGATGAAGAGTTAGCCACTGCCTTGCCCCTCAGGTTGGAGGAGCTTCTGCCTGGGCTACCTCACCTAGGCGTGGCCGACTCACTCAGTGCAGTGGAGGCTGCAACTGGGGAGGTAAGGGAGTGGGTCGAAAATCCTTGGCTAACCTAAGGGCCAGTGAAGGCTCCCAGGCCAGGATAAATGCAACCTGACCTGAGTGGTACCGCATCTGCCAGGAGCTGTTTAAGCGGGGTATAATTGAACCCATTCCTTTACACTCGGTAATGCGGAGTGGCGCCCTGTACTCAACAGAGCCTTCGCTGTGGAGAAGCGGGGGCAGGCTGGTGCAGGCCAGTGTAGAGTGACCCGTTTAATCATGATTTTCATGCCCAAAAGTTATGCGTGCGGATTTGAACACGCTGGCAGGATCCACAGCATGGTGCCAACTGGTGCTGAAGGAGGAGGGGGAGGTCCTTTTATGGGGCGGAGACGATCAAAAAGGTGCCTTTTACACGTGGGAACTTCCTGCAAGCTGGCGGCCATTCATGACGTTTGCCTGGCCGGTGCCTGGCAGATTGGTGGGCTCAGACAAGGATTGGGAGTACGTGGCATCCCGTGTCATACCTATATGGGCTGGATCCAAGCTGTGAGCCTTTTCCAGCACCTGCACCGGCAACTGGGCATGGCACTGGAGCCGCGGGGTGCTGGACAATGGATGAGTTTGTGCAGTTTGATTTAGATGATTTTGACGCCCTGAAATTGTTCCCAGTGATGGCTGGTAGACAATGCAAGGGCAACTCAGTGAGACCCATGCGAAGCAGAGGCGGGCCTACGAACGCTGGGGCGTGGACATTTCTGCTGACAATGCACACCAGCATGAGCCTAAGGTCATCCGTATGGGCGCTGAGGTGGATGGGCACCAGGGCACTGTGGCAGCCCCACATCAAAAGCGCATGGAGGTGGCTTACTTCGCTTTGTGGTCACTCGGGTTGAGATGCCCGCCCATTAAGATCTTGCTGATGGTTTTGGGGCGATTTGCGTGGTGCTTTGAGTTTAGGCGCCCGCTGATGGCGGGATTTGGCCACGCGGAGAAATTCATGTGAGGAGACCATGGAGTCCTCAGGCAATCCAAGAACTCCTCCGGGCCATTCTGGTGCTGCCGCTGGCAGGGACGGATTTGCGAGCACAGGTAAGCAATGTCGTCACCTGCTCTGATGCCAGCGAAGTTGGAAGGGGTCTGTGTGCATCAGGTGCCTTGATCCCCTGAAGGCCACGAGGTCCTTAGGCAGCTGCAGAGTGAGGCTTGTCTCGTTGTGACAGCGACCGACTGCAAGGTGCATTACCGACAAGCAACTTTGAGGGAGCCCGCGTGGTCGTAGTGTCATTATTCGATGGCATCTCAGCAGTTAGGTGCGGGTTATGTTGCCTCAGGTGTCAGGTGGTTGCGTTTGCTTCATCAGAAGTAGACAAAGCTTGCAAGCGGCTAGCGAGGCACCGATGGCCAGGAGTCATAGAATGAGGCAATATCAGCGAAATATTTTTGGAAATGCTTGAGACGTTCGCTGCAAGCATTGGTCCCTCCGTTGACTTGGTGGTGGCAGCTGGTGGTAGTCCATGTCAAGATTTGTTTTCCCTGTTGGCAGACAAGGCAGGGTTGCAAGGGATGCGAAGCAAGCTCTTCGTTGAGATGCCCAGGATCTTTGAGGCGCTCAAGCAGGTCTTCAGGTGTCTAGTGTATCGGTTTGTTGAGAATGTGTTCTCAATGACTGCAGAAGATAGAGATAAGTTCTCCACTACGCTGGGCATTGAGCCGATCCTGCTTGATAGTGCTCACTTCTCACCCTGCAAGCGCTCACGACTCTTTTGGGTTGATTCGCCTGTGGATCCTGGCTGGGGCGAATCACTCCATGCTCACCACGGCTACAAGGAATGGATAGGGAAGGCAACTGCAATGACCGGCAAGTGGTGGCTTGACCCCTTTTGCAGCAGGGCTTCGAATGATCCACTGCCAACCTTTACCAGGGCTCTTCTGCGAAAAACACCACCCCGTGAGCCAGCGGGGGTCCAATCAGCGTCAGCTGGAGCAATTGAAAGATGGAAAGCAGATCATTTCAGGTTCCAAGTTTACTAACACGAGCAAAAGCATATCATCCAGAAACCAGATGGAAGCTTCAGGTTGCCGTCTTTGATGCAGCGGGAACGTGCCATGGGATTTTCCAAGGGCTGTGTCGAATGCTTTGAGCCCTAAACTAACGATGGAGGAGGCGTGCAACTTGGGTTGCTGCATGATGGGTAACTCTTTTCATGTCTATGCCATCACACTGCTGCTGGATGAGCTGCTCCATGACGCTGATACCACCTATGAGCCTCGGTGTCTTGAGCGCATTTTTGTGACTGATGACAGTGCACCCCAAGGTTGGTGTAGCAAGCCCAAGTTCGACCCCACCAGCCAGCCTGATGATGCGCCCCGCATGTTGGTTCAAGAGTTCCTGCGGCAAGCAGACAGGGGTGGTACAGATGTGAAGTTGGATGTAGGGATCCCCTTTAGACGCAAGGCGTGGCCGAGATCTGGGTTGCGTTCTAGGTTGTTTCACTGGAAGATCATACAAGGGTCATATCAAACCTTTTAGAGCTTCAAGCTGTGGTCAATTCGCTACAATGGCGCCTGCGGTCGTTGCCGAACTTTAAGAAGCGGGTCCTGCACTTGGTGGAGAGCCAGGTCGTTGCGTCCATTATCACCAAGGGTCGCGCGAGCAGCCACCGCCTGAGAAAGGCCGTGGACAAGTTGGCTAGCCTGTGCATTGCAGGTGGTATCCAATTCGCAGTCGGCTACATTTCCACAGAGGACAACCCAGCTGATATCCCTTCTCGATGGGGAAGCCGAGAAAGGATCAGGTCGAAGAGCATCGGAAGGCGAGGAAAAGCAAGGTGCTGGTCTGACTCTCAATGAGAAAGTTGTGAGCCCAGGTCTGCATGAGCGCTACGCAATAGCTGCAAGTCGCATCCTTCGGTTTTGGCGTGAGTGCCAGTCGTCGCCCTCTGCGTGAGAAGATATGGATGTCGGAACATCACAATGGCTGGAACATATCTTTGCTGAGGGCTATCCAAAAGGTTATGGATCAGATGGGGTCGCTGCACTACAGCATTTCCTTCCTGAAGTGGCTGGTAAACCTCGTCACAGCTGGCGACTCTTGAAGTCATGGCAAAAGATGGGGCCACCAGGGAGAGTTCTGCCCATCAGCCCACTTATGGTGATGGCCATAAGTGCAGATGGGATGGCCGTGCTGTGCGGCTGCATTCCTGTTGGCTTTTGACACCATGCTACGACCTGGAGAACTTTATCAGCTTAGAAAGCACGATATCACGTGGGCAGGCAGAAAGGCTGTGGTATCGTCGTATCCCTGAAGAGCACTCAATCAGGGCAGCGCGTGGCAAATGCTTGGCTTGCAGTGGCATTAGCTTCGAAAAAAACCGACAGACCTCTTGCTCCACTGTAAACCTGATGCTCTCCGCAATGTGTTGTTTGCGCCGCTCGCTTTCCTGCAAGTGCAGGGGTACTTCTCTGTGTACTCCTTTCGGCGCCACCTGGCACTTCTTGACAGAAGGTAGCATGGAGCAAACCCTGCTGTGGGGCCGGTGGGTTTCCTCTTCCACCGCTCGCATCTACTTGCAAGACGCCGCTGCAGCCTTGAGCCGCCTGTCCATAACCGAAGAGCGGAAAAACTACATGAAACAATTAACCCAAGTGCTATCGACCATTGGCCAGGAAGGTGCCCGTGGAAGGTTGTTTCCTTTTGTTGTTGCCAGCTACCAGGCTGACCCCTTTTTTCGGGCGTGGCCAGGGGGTAAGGTCAGAAACCTGGTGTGGCTAGTGACTTGGTACAGGGAAAACATGTTCTTGTACCTGCTTTTGTGATTGTGGCAAAGCCACACGTATGAAAACCTCTGGCGGTGGTGGCAAACAAGCGGCTTGACATGTTCTTATGACTTGTCAGTTGCCACGTCAATAGCATGTTTGACTGAAATCAACCGGTAATGTGAGTGTTTAGTTTTGGATCCCCAACCCTCCCTCCGCGGATTCAGTTCCGGTGGTGAAAACCTGTGGTGGTGAACGAAAACAAGCGGCTTGACATAACCATATACATGTGCATATACATTGACAAACATACATGCACATGTACACTTGCAAACTATATGACTTCACTAATCAATTGGGCGGATGAAACAGCTTTCAGAAGGACCGTTGACAAAGCGCGCAAAATACTGGTCCTTTTGTTCAATTATTCCAGGATGGTGCGCCAAACGGGTTCCAGCAACACTTACTGCAACAGAAGAGAAGCAACGCAGAATTCGATGTTTGGCAAGTTTGGCCATTGTGAAGAGAGGCTGACAACAGTGTACCTTCGCAGCCTGAACCTCAAGACGTCAGATCTCAACGCGAGATTCTGCAGGATCTCCAATTTCGATCGCCAAGGCTTGAACGATTTGCCAACATTGTTCGAGAAGCGTTGCGGCGGGAAGGCTCCGCTGCGACCTCAGTGCGTTTTGCAATCATGGACTAAGTGTCACGACTCAAGCACACTGCAGGCCACTTTGGTCGCTGATGTCTGTTGGCATGGACTACTTGGAACCAATAGAATCAAAATCCATTCGACAGATTATACGCTGCAATTGGAACTGGAGCCTTGTCTTGATAGCAATGCTTAGACTTTCCTCGGCCGAATGAAGATGACTCGACTTGCACTGCTGCAAGGACTTGGCAGTTCGAGCAAAAATTTTTGCTTGCAGCGCTGTGTGGGACGCCAAGAGAAAGAGTTTTGAGGTTGTATTATGGATCTTTGGAAGATCTGCAAGCTCTCTCTCTCTCTGTCTCTGTCTCTGTCTGTGTCTCTGTCTCTGTCTCTGTCTCTGTGACTTGCGTA
>CAMXCT020004380.1:0-38935 GCA_947184155.2 Cladocopium goreaui
TGTTGGTTGGCCTCCCGGGAGCGAAGGACAACGAGATCATCTGTGTGGACATGAGGGATGCGCATGACCCAGAAACACACCAGAAAGAGATGGCCTGGCACATTGGCACCCATCCATTCACCCTCAATCAGGTGTCAAAGGCGGCCTGCACAGCAGATTCGCTGAGACGGATCCGTCGCATGATCTTGACGCGGGCCATCGAGCACCCAGATGAGAGGTGGGGGTGGACGGTGATTTCGTACTGCCGAGGAGGAAATCATCGGTCTGTGGCATTTGGCGAGTTGCTGCGCATGGCCGTCAGCGGGCACAACTTCGTTGAGTTGAAGAAGTACGACGTCATCAACACCACTGAGATGGCTGGCATTTGGGAATGGAAAAAATGCAACCGGTGCGACGCATGCAGCCACAGAAAGCTGACCAGCGACCAGCAAAAGATGTTGAAAGAAGCAGAGGAGAGGGTGTGTCCTATCTGGCTGGAAGAAAATTAATTTTGAATGTTAGGATGCTGTGGTCTGACCTGGTGTCCGAAGAAAGATGGATGCTGTGGTCTGACCCGGTGTCCTCAGCAATGTTTTGCAGAGTAGTGCTCACTCTGCCGGTGCTTAATTGCATTGACGCTGAGCTGCAAAGCACAGCAGCGGAATTATGACAATGAACAGGACGCGGTAAAAAAATGCCTGCCGAGAGTCAGCAGCCGAACATGTTGTGTTTGCTTGTGCTGAATGGTAGACTAGAATTCTTGTGTATGGTTCAGTTTCGAATTGACACTCACAAACTCATATGGATAAATAATATTATTGGAGTAGGGTAGTTTACTGAAGAGTGCCAAGTTCATCATAAGAATATGTGACAACAAAACTTGTTGAACATTGTGGTGGATCATTCAGAGTCATGGTTTGCGTCGGTTGCATTGGCCCACCTTCATTTGATCTGAGCTGATGTTTCACGTCATGATACTTTTGTGATGTTTTTTTTGGGCTCCAGTTGGGGTTCATTGTAGCCAATGCGGGGCTCATGGCGGCAGCGCTGCTTTCGGCGCTTGGGAGCGGCGGATGCGCAGCTTTGGATGTGGCTGCCGCGCCTCCGTTGCAGCTGCGGCGGCATGCGCGCAAGTGCACCAAGACTAAGGACAAGTGCGGTTTGTGTTGGTGGTTCCATCGTGGTCCTGGGTTGAGAAAAAAATGTCGTATACCTAATTCCAAGAAATCATGGTTAACTGTGGCCAAAATGCCCTCTTCGAAAAAGGATGGCAGCTTCAATTTGCGAATCGGTTGTGTTGTGTGTCGGTGTTATCACAACAAAGATTCAGGTACCTCTTGTGGTCTGACCCGAGGGGGCCATAGTCAGGGGAAAGAAAATCGGAGTCCAAACTCAAAATTGCCACTGAAAAATTTCAAATGGTCTCAGTTCAAAGCTCCACTCAAATTTTTCAAACCGAGGGCCATTCACGACATCATTCAACATGCAGGGACTAGGCATCACAAGTTGGCGCTTGAACATTGGGAACTCGCCGCCTCTGCAGACACCGCTGCAGACTCTCAGTCTGTGAGTGCTCTCCCTACAGCCGAATGGAAAACCACATTGGAAGACTTCAGAAAAGGAAGGTCAGCAAGATCTGGAGGAACTTGCTCGGACCTGAAGAACTTGATGCGGTGGACTTTGAGCGAGGCAATGCTTCAGTCCATGAGGGCAAGTTTGAGGGAATGCCACTGTTTAGTTCTCATTCGAGACGAGCGTCAGGGAAAATTGGGGCTTCGCTTCCGGGCGACATTGAAAGATCTGACTGTGCTATGTGGTGTGCTAGGGGTGGAGCATCTTGAAGGTAAGACTGCCTGGGACTTGGTGGCCGCCACAGAAAGAGCCATCAGAACATTTGCCACGATCAACTACAAACCTCCCAGAGGGTTCCGTGGCCCGACGAGAAACCAAATCGATGAAAAATTGGTTTCCATCATCCGAGAACGTTGCCACATGGTGGTTACTGACTGCGCATCAGCTGAATTGTTAGCTCAACAGTTGGGTCGTGGCAAGAGACAGGGAGGCCCTGAACTCATAGGAAACAGAGATGGTCTGACCTCTTTGTTTCCAAATTCAAAACTAGTGGGTCGTGACCGGACTCATGCTTGCCAACGGCTCATTGCGAGACCCTGGGAAGCGGATCCAATCATTTCCGTTTTGTTGCAGGACAAGGGTTTTGCCCATTGCCTCAAGGATTTCAATATCTGTTACATAACAACATGTTTAAAATATTTGTTGCATAATAACATGTTTAACATGTTTTTAACTCCAAACATCCCTTGCAGGATACGGTGACAGGAAGCCACTCCGTTTGCCAGAAGATTTGGAATTCACATATTATGTCCACTTCTTTTCAGAGTTTCGTGGAGGCTTCTGAATTCAGCCGCGGGTCGCACTTGAGTGCGGCCAAGCATCGCTTCTGCAGTTTCTCCAAACCGATGGCAAGGTTTGTGCTTCATTTTGACGCAATCGTCAATGTCTTGAACAGAGCTGCGGCTGCCGGCGGGGCTTCATGGGCGGAGTCTTGGATGGCCAACATTGATGAGGCAGCGTTGTTCACTTTGGGAATGGCCACTGACCTGGCAAGCTCTTGCATCCAGTTGACGCGGTTTTTTGACCGTGATGACATGGACATCAGCCGCATCAATGAGGAGGTCTATTGCTTTGACCAGGAGCTGGGTCCGTGTTGCCAATCATGGGTCGCAGCGTGTGAAACTTGTTTTTATGTCAAACATGGTTTTCAAATTTCCCTGATGAGGCCATGTTTGTCCAAGGCAAAGTGTTTGAGATTGAAGGCTTCACCAAACATTGCTTTGAGCTCTTGAAGCGCGGCAACTTGACCTTCTATGTGAAGGGGGGTGCAAGATCACTCAGTGCCCTTAGGGCAGATGTGGCCAAGCGCAAGGCTTTGCGAACGATGCGGCGTTCCATAGACTTGATCAGGGCGGCCATCGCGGCTGAATTTCCAGATTGTGATGCAGTCATGGCTTTCCGAGTGTTTGACTTGAGCCCAGACTCGGGCAGCAGCACCGCAGAAGGGAAGGCCGACAGTATCGCGCGCCTGGCCAAAGTGTTCGCCTTGAACCCAGGAAAACTGAAGGCTGAGTTTGATCGTCTTTGGCCCATTGCTTTTGCCCAGCATAAGAATGCCGGATGCAACAATCGACAAGCCTGGCAGTTTGCCTTTTGGCGAGCCGTCTCCAAAACATCGCAAGCCTGGGACTTGGACAACTTGGAGGTTGTTCCTTGTCAACAAGATCACATCAGTTTTGAACTTGATTTCGTGCATGCCCAACAATGCCCAACAAAATCCAAAAGAAGTATAATAATGTTCACATAAACCCGGTAAAGTATGAGTTGAATGTGAGGTTCTTTCAGCGTTCTTGTCATGGACAGCTTCCACATCGGGCATGGAGCAAACTTTTCCAAAATTGAGAGGAACCATTTGCATCGACACAGCGGTTCTGCAGACACGTTTCGCAGGTCCGTGCTGGGTTTGACTTCTCAGGAAGGGGCTTCCTTCAAGACCGACGAAGTTTTAGTTGAGGCTGCCCGAGTTTTGCATTCGCAAAACAGATGCTATGTGGCCAAAAACAAAACATCAGGTCGCAAGACGCGTTTTGATGCAGGAAGCAAGAAGCCAATTTCTGCACTGCCCGAAAACACAGAGGCAGCCTTCCTTCGAAAACGAAAAGCCGATCTGAAGGGTCTGACCAGAGGGGGCCAAGCGTCCTCTCGTGGTCTGACCGGAGGGGGCCAAGCGTCCTCTCTTGGTCTGACCAGAGGGGGCCAAGGTGAAGAAGGCAGAGACCCAGTCAGAGGCTACAAGTTCGATGCTGCAATGAAAAAGGAGAAAAAAAAAGTGCCTCCAGGAAGTGAAAAAAAGGCGTGTGGAAGCCTTTGAAGACAATTTTCTTCTGGATTCCGAGAAGCCTAGCCGCAAGGACATCCAGAAACAGAAGGCAGAAGAGGCCAAGAACGACAGAGAGCGAATCAAGAAGCAGGCCTATGTGGACAACATGTGCAAGTTGGCACAGGAGAAGAAACCGATGCACTTCTTCTATGTTTTGCTGCAAGGACGCACTGCTTGGATCGACGACGAAGCTTCGCCTGAAGAACGTCAAGCGGCTGTGCAGGCTGGTCTGACCGCCTTGACTTCTTCTTTGGATGAGGCCAACGTGGCCTTTGTAACCAATAGCTCTCCAGAAAAACGTGCATTTTGGCACATGATGCTGCGAGGAGGGGCTGTAGTCGCCCGCGACTTCTTGACAGTGAAACGACATGTCTTTGTTTTGCAGTACAGGTCAGGAATCGAAATTCATCTGAAGTTGTTCATGAGTGATAATTTTAAAGCCAAGCACGTCCAGATCACTGCGTGCCTGCAACACCACATCCATGCAGAGCCCACTTCCAAATGGGAGGAAATTGGCCAGAATCAGGCCAAAGTGGTTTTGTGTTTAGAAAATGAAAAACGCTCGTTCAGCAAACCAGGGGTGCGTGTGCACACAGCTGAAAGTTTTCTGAAAGTTTTTTGAGCGTTTGGCTACAATGACGCTCTTGACTGACAAGTCTGGGCGCTTAGGGTGATGCTGCTGCCGGGGATGATGACAGCAAGTCTCTTGAAAAAGTGCGTTAGCCAGTCTTCTTGCACCAATTCAATTGTGTGACTGACCGAGGGTCATGTTCAGTTATGACTGCATTGCTGTTTTTGTTCTGCTGTGTTAGACCAAGTAGTGCAAAATACAGCATTGAGCATTGGAGATTGGAACACCAAAAAGTTCAGTGGAGTTCCCGCGAACATGCAAACTTAACATTTTACATGTTCCATTTTGGGCGACGTTAAGTGTAGACCAATTTTGGCCCTTACATACTCCCCTTACACATTGCCAGCCCGGGCCGGGGCCGCGTAAGCAGCGTTAACGTGAACGCATCCGTGTAAGGAGAGTATGAAGTTCGTACTCCCCTTACACATTGCCAGCCCGGGCCGGGGCCGCGTAAGAGGAGTAGGTTTTCGCGTAAGGACAGTATGAACGCTAGCGCCGCTAGCGTACATACTCCCCTTACGCATTTACATACTCCCCTTACACATTGCCAGCCCGGGCCGGCTCCGTGTAAGGGGAGTATGAAGTTCGTACTCCCCTTACGCATTTACGCTGGTACAAACGCTACTTTCCAGAGACACTAGACCTTGGAGTAGTCAGAGAATACAATCCAACGCTCTTGCTTCCGGAGTCTGGCTCACAGGCACATACGTTGATTGGATTAGTCAGTGTCAGTTACCTTAACAGCAGCCAATCTCACTGATAGTCAGTGTCAGTTACTACCGTAACAGCAGCCAATCTCACTGATAGAAAAGACATAAGCAAGTCAGCATAAGTATCATTAGCAATTCATTTTCGGAGATGAACTCAGACTCGCCGCCTTAGACCATGTTGTCCAAGTTGGCAACTAGAAAAAAAAACATGTCTGATGGTCTGACCTCGGGCAGCAAGCAGTCTGATGGTCTGACCTCGGGCAGAAAGTCTGATGGCCTGACCTTGGGCAGCAAACCAAAAAAATCAGCAGAAATGAAAAACATTTCGATCGCATTCTCAATTTGGCCGAAGAAAAGGCTGGTGAGCCCAGCGCAAGTCGACCTGGAAGAGGTAAACTTCGTGTGGGGAGCGACTGTGCAGGAATGGGATCCGATTTAGCGGCTCTTACTCTGTTTGGTTTTCGCGAGCAAATCGAAACTTCAATGTGGTCCGATAGTGATCCCGACAAGAGGAAACTATATCGCCATGTTTGCTCCCTGTTAGATCTCGACGTTTCTCCCGTGTGCAAAGATATGTCAAAGAGGAATGCCGCAACAGCCCCATCATGTGATGTCTATGTGGCTGGCTACCCCTGTCCAAGTTACAGTGTTCTTGGGAAAAAGAAGGGCGTGCAGGATCCACGAGGACAAATCGGTCTGTATGGCCTTGAACATATTTGCCATCACAAACCCAGTTGTGTGGTCTTGGAGAACGTCAAAGGACTCCTTCAAAAAAAACATCAGCAATTCCGACAGCTGATCAAGGATGTCTTGGAAAAATTGGGGTACACACTTCGCTTAAAACTTCATTCAACATTGGATTATGGAATTCCTCAGAGCCGCCAACGTGTCTACATTGTGGCCTTGCTGAAGGATGCCATTGTGACGAGATTTCACTGGCCGAAGAAAGTGGGGTTCAAAAAAAAATGGTTGAAGGAGTTTCTGGACACGCATCTCCGTGGTGAGCCTGGCCAGCGGTGCAACATAGAAAACTATGTGCGAAAGTATGGAGACAGGGTTCGCCAAGGACCATATGTATTGGATGTTGGCAGCAGCGAGGCGTTTCAGTCGGCCAATAAATATGTTGTGCCTTGTTTGACTAGAAGCCGCCTCAAAGGCAAACAGACTGGTTTCTTTGTGCCCAAGTTGGACAGACGTTTGACTGTACGAGAGGCAGGGCGATTGCAAGGATGGCCTGAGCAAATGCTGAATTCTTTGCTCAAGTCCTTTGACGAATCCACTGTTGGCGCATCGCTGGGGGACGCCATGTCCATCAATGTTTTGGGAAAAATTTTGCTGGAGTGCATGGTTTCTTTGGGCCACGTGTCCCGGGAGGAAGCCGCAGCCCGAGATCATTGGGTAAACTCAGCCACTACCCGCAGCGCAGCAGATCGAGCATGGCAACTGTTTCGGCCAAGGAAATAAATCGGATCCTCATTGAGCTGGCCAGGGTTGTGGTCTGACCCGACTCCTGCATTCGAAATCGCTCTGTACAAAGACCAAGTAGATACATTGCGAAGAAAAAAATTGAATGCTGTGGAAATTTAGTTGCTGACGTAAGTATCTTGGATGAGTTTTTGTTGCAGCTAATTCAGCACCTTGCTAGTGTGAAGGACATTTCTGTGCACAGATTTATGACCTTGTGCATGGTTATCTGTTTTGGCCCACAGCTGTCTTGCAGCCAGTGGCACGTGATGGTTTTTGCAGGTCCATCATGCCACCAAAAGCAGCGAATAAAGCTCCATTGCCTGATGGCGTGCCTTCCAATTGGTCGGCGTGGCGGCTTTCTGGAGCCGAACAGGACCGATAGTCTGAGATCATGTTATTAATTTTTTAGTTTGAACAGGACCGATAGTCTGAAATCATGTTTTAAAAATTTTTAGTTTTCAAAATATCAAACGCAATAATGTCCCATCCAGCAAATTTCAGGCTAAAATCGATGAGGCTGTGAAGACTTTCGAAGAGCAGCTGGCGCCGGATGGATCAGAGAACGAGGTCGATCGGCAGGCACGGGATATGGCAAAGAGTATGTTGCTGAACATTGTGTGTTTGTATAAACATGGCGATGTTTGATCTGACAATGTGCAGGCGAAGATCAATGAGTACAGGGCTGAACAAACCCGAATCATGAAACAAGGCAAAGCGAAGGCATCAGCAGAAGCCAAAAAAAAGGCGAAAGATGGCGCCCAACCGAGAGATGACGCCCAGGCCCCGTCCTCGCCAACCGGCAACAATGCCGGCCAAGCCCCTGCTGGAGGTGCCATTGGTCTGCCCCCTGCTGGAGGTGCCGGTGGTCAGACCCCTGCTGGAGGTGCCGGTGGTCTGACCCCAATGGCACCGTTGTCCACCAGCAACGTGTCTGAAGTCAATCTAAGCTATTACCAATCAGTCCAAGAAGACATGAGGAAAATTTTGAAGTGTTTGGGACCGGATTTTGCCAACAAAGATGCGCTGCAAATCGCACAAGGAAATCAACAAGGAGATGGCGGCATCCAAGAACCTTTCAACAAGGAAAGCGCCACGAGGGCTCTTGGGAACCAGAATTTGTACATTTGCGCTGGGAACTTGTTCTGGTTGAATTTTCTGAGATCCCCAAGCCCAGGAGTACCACTACAAAGGCATGGTGTATGCCAGCTAGGTGACTTCTTGTGGCCCAAGAACCAGTCCAAACCGATGTTCCTCCTCAAGTTGTTGGAGGTGGAAGCCCCAACAGATGTGCCAGAGAGACCATCAGCTCTGGGTATGCTTTCTCCGGAAGGCTATGCGCATGCTGCTCTGTATGCGGCTGCCAGAGACCTCCCAGAGCACAAAGAGGAATGGCAAATTGTGCTGAGGTCAGTCCCATTCTGCTTTGTGGCTGGCGCAAAAAACACTTGGATTCATTCATGGAATTGCCGCAACCAGCTCACACAGGAGTATGAATCTCTGAGCCGATCAGCTTTGCAGCAGGCCACCGAGATCAGCATGCTGAAGAAGCGCATGGAGTCCGATGTAGGACGAACTCTTCAACCAGCGGAGCTCGTCAATCAGTTGAAGCAATTTGGCCTCAAGAAAGCTTCTTCACAGGATGATCTCACCACAAATCTAGTGCAACTGGCAACCCAGGTGTATGAGAAGATGAAAGGCCCCGAGATGCTAGGTCCCATTCTAGCCATGGAAGAAAAATTTGGAACAAAGTCTTGCTTCAACTCCCTCAGCAAACTGCATCTCTTGGCAACCAAACCTGAACCCAATCGGCGGGTTTGGGTGATGCAGGGAATCTATGACTGGCTCGTCCGCAGTTTGCTGACGAACGATGAGGTGACCAAGAACACTCTCACTGGTGATCGCAACACCTGCGGTTTGATTCCGCTCCTGGAGTTGAAGATGCTTTGCCTGGAACATTGGCTCTCATCCATGATGGCCCGCGCCAACATCCTGGAGAAGGACCGGGCAGTGATCCGCCGAGTCTTGCAGGACCATGCTTCGTATCGGCAGGAGATGCTGGGCTCAGACGTCTCATGGCAAGGCAATCTCGCCCGCAGCTCTTTGGAGGCATTGCAGTTTCTTGAGGCCTGATGGATCTGCAGGTTTCCAAACACAACATGTGCCTTTCATTTCAATGCACATTTAGATGTTTGAAGATTTCAGCAAGCCATAGTACCAATGTTTTTTCACCATGTTGTTTGCAACTGCCCTGTCAGAAGCTGGTGTTCAACAAACAATTCGACAATCAGCTAAAGCAGCATGCCCGCGGGCACAAGAACGTCGAAGAAGTGGCCGAAAATGAGATCATCAAGGAGGAATGGTCCAAGGTCATTTCCATCCGAGAAAATGAAGTGGCAGAGCAGAAGGTGCGGGACAAGATGGAAGACCAGGAGGACGGAGACGCCCCGGCAGAGACCGCTCTCCATCAAATGCGTCGGGCAGCCAATGAGTTTGTGGAGAACAGCCAGGAGTATTGGAACAGTTTGGCGAACACAACTGTGAGGCGGTATGTTTCATGTATGGTGCTGCCAGCCACACAAGGGCAAATGCAGAGAGAGCTGACCAACTCTTGCCTCAAAGATGTCATTGTGCCGGAGGGCCAGAGGCTTGTTGAATGGACTCTTTTTTTTGGTTTATTTCAATGCATTTTTTTGCAACAACATTGGGAACCCTAGCCATGGACGTGCAATCGAAATGTAGGGATGCCTCTTGTCAGGTCGTGCTTGACTTGGTGTGACCTGGATTATATGGGTGAGAATATGGGCGTCAATTCGCAGATTGGCCTTCGGAGGCTGCAGCCCTTGGACGGGAACGGTGAAATCAAGAGCCTCATCCAAGCCACGATGCTGGCCCGTGGGGCCCAAGTGAAAAGCGACCAAGGGGAGATAACGGTCCCTGCTCCCGGAGAGATTGTGTGCTTCCACGCAGCCTCAGACAGACCAGGAGCAATCTCAGAGTTGCGCAAGATCTTTCGTCTTGCTGCAGCGACAAGAGGTGACACCATCGACTGTGAACAGAAAGACATCATGGTTGTCTTCCAGGAGGAATCTGTGCGCAGCCGAAAGAAACGCATCAAAGGATCAGAGGCCTACAGATGCGACAGCTACTTGCACTTGTTCAGCGGTTTGACCCTGATTCCTGGCTTAGTCCCAGAGAAAAGAAGGCTGCACTATGACGGATTCAACACAGGGAATGTCATGGGGTGGGTGACATGTCTCCAGCCGAATTCCTTGTGGGAAGCTACCCGGAAAGACAAGGAGAAGATTCTGGGCCCCAAGGCGTTGAAGCTCACGACCGCTGAGCAGATCAGTTGCTTGTTGGATTCGTCAGTTTTTATTTTTTTATTTATTTGCTCCTCAAACACAAATCCTCTAAATTATTGAAGCCAAGGCCTGAACAAGGAGCAGCAAGCGGTTGTGGCCAATGATGCTCGGGTGGAGTCCGTCTTCAGCGCCGGGCGCCTCCCAACCAAGTTCCACACGGACTTGCTGCACAGCTTGTGCTGCAATGCTGTCATTGACTTGTTCGCAGGGCAAGGAGAGATGGCCCAGGCGTGCTTGGACACACGCACCCCCATTGTGGCATTTTGCTGCACCGAAGCGCACGCGGAGGCGCTGGAAGAGAGATTGACCAAGTATGTGCTGACCAAATTTACGGAAAAGGGGCACACTTTGCATCGCGAGGATGCAAAAAATATGATGGTCGGCGCTGATGGTTTGACCTCGGTGGCTGCTGGAAGCTCCGATGGTCTGACCTCTGGGCACAATCCTGATCCGAAAGCAAAACCAAAGTCCAAAAAGAGAAAAAAGAACAAAGATGAAGAGTCTGAGGAAGAAGAATCAGAAGAAGAAGAATCAGATGACAAGAAAAAGAAGAGGAAAAAACAGACCAAAAAGAAGAACAAAAAGAAGAAATCAGATGATTCCGATGACTCTGAAGACGAAGATGCTAATTGGTAAGGTTTAAAGACCCACGCATCAATCTCAGAGCCGCGTGTCATTTGGACAAGTTTTGCTGGCCGAACCGAAAGTGCAAGATCCCAGAGAGGTGACAAAAATGCAAGCGTTCCGCAGTCTGTGCTTTGCAAAAAATGTGCAAATCGCATTACATGCAAAATATATAAATATGTTTGAAACAACTTACTTCCATCTTTCATTTGTTTCCAATTTTTTTTTGGAAATGTTTCCAGTGGCAGTTTCATGTGGAGTCGTGATCACGGGTTTGGGGTCAGACCACCATGTTTAAGAATGTAATTTGGGGTCAGACCACCATGTTTAAGAATGTAATTTGGGGTCAAACCACCATGAAAGATTTGGGGTGAAACCATGATGTTGAAGAGGGGTAAGTCAGAGTCAAACCACCATTCTAGATTTGGGGTCAGACCACCAACTCTAGATATGGGGTCAAACAACCATTCAAGATGTTGCGAAGGGAGTTCGAGTGTTCTGCTGAGTGATTTTGTTTGTGCTCATGTCCGTGGATGTTTGCACTACTTTGTCCTTTGGTTCACAGCCCGCAGCCATTTTCTGACCGCGCTTCTCTGCCCCCGTGTTTGTGGCACGTCGCCCCTCTCTCTTCAATGGCGTCCTCCGCTGCCGGAAGTGAATGGTCCTTTGTGCACGCTCCTGATGGTACGCTGGTCGTACTGCCAGGCGTGGGCCCTATGATTTTTGTTGAGTCTGATGCCGGCGGTGCGACAACGGTCCCAGCTTTGACTGACGGATCGGATGGTCTGACCTCGGGTCCTGGGCTCGGTGGTCTGACCCCGGGTCCAACTTTTGAAATGGTGGTGACTGGAGAATGCCCAGGTGACTTTCCGCATCAATTGTGATGAGGTCCCCACCGTCGACACCTTGAAGGGCATCATCCAGTGGTACATTGAGAGGGGCTGCCAGGAGGTGGGCTTGCAGCCATTCCCCCACCGCTTGCCCAGGTCCCACTGGGCGCTGCATTCAGGCAGGCGTGCGACCCCCTGGAACATGCCCTGTTCTTACCTGAGAACAGAGGACATGCCGCTCCGCTTTTCGTGGCATGAGTGGAGCGAGAGCTATCGCCTTCACAGCCAGGGGGCGCATGTCTTGGTCTGACCGGTGGTCTGACCCTGGCAGGGGGTTATGGTCTGACCTGACTACCCAACAGTCCAGGATGACTCTGGCAGGGGGCTATGGTTTGACCTGGCTACCCACTCAGCTCAGGATATTAATTCAAGTTACAGGGTGGGCAGGCTAAAGGTCTGACCTGGCTTTTTGCCGCCATCCCGCCCAACGTCCTTAGCCTTCGCATGGAAGATGCAGCTGCGTTTGACAGGCTGCGAGCCTTTCACGTTTTCAGTTGCAGCTAGGCTAGGGATTTTCCACCTCACAGCGCTGCGATCGATGTGCAGCAAAATGTTGCAATAGTGCAGCGGTGGCAGGGTTGACCTGGTACATTTGCAATCCACCATGTTGTGTTTTGGGGACATGAAACAAATTTGATTTGGTTATATTTGGCCATACCCATTTGGATTCAATGTCTTATGTCAACAACACTTGTAGGAATTGATATATTATTAATTGACTATCAATTTTGTTTTAAATTATTCCTGGGGGCATGGTACCACAAACCTGTGCAAGGGGCCCGGAGACCACAAACTTGCATAGCAGGGGGACCACACCACTGTACCAGGGAAGCAGGGGCTAACACCACAAACTTGTGAGGGGCCCATAAGAACCACCAAACTCACAAGGGGTCCCAGCCAGCAAACTGCTTCTTTTTCATCATACTGCAAACGCTATGGTCTGACCTGGCGAAATTGGAATTAAAAGGCATTGACTCCATGACCTTCACTGACCAGGCATGCTCTTGTCATGTTGTTTTTGCTTCCGCTGGTGCTTCCGGAAAGCCTCAGGTGTTGCATGACAAAACCAATACAAACAATGAACAAATCAGATTTGACATAGTTAGAAAGTCACATATGTGTCAACAAACATATGGTTTATTATTAAGCATGTTTGACATGAAATGAAAAAAATGATAAATTCAACAGTCATGTCACATTGCGGCTGCAATATTCATGTTGTTTTTTTGGGCAATCCTCCTGCACACGCCTTTGAGATCTCGCTGTTGCCATGGGACGCCTGGATGTGGACGAGCTGGCCGTAGAGCTTTGCTGAGGACCGGGGTTGGGACATTCCAGGGTTTTCGTGCTTTCCTGCGATAATGGCTGTGAGGTCAGACCATCACGTGAGGTCAGACCATCACATTGCTTAAATGGGCTAGGAGCGGAACCATATTCAAGAGCATCCTTCACTTCGCTATCATCAGCGTGAAAATAATGTTTCCGAAGTACTCGAGCATCGGACCTTTGTTGGATCTCCATGATGACCTCTTCCGATGGTCTTGTCCTAGTAGAGGATGGGTTGAACAGTAGGAGGTGCGCGCTTGTGTGTCTGGTTGCCCCGTGCACTGTGACCCGGTTCCCTTGAAATCTCTTTCCTGGATTCCATCGACGATTCTTTGTCAATGCAAACATCACCTCTCTGATTTTTGTCATCGCCGCATTGATGGATTGTCTAGCCAGGTTAGGCCTGCATCCCTTTTTTTGCTTTGGGAAGGGAAAACATAATCTTCTGTGCTTTCCACAATGAAGGCCTTTTTCTGCATTGGTTTCATATTGAAAGTTTCAGGGTGGAAGGCGCGGTAGCTTTCCAGAACAGGCAAGCATTCCCATTCCAGGCCCTTTTCTTGCATTCTTTTCAATCCCAATACAGCGTCGCTGGACAACCTGGCTACCAAGCGCTCCTTCCCCAGCTTTCCGTTTCCACGCAAGTGGCGATCTTCCACACGTTGTTGGTAAAGTATATGAGGAGCATCGTGTTCATCGCCTCCAATCAGTTGCACATCTGTTCCACGAAGTAGCAGGGTTTCGCTGATGCGCCGGGATGTCACCAAGCACAGCCATAAAGCGGCACAGTAGACTGGCCCAGTAAAAAACAAAGCAACCGCAAAAAACAATTCTAGCTGCTCTTTGGGGATGAACACGTGTTGCTTACTTGTTTTGCTGTTTTTTTTTCCTTTGTTCCAGGCAGGTTGGGTCAGACCACGGTTTGCCGGTTTTTCCTTCTCAACAGGTTGGGTCAGACCATGGTTTGCCGGTTTTTCCTTCTGAGCAGGTTGGGTCAGACCACATTTTGCTGCAGCAGGCCGTTTCATCCCCATTGCAAGCGGCAATACGGGAAAAGGTAGATATTTTGAGCCACTAGCAGCAACCCAGGGGCACGAACTTACCAATCCAAAGTTTCAACTTACCAATGGGCCGCGTGCAACTTACCGAGGGGGGCGTCGGTAAGTTGGAAGCATCTGGGCATTGGAAACCATACCTTCAAGTCTGACCCCATAGAAAATGATGCTTGGTGGTCTGACCCCACGTGTCAATTTTAGTGCAAAACCCATACAAAATTGGTGAGAAACACATATTTTTCAGTGCAAAACCCTTACAAAACTTGTGAAACCCATACAAAATTGGTGAGAAACACAGATTTTTCAGTGCAAAACCCTTACAAAACTTGTGAATAACACAAATTTCCTGGTGGAAAACCGGCCCCCATTATCAAGCCAAGCCTCCAAAAGTATGATCCTTGTCATCGAGAGCTCACATCGAAATCCACCACCAGATTCATCCCAAACCCATGTTGATATCCAAATTTGAGATCCAAATTCCAGCAGCGTGCAACTGTGTGAGGGACAAGAAAGATTCCGTATCGCTCAGCAGTTGCACACTGCTAGAATTTGAACACCAGTCCAGACCAAGGCGCCAATGCCACATTCGTATCAGTGCAGTGGGTCCTGGCAGAATCTGGCAGAAGCCACTGCACCCAGACGACAAGCGAAATTCCGGCGTAGGTGATGTTGGAAACCATCAAGATGCATTATTATCGATTCCCCTGTGTCAACCACGTGGGATTTGCAAACCCACCATCCTTCAACGCAACAGTCGTCAACAGTCTGATTGTAAGCTGAGTTTCATCAGAAACTGGAGCGCCAACTGTAGAATATGGACATCTGTGGGCACCAGCAGGATACACCAACTGTCATATTCTGCTGGTGCCCACAGGTGCACATGTCCTGCAGGGTGAAACCGGGGAAGGGTAGTGATCTAAACATTGTGGCGGCGGTGGGAACAGAGGCATCAAGAAGAATGGAGGTTAGTTAAGAAACACTTCATCAGGTTATCCTGGGGCATACGACTCTTGATCAAAAATCAATGGTGTTTACAGACCTCAGACATTCTCTGTGGTTACCTTGCCCAATGACGTGGTTGGTACCAGTAAAACATTGAGGGTGTCCCCATCTAGGGTAGATCCATCAAAAGATCCATTCAGAAGAGGTATTTCCTTTTGGTGAAGCAGTGGTTAAAGGGGTCAGACCACCTTCATCTTAAACAATACCATCTAAGATAGAATTGGCCCCCAAAAAATAATATAGCACACACACACAACCCAACCAAAACAGTTGGAGGAAATGCTGCATATGAAAAATCATCAAATCACCTCTGAATGAAAAACAGACCCAGTTGGTGATTTTTTGGATCGCCCTGCCCCCCTTCCCAGTTACACTTCTGACTGTCAGACCACCTTCCATTGGTTTGTTTGAATTTGTCTTCCTTCCAGGCTGGCTGCCAAACAAAAAAATGGGGAAATTGGCAGCTCTCCCTGGTTTCATTGCTTTGATCGCTCAGCATGCCGGAACCTGTCAAAAAAACTCCAGCATTCCAGGTAGTGAGGTCAAACCACCTCCTCTTCAAAAAATAAAAAATAAACATGGTTTGATGGTTTAGCCTGTTGAAAAAATAAATCAATCCAGTCAGTGAAAGGGGTCAGACCACCTCCCTGCTGGCCATGCCAAACAAATTCTACAGTTTGGTTCCACAGCGCTGCCACTGGTGGCAACAAAATAAAAAAACAATCCACAAAAAAATGATCCAGTCAGTGAACGGGGTGAGACACTTCCCCCGTTGCCCAATCCATGCCAAAAGTTTGAAAAATCATGTGTTTTACATGGTTTGATTGTTTGATTTGTTGAAAACATTCTAGTCAGCGAGAGGGGTCACCTCCCCTGCTGGCCATGCCGCAGAGAATTCTGCAGCTTGGTTCCACAGCGCTGCCACTTGTGGCAACAAAAAAACAATCGAAAATAAAACGATCCAGTCACTGAGAGGGGTCAGACCACCTCCCCTGTTCCATGCCAAAAATGTTTGAAATGTTTTGTTTGACATGGTTTATGGTTTGATGGTTTCATGCCATGCCATGTTGAAAATTCTAAGGTTGCATTACCCCAAGGTTACATTACATTATGTTATCATGTTACCCCTGGTCGCATCCAGCCCAGTCCCAACCATCCCTTCCCAATTCCCTTCCTACTTTTTCCTTGCCCTACCGCACCAATTTGGAAATTTTGCCGAAATTGGTTTTGAGCCATCTAGTTACCAATCCCATCTTACCCATTTTTCCTCCCAGCCCCAGTGTGGGTAACTTTGCCCACACTGGTCTTGAGCCAACTACATTACATCCCTTCCTCCCCTTTTTTTTGGAAAGCTGGGCAGTCAAAGTCTTGAGCCATTTTGAGCCAAAGTGTTCTTGAGCCAAATGTGTTTTGCAATCATGGGTTGGCAGATACATGGGAATGGCTGCTGCTCTGGCCGTGGGATCCAAAGTTAGATAACTTCAGGATCGGAGAACACACGTTTTCCGAAGGTGCAGGTGGCCTAAAACCAAAAACGGTCTATCGGTCTACATTTAACATCGGCAAGCCACCGAACCCCATTCCACCGACACCATTGCCTACAACAGCTCCACCACCTATTGCCATGCCTCCACCTGCACCGAAAGCCAGACCCACCGAACCTGACGTTCCGGACCCTCGCATCATCCCAGCTCCAGCCGTCGCTCCTCCTCACCACCTACACGCTCCACCATCACCAACGCGCCGACCACGATCCAGGACTCCAAGATCACGTTCCCGACGACCTTCTGGACAATCCCATCATCATCGCTATTCTCCCCAACGTGCAGCCCGACCTCGTTCTCCTCTTCCTCGTTATCGGTCATCCACGAAACACCCCAAGGACCGCAGAACCCCGTCACCATACAGACGAAGATCACCACCAAGACGCCGCTCTCCCGTGGTTCCTCGACGTCATCGATCTCACCCACGACCACGTTCCGCGACACCACGTCACCGATCCAGAGGCCGTGAAGTCGTACTTCGACCAGCTGCACACCCATCCAATCCAGCCTACATTCCCACTCCCGACGCTGATGACACCTGGGGCACATGGAACGACAGCCATTACACCGACAACTACCACCACAACACTGCTCGACCCAACTCTCCTGCCGATCCACCACCACCGGAACCACCTGCCAACCCACCAGCCCACACTTCAGCACCACTTGGCGCTGTTTCCTTCCGCGTCCCCGACGGCGACAGTGAAAATTCTGAGGTGGCAGATACAATTTCGATCTCAAAGTTCGACACGAATGACATCGACCTCAGTGAAATGGTTGAGGCGGCCAATGATCCCCTTAGGGTCCGCTGCCTGACTGAGCTTGGCCCCGACCATGTCGTGCCCTTACGCCAATCATTGACCCCGGCCATCTCGCAGCTCTTCAATCAATTCGTTGACGAGATGTTCCACCAGTTGGCTCAACCATATCGCACCGTCAACAACCAACGTATTTATATCAAAGCAAGCCAAGCCACCGTCAAGAACATTGCCAGGGCCTTTGCACAATCCAACTTACTGGACATCGAGCTTGCGAGGCAAACCCAAGCATTCTACATCGAGCCAGAGAACCTGCTGACCATCACGGTCCCAACTGGATTGAGGAAGAAACCGATCTATCGCGGCGAACACATGGGCACCTACCTGATCTACCACAAAACGAGTTGGGAATCAGTGGCCAAAATTCTCGCGGAAGACTGCATCCGCGCGGCAACTTGGACAAAAAACGAAGCCGGCATGCCAACTCAATACCCATGTTACGGATTCTTCGGTATGTCCTCTGAGATCGCTGACATCGACAACCTACCAGGCTATGCTGTCAAGATTTGCACCTCTCAGCTCTATCGCATAGGGAAAGGACAAAACCCATCTGGCCTGCTGGCCATTTGTCGCTCACCCAAATGCATCCGCGCACTAGCTGGAGGAAATGACCAAATTCAACGCTTGTGCAACCTCGCGGGCATCGCCAAGGGCAAAGACAATGCAACGGCTATGAACTCCAGCGCCGCATCCATATGCTATGTTGCATCCACTCACTCGGTTTTCCCGGGCTTGATCACACACCAGACAGCGGAGACAAACCCACCCACGGAACCTCCTGATGATCATGCACGTCCAGTACGACCTGACCCTCCTGCTGACACACCAGAACCTTCGGAGCCACCTCCAGACGACTCTCGAGACACAACTGGCCACCACGAGACCACTGCGTCTGGTTCTCGAGATCATGCTCGCCGATCTTGGCACGACAATGCTTCTTGGGACAACTCAACCTACAGCCGTCGAGATCGCCGTTCCTCCTATCACGAAGGCCATTCTCGAGACCAGCACCGTGAAGGCCGACCTCGTTCTCGACACTCGACATATCACTCCAGATCTCGCTGGTGAACTCTTTACCTCTGAGGAGTACCGGAACAAGTATCGACTATTCTACGACAGCGATCCAGTGAGCCTAGTGGCCCCGCCCGATCTTTTTGGAGTAACAATGCTTCTCCCGACTTTCGGTATTGATGCCACTTCTTCCCTCAAAAGGTTTGTGAACTGCTGCATGCTCAGGATATTTGAACCTTGCGCCAGCTTCGTATTTCACTTTACGTTTCACATACTGGGACCACGTATCATGTTTCACACCGTTTCAATCGCATACCATCCCCGTCTCACCTTGATATTTCACCGCAGCTTTCAGTCGGCATTTCGAGCTTATTTTGACCTATTATCTCGTGGCCCCGTCTACATCATGGCGTCCCAGGACCTGATCTCCCAGTTCAGCTCTGACGTGCACGGAATTCCTCCTTCCCAGCCGGATCGCTCTCGCACACCTCCCCGGCACCAACATGGATGGCACCAAGCAGTACCTGCGTTCCGTGGCCCGATGCACTTTGCGACCCATCGACCTTTTTGGAGCCAGCCTGGGATACCGCCTCCGCCACCTACATCTCCATCGTTCCCAACACGCCCACCATGGACTCCACCTACGGCACCTTTCCCACCTACACCGCCTCCGTTTTCCCAGACGCCTCCCAACAATGCCAACTTTGCACCTCAACGTCATCCTTTTACACCGAGATCGCCGAGGCCTATGTCATCCCCGGGAGCAAGTTCCACTGTCAACGAAGGGTATACATGCAGACCAATTGAAATTCCGCCAGTGGAGCAATGGAAACCTGATGTCGACTTCCACGACTCCAACAAGATCAATGGTTTGGATTTCCCCTCCAAAATCCGACAGAGCCGGTTTTCCAGCTACAAAGACATTGAAGGTATGGATCCTTTACAAGTCCCACTCTGGAAGTTCTTGTACCAGGGCTTACACAACACCTGGCTCCGTCGTGTTGCATACGGAAGGGAAACCTTCGTCCTTCCTTTTGACAATATAGGCACTACAGTATTTGTGGCTGAATTGGTATCCCAACTACGCACCCGCAATGTGGATTTGGACAAACTGGCTACTTTTCGAGCTCGCTCAGCAGGCCAATGTCTCAATCAAAAGGAAGCCACTCAAAATATGGCCAAAGACGTTGCTCAACTTCTCCAATCTTGGCTCCCGGCTCAACCCTCCGCGGACGTGGCGAGCCAACAACGCATTCTTGAACTGGAAGCTGAACTGGCCAAAGTAAAATCGGCCGCCAGTACTTCACAGACTTCGGCACCTCAGGGGTCTACACCAGCCACGACACCGATTGGACGTGCACTTCAAGGACAACCTGCAGCCTCCACGACCTTTGACCCTTCGACTCTACTTATTTCTCCGGGATCCGTGAACTCTTGGCTCGTTGACAATCAACCCGCATCATTGACGGACACCCAATACAAGAAGTGGTTGAAAGACTTGAAGTTGCCACAGCCCAAGCAGGACATCCTGGAGAAGCACCTGGAGAAGGTCAACGAATGGTGGCAAAACCAACCCGATGATGCCTCCAAAACCATCCAACGCGCAAGCGTGGCTATGGGCATCGACCCCTGCAAGCATAAAGGAGCCACTACGGATGAAGTCGTCCTCAAGGTCATGACTGTGGCGTTATTGATGCACTCCTGACTAGCCGCGTATTTGAAATCACCGGGCTCAAAAGCAGCCAACATCATGCGGACTTTGGCCGTGGCTCATTCCTGTATTCTTGTCCTTGCACTATTGACCCCTTTCACGTTGTCCCCTTCTGTTGATGTCTTTTTTGTTTTTCGGATGCTTCAAACTGTACTGATGGGCCAATATGTGTTATTACATCCACGAGCCAATCCGAAACTTCAGGCCTTGCTCAAAGGCACTCCGATGCAGAGTATTTTCTTTTGCAAGTCGTGGGACGACTTGTCAGTCGCCCTCCAATGTTTCAAGCACCCTCAGGCGGTGTATATTCGCTTTAGCCACATTGCCAATTTTCAACCTAAGTTTTATGTGGGTTCCACTTCTTCTTTTGTTTTGGACCGCGAACACTCTCGTTATCGGAAATTTCTGCAAGTGCAACAAAACAAATTCGTGTTGGCCGAAGTCGCCTTACGGTTCTGGTGCAGATTTGACAATTTCTGGATGTGGTCTGTTTTCCCGATCTACACCAATAAATCCAACTTTTGGGCTTTGGAACAAGCCTTAATTCAATTGTGGCAACCTCGATTAAATACTCCGTTCATTTACCAGTTTTTCAATTGCCGAAAGGGACTCATAGCGCGTACCAAATTTTCCGACTCCCGACAATTTGGAGCATTCTCTCTGTGGCGAAAACTCCGTTGGCGATCTACACCCCATCATGTTCGACATGCTCTTCACAGTCCCCTTTTCCATCGACGAGTACAACTCTGGGAGATCATTCAGGATTTGGGCAGTAACTCCGTCCGACGCTTCCACATGGAGAAGAAACTTCGATCCAATGAAATTGGGGCCCAAGGATGTTATTTTATTCGACGTCTTGCCAACAACCTAGGCGAACCTCAGAGGTCGTACGCAATCAATGCCATTGACCGAGCCTTGACATTCTGGAAGGCCAAACGAGTCAGGAAACCGGTTCCTCTTCGTGCACCTTGGTTACTCGGCCCCAACTGGACCCGTGACCTTCGACGGCTGCTCATTTCCCACGTTCATCGAACTCGATGTTACAACACCACATTGCAGACTCCTTCCACCGGGATTGTCTTCACAAAGTTCCCCTCGGTTATGGACAGCTTGTGCAACCACAAAGAAGCCGCTACCAAATGGGCTGATGGCGAAACCCCAAAGTGTGCCTGTGATGCCTTACGACCTCATGCTCTTCGTGATCCCCATCCTGATCATCACTTGGTCCTGGACGGCGACAATCTACATTTCGATGATGGCCCACACACATCCATTGCGACGGGTTCGCTTCAAAACAAAATCTTCCCACCTTCCAAAGAGATCCAGACATCTCTTCGCCTTGCTCTGCGGACGTGGACTACCCGGAACTCACTCCCTTCATTACAAAAGACCCATATCGATGAGCTTTGGCACCGCTCCATTCAATCCCACTACAACACCCTCCGCAATCACATCACACACAAAGACATCGGACGCTTCAAACGTCTCTTTCCTGACGCCGTCTTCCACAACGAGGACAAGCGAGCTACATCCCTACGAATCTACTGCCCCGTCCTCTACTTCCAGTGCCTCACCACCACCTTCGCCGACCCGTTGGTTTTTCGCAAAGTGGAACACAACCCGAATGACATCATCGAGAAGACCATCGCCGAGATCAATCATCAATTTGGCAAAACATACCCATGGGCACTTGGTGCTGGACGAGACCTACCGAATGCCTACGTTCTCCCCAAACGGAAGAAACAGTTTAAGGCTGGGCGACCCATTGTCAGCTTCTTCACGGCACCTTTCCGACCCATGTTGAACTGCACCACCAAACTGATCTACAACCTCCTACCCCAGGCGTTTCCCCACAACCTGGCAAGGGGTGATGTATTTGATCTCATCAAGCTCCTCAAGGACACCGACTTTGATTCGCTCCCTACTCCCCGAATACACAACCAAGATCTTGCGGGTTTTTTCACAAGTATCGACACTGACCGCTTCATTGCTAGCTGGCGACTGACCTTGCAGTTCCTCTCGACTCTCATGAGTACCGACCCCGACGAGATCATCTCCGTGAAGGCAACTCCAGGCAACACCACAGGCGATGTAGTCAAAGGCCGCACGTGCCGTACACTCAATGTGACCAGGAAGATCTTCATTCGGGACATTGAACGCATCATCCTTATGTCTTTGAAGATGACCCAATTTTCCATTGGCACTACTGTTTTTGAACAAATTCGTGGATCCCATATGGGCTCCCCACTGAGTCCAGCTTTGTGCATGATGGTTGTCGCACTCTCTGAAGAAATCTGGTACCGAACCTACCGCACCACCCTCAGCACCATGGATCTTACAGCTCGCCTCCTTCGCTATGTGGACAATAGACTGTGTTTGTCGGACCCCTCCTGGGACTACGAAATTTGCTTCGCCAATTTCCTTCACCCGGAGTTCTACGGTCACCCCATCATTTTGGAAACGGAGCCGGACCAGGAGTTCTTGGGCTTTTGCATCGAGTTCGAACCCTTTGCCCTTCGCTACAGCCCTCCGCGCGATTTCAACCAGGTCATGGCGCCATTCTCCGCATCCCCTCTGACTGTCCAACTTTCGGGTTTTGTTTCACGACTATTTCTGGTCGCCAAATGTGCGCACCCTGCACACGAACGAACGCGAGGTTTTGCCGCATTGCACCGTCTGTACAGTAACTGCAGGTTTTACCGAGTCCGATTTAGCTACTGCTGCCAAGCCGATCCGTCAATATTTGCACCTTTCCTCATTGTGGTAAAATTCAGAACCGTCCTGCCGCTTGCGCTTACGTCTCATTGGTCACATCCTGCTGAACGTTTCACCTATTCGGGCCACACGTTAATTCATTTGATATTGGAGTATTGCATTCTCAGCTGGCTCACCCTCAAACTCGGCTTCATTTACTTCTTGGACCACATTCGACGTTTCCTGATGGCTTCCTCGTCTCCTACTACGTCAATCCCGATTCAAGAACCAGTTTTTCTTCAATTTCTTCACGATGATTCACGATGTTTGTTCACCATGCTTACCTTCTACTACATCGAGCAATGGCGCTACTGCCACCCACTCTCATTCCCAACATTGAACCTACACCTCTTCCCAGCACCGACGTATGGAATCAACCTGATGGGCTTCGACCGCATTACTCGGACCAGACCAACGACTTCATTGACAATGCCCACATCCCGTCGCCGGACACCGTGGAGGACGAGGCACTTATGGATGAACTCGTGGACACCCATCTCCCTGAACCACACCACCACGTTGCCGCTCCGTCACCTGATGTCCTACCTGCACCTTCGAAGCTTTCTACCAGAACACCATCGCCGCCGACTCGCAAGCAGAAAGCCAAATCAGCTCCCAAAGCGCCTGCAAAACGTCGTCGCCGACTTGACCAATCCCGATCCCGCTCCTCGAGCCCACTGTCACTCTGGACTTCTGAAGACAAACAGAAACTACGCACCTTGAAGGCGGACGAGAAGTCTCGATTTTCATGGCGAGTGATTTCGACCAAGATGGGCAAGTCCGAGGAAGATGTTCGCTCTATGTGGAATAAGATTAAAGACAAACTTGGCTGACCAACGACATATGCGAACCAAAGAAAAAGCTGGCCTGCGGCACTGTATTATTGCTTCACCACCCAGCTTTCTTCGTCTCCAAAGTTTTTTCGTTCTTTCGTTATTTTGACCTTCACAAACTCGGGCGTTGTTGCTCCATTGAAATTTGACATGTCATATCATACAACCCGCCAGCCATTTACTATGTCTCTCCGCATTCACCTGGACCGCTATTGCCAACTGCGAGCTATGTCCCACGAGAGGATCTCACCTACACGACGATCACGCTCTCCAACAAGGGCACCGTCTTCCGCTATGGGGTCTTCGTCATTTCAGCACCCACCCAACCGGACTCCGCCTACGACACCCCATCGACCGGTTATTTTCCAATTGGACCTGAAGCCGATGCAGCAACTTGCCGTCCGCAACCTCGCAGTCATTTCGTTTCAGACCTCAAAACCGTGGTTATTGACACGCTGTTACAACGATGGTCGATACACCTACCAGCGACAGATTTCTACATGATGATTGACGCCGATCAAGGAGCTCAGATGCTTGACGACCTCCCTCATTCTCTCCTGGACGTTTTGAACTGGTTCTACCCGACATGGAAAACTCATCAACATCTCGATGCCTTCACGACTCGTGAGTGTTCACCTTTGCTGCTGACACCCCATCCAGATCCACAAGACACAGGCTTCGCTGTCCATGTTCAAGTGATTCCCCGCGGGCATCCATTCGTCACGGCCACCCGATACACTAAAGCGGCCGAGTGATTAGCCTTTGAGATAGATCCTGGAGACGCTCACGTCTATGAGAAAAAAGGAAAAAAGGAAAAAAGCACTCGTCATGATTTCCTCCACCCCGGTGTTAGGTTTCTTTCGTCTCCCCGGCTTTTCCTCTTACCTTATTGTGATGCTCGTGGTTCGATTCATCATTGACCTTTACCTACGGATTTTCGGCTCCAGTTCAATGTTTCTTGTTCTCATATTTTTGCTACTATACATGACGACCTCCAACACGGATGATGCTACTCGATTGGTCTCACACCGTTCCTCACCTACATCCGCACATGGTCCTGTCCCACACCTCCCACCAGATGATCCTACTTCGGCATCGTATATTCCCAGGGCAGCGCGAATGATCCCAACCTCTACAACTGTCCATTCCGTATTCATCAAGAAGCTGAGCTACCCTTTGTCTACTCGCCCGGATGAACTTTGGATCGTGGAAAGGACACTTGATGGTATTGAAACGTGGAAGCCAGTGGAAACATTTCTGGAGAACATGCACCTCACCAACGATCGTGCTACCCTACGTACTACGGCTAACCATTGGCGCCGATACTATGATGTACCAATCCAATCATCCTCCTCTTTACGGCAACGGCTGTTCCTGTTCTTCCACACCCTGAACATGCCGACGTTTACGTCTCCCAACCGTACGAAGCGATACCGGACCAACTCCATATTTTACAGTCATGCTGGGGACGTTCTGCTCAACACCACTCTCAAGGAACCACCACCTCTTTATTTTGGCCACCGTGGCGATCTACACCACCTTCTTCACCACCGGCAACACTGCAACGCACTTTGCATCTCAATCGCCCTACCTTTTCTCCTCAACAAGTACATGGTCCATTGGATGCGAACGATACTAGCCCGATGGATATGTCGGACTCCAGTGTGTAATACACCACATCATTTGTCGGCATCGGAAAAGAACAGTGACTAACCGTCGTTTTGTGACCACTCACTAGGTACACCGTTTCCCTCCATTTTCCAAAATTTTGGGCTTTATTCCTTGGTCATTATCAGCCTATGTTGCAGCTTGGGCTTTCCGATTTATATTCGACACTCGACATTCGACGCCATGGCTCATTCTTCTCGGCCCCATCCATATCGCGCTACATCCACGGTTGAGACACCACTGGGTACCCGAAATGTTGGATGGCTTGCTGGACCCCGAGGCCTTCCTGGTCACGTGAACCCTCCTCCAAACCGACCTGTTCTTATCTTGATTGACTACTCCCCCTTACAGGCATTGACTCATCGCAGCGAACCTGACCGTGAACACTACATGGCTTTGGCTAGCTCAAATTTCAAAAATGTTAGTGGCTACGAACTTGAAGCTCTGTTTACCTGGTCACGTCAGATGGAACCAGTTGAAGCCGGCCTCATTCCTACTGGCGAACTACGCTTCTGTATCTCAAAAAGATTGAAGTCCCAATGGGACATCCAACTTGACCCTTCGAATTTGGAGTTTCGCTATTGCGACCTGGAAGGTGATACATTTCAAGTCTCCAATGATACGACGATCTTGCAGCTTTTGGAGGAATACCGACCCGAATGGCGACTCCGGCAGTACAACTACAACGAATCCTCTTTGCTCATTCCGGGTACCTCACAGCCTTTCGTACTACGTCTGCGATGCCACAAAATTAGCCCCGGTGTGATCTTGCCCTGATACGCTCACTGGCCAGAAAAGACCATGCTGAAGGGTTTTCGCTTCTCCTTTGACACTTTATCAACACAAAGGATTCTTTGATTTCCATCTTGTTAGGCTTTGAGCTTTGTCCTTTCCGTGGACCTTGCACCACTTGATTGAAGACTAGACTTCACTTTTATCATCGTTATTATTATTATTATTGTTATTATTCTCTGGCTTGGCTTATGTTCGCAATTTCTTGATGCCTCAGCCTTTGCTGCACCATTTCCCGCATTTCTGATCGTTTCACCCATGGAGCATAAACGAGACGCTACCGTGGCTGGCTTGGCTTGGCCTTCGAATCCCAACCGTGGACTCGCTCCCACCAACCCAGTTCAAGCACCAGACGCCCAGGCTTCTGCACTATGTCATTCTGGCCTTCCTGACCCTACTACTGAGACCACTTCGGCACCTTTGGCGGCTGACAGTACAACTACCGACATTGGAACTACGGCCCATTCTGATACATATTCAGGCTTCGGACCTCCTGATGTCCCTTTTCCGACGGAGCCAAGTCGTGCATACCACTACTTACATCGTGCTTCCTTCTCATCCCGCGTGGTCCACCAGATCCAATTCAAGATCATTACCCACTCCAACAATACCAGGGAGTTATTCATCGAAGAGATTCCCATGTCGGGGCACTCCAAATGTCGTGACCCCGAGCACTACTTTTATGGTCTTTCGGGCAATTGGGAGTGGTCCCTGCGCACAGCGGATTATTGGCGACATCACTTTGAGATTCCTCTAGTTCATGGGCATCATCCTTTTCACAATGTTCCCATTGAGACCACTACACCTACGGAGGCAACCCGCCTCATCCCGAAGATCCAGGACCTGGCCAAACAACTTTCAACCACTTTGACGGCTGCTATGGCATCTGGGGAAATCAACGAAACGTGGAGAATGGTTGAAGGCAGGAGCTTCCGTGAAGCGATTCAAATACTTCAACTTGAAGCCAATTTCCCTGCTGAGTGACTGAACGCGGCTGTGTACATTAGCACCGGAAAAGCCTTTTGTATTTGAATCTTGCCGACATTTGCTGCGATGGTCTTCCAAAAATCAAACCCCGCCACACGCGGGGTGTGTGTGTGTAACATCTGAACAGATGTAAAACTTCTTTGACTCTAACCGTTTCACATTTGCAGGGAATCTTTTTACATTTGCAGGGGGCATGCGGCCATCATGCAAACGCATGCCAACGAAGCTATGCATGATGGTGGAAGCCGGGGCTGATCACCCTGGTGTACCTGCAACTTTTCGGTTTGAACTGTTGATCAAGCTGTTACACTGCGTTGTTTCGAATCTACACGGTTGCCACAATCTGTATTGCTTGCATCAGAACCTTCCTCAGATTTTCGCCGAAACTATGTCGCCGACAGTATTATGATTTTTTGAATTATTTCGCCGAAACCATGTCGCCGATGTATTTGGATTATTTCATCAAAACCATGTCGCCGATTCATTTATTTATTTTGATGACGGTCTTGGCCATGGAAACCATTCAGGAGAACTTCTATTATTCATAGGGTGCATCGTTATTTTCGTTGTTTCATTTCTAATCTGCATGTTTCAGGATTCAGTTCCTGCCGGATCATATAATGATCCATTCTTGTCTAGTGTGTGTGTGTAAAAGCCTCTGTGTGTAAAAACGTCTGTGTGTAAAAGCAACTGTGTGTAAACGTCTCTGTGTGTAAAAGTGTTTGTGTGTAAAAGTGTTTGTGTGTAAAATCGTCTGTGTAAGAGCGTCTGTGTGTAAAAATCTCTGTGTGTAAAAGTCTCTGTGTGTAAAAGTGTTTGTGTGTAAAAGGCTCTGTGTGTAAAAGCGTCTGTGTGTAAAAGTGTCTGTGTGTAAAAGAGCCTATGTGTAACAAGCGTCTGTGTGTAAAAGCGTCTGTGTGTAAAAGCTTCTGTGTGTAAAAGCTTCTGTGTGTAAAAGCGTCTGTGTGTGTAAAAGTCTTTGTGTGCAAAAGCGTCTGTGTGCAAAATCGTCTGTGTGTAAAAGCGTCTGTGTGTAAAAAGCGTCTGTGTGTAAAAGTCTCTGTGTGCAAAAGCGTCTGTCTGTAAAAATTTCTGTGTATGAACAGCTTTAGAAAAATACGATGCAAACTATTGTCTTGTACTAGCCATATATTGTCTTGATACTACTCTTCTCGCCTGCCTATAATACATCTTTAATATATTATCTTGTAATATAGTGTCTCCATACTAACAACAGAAGACTCTGCTCCTCTACGCTCTCGGGCCATCCGTCGTCTAGTTTCTTGGATGGCAATTTTCTTGACATTCATTTTTCTTTTGCGCTGGTTTCGGTTCCGATTCATTCTTTTAAGGGCATCCGGAACGCTGTGTTGCGCGAAGCGGTTCATCGGCCATAAGCGCCGTGACACCTGTCGTACATCCACATGCCGTGGCAATGGCTAGATGGATGACAGGGCAATGGCCCTGCCGATCGGATCACATTTGGAACCAAATGTGATAAATTCTGATGCTATAAGCCGATATAAGACGTGCATCCCAGGGAAAACCTTGGACTGCGACAAATATGAATGGCCCAGACTGTGGCGCAGTGAGTTGGGGGAGCTTCGGTACCGGGGATGATGGTTCAATGGTTCAACGGTTGCTGAATCCTACTCAAAACTGGGAATGGAACATACCCGGCCTGGTAAACTTACGAAAAACTATAGAAATTCACCATGTTGAATAGGTAAACTATCTATAAATAGGCCATCTATACCATAGCTATGTTAGTTTACCAGAGGGTACCCATTTCATCCCATTTCATCCCAGTACGGCATTCTTTCGTGGATTTCCGATTGCCTATCCTTCGGCTCATTGCGATGTTTGATGGACTTCCACCTGAGGGAGAAGATCTTCATATGAAGGTAAACTCGAAACCAAATCCACATCATATAACCCTTTTTCAGAGGTATAACATGCTATTTCACCGAGTCATTTGCTGAACACCATCCCGTTTGAGATGATTGGGCTATATTGGGCTTATAGCATCTACCTCTTTGACTGTGATGGTGTTCAGCAAATGACCCCCCAGTTTGGTTGGTGTGGCATTGGGTGAATCTGCACAATGACCGGTGTTCGGACAGAATTCACTGACCAGACCATGTCCCAAATTCCCATCGGATTCCCATTGGTTGATGAAAAAGACGAGGGGTTTGAAGGTTTACCCTGCAGTAAATTAACAGTTCGACCCTGGCAGATAGGGGTTGAAAGATTCGTTTCCTCTAAAAATTGGTGATTTTCAGGGTCTATGTTAATTTACCAGAGGGTACCCCTTTAACAACAGGTAAATGATGATAGATGGTATACAGGACATTATTTACTATGACCGTGAAAAACCATTCGGAGATTTTCTCGACCATGATGGGATTTTTCAGGAACTGTGGGGTTATGACAGATTTTTTTCACCATTCAGTGGGTCATTAACTAGTAACTAGTAAACTCGCTGGATCAAGCAACCAAATGGAGCTTGAGTTCGATGGACAATAATGTATAAGTCGGAACATGTCCATTGCCATGTTTGATTACCAGAGTTTTTTGTCAAAAACCAATTATTCTCCCATTAATATCCATTAACTGATGTTCATTTTCAATCATTGACCCATTTTGAAGCAGCAAACAACGTCATCGAGTCACACTTCTCCGCAGGATACCATCTAATCGGCCGCTGCAAAAGGGTGCCTCCGTGAGCGCATGCTGCGTGTTTTTTTGGGAAAACTTGGTTGGTGGTTGGTTGTTTGTGTAGTGGAGCAATGGTTGAATGGGCATTAAATAAAACCTTCAACAATAATTAAACAAGAAAATGGTTATGAAATTGATATGCAGATGTTTTACGGTTTTATTTAATATCAATTGATCAACAAGATTTGGAATAATGGTTGAATCGGCACTAAGTCTTTTAAAGACAGGATGTTGCACCTTTAAGGGGAAGGGAGACCACGCAGGATACCCAGGTGTAAAGGGATGCAAAGAAGCAACAGCATTTACGAGGCGGCCCCCGAACGTTATTTTTTGTTGCATCATAAGCCCCATCAACTACCACCCAACAGTTACTGGATGTTACTGGATAGTTAATGTAGCCAAAGAAGCGGGGCCTGTCTCGTGTATATAGTTCCAGTAACTGTAGGTCCTGCCAGCCGTTCTGCAGCTATGTGCTTGGGGAGTGAGGCAGTCTGCAGGGGCTGGCGCGCAGTTTTTTTCGGCTTAGACGTATAAAAAAGATGTTGAGCGAGAGTCCAGCTAGATACTGGAATCACCTGAATTATTTGCAGTTTATACATGTTTATACCCAAAATGGTGGTTTATACCCAACCACAATGGCGCCAGGGGATATCATATGATATCATGGGATATGTGACCGTAACCAACAATTATGGACTATTTCAAAGGATCATACCGGGTACTATCCCATGGTTATGAGCTGTCCGGAGCCACTAAATAGTTTAATTACCCTTTGGTTATTTAACATAGGCATGGAAAATGGCTTATTTATAGATGGTTTACCTATATATTAATTAAAGGGGCTACGCCCCCTGCCGCCGACCCCTGGTCTAGGGGCCTGGAACGTAAGAACAAAGGTTTAGTGGTGACCTGTTCTTGTGTTGGAAATGTATGTGTGTATTTCTCTTCTGACCCAGCGATGTCCGAAGCGGATCTGCACGTGCTTTCTGGGGCCTTGGCCTTCGGGGGTACGGAGACCCTGGGCGCTGGTGCGTTCCGGGGATCAGCAGATCAGCTTTGGAGGTCGCAGGGTTGGAAAGGGAGGAGGAGAACAACAACAGCAGCAGCAGCAACAACAACAAGAACAAGAACAAGAACAAGAACAAGAACAACAACAACAACAACAACAACAAGAACAAGAACAACGACAACCACAACAACGGCAAGCACAAGCACAAGCACACCGACAACAACCACAAGGCGCCGCAAAACCACTTTTTCTCCGACGCGCTCCCCCTGCAGATGGCTGGGGTCGGCGGATATATATATATATATAATATATATATATACTGTGGTGTTTTTATCATAGGTGAATAGTTGCTATAGGGTTATACATAATATATATATATATATACTATTCTATCGGGTCACCCCCACATATTTACATATATATTTTATGTAATTATAGTATATATAATATGTTATCCGGGTCACCCCCATATGTTTACATATATGTATATATATATATATACTATCTTATCGGGTCACCCACACATACACACACACACACACATATATATATATATACTTTAAACCCCACAACGCTTCCACTCAGCTATCACAGCAGCAACAGCAGCTGAATTGGGATTTGAGTGGATTTTTTCAAAAAATGGGATGATCGGGGTTCCTTAGAACGCTCGCTACCGGTAGTGAATTGGGGTTTGAATTGATTTTTTCTAAAATTGGGATGATCGGGGGCCCTTAGAACGCTCGCTACCGGTAGTGAGTGTTCTAAGAGGGAGCGACGGTCGCTCCCTGTTAGAACGCTCCCTAAGATAGATAGTGTTCTAACAGGGTGCGACGGTCGCTCCCTGTTAGAACGCTCGCTACCGGTAGTGAGTGTTCTAAGGGGGGATTGGCAAACATCGGACCAGGGATGATCTTGTGTTTTCGCTGGGGTCTTAGTGAGAAGAACGCAAGATTGAGGGTGCTCCAGCGACAGGAAACCTCCCTTAGAACGCTCGCTACCGGTAGTGAGTGTTCTAAGAGGGAGCGACGGTCGCTCCCTGGTCGCTCCCTGTTAGAACGCTATCTATCTTAAAAGCAGCAATTATACATATGGATGATTGGGGGGCCCTTAGAACGCTCGCTACCGGTAGTGAATGGGGAATTCTTTCAAAAATTGGGACGATTGGGGTTCCTTAGAACGCTCGCTACCGGTAGTGAATGGGGAATTCTTTCAAAAATTGGGACGATTGGGGTTCCTTAGAACGCTCGCTACCGGTAGTGAATGGGGAATTCTGTCAAGAATTGGGATGATGGGGAGCAATTAGAACGCTCGCTACCGGTAGTGAATGGGTAATTCTGTCAAAATGGGTAATTTTTGAAAAAAGCCGGCTGTTGCTGCTGTGATAGCTGAGTGGAAGCGTTGTGGGGTTTAAAGTATATATATATATATGTGTATGTGTGGGTGACCCGATAAGATAGTCTATATATATATATATATACATATGTAAACATATGGGGGTGACCCGGATAACATATTATATATACTATAATTATATAAAATATATATGTAAATATGTGGGGGTGGCCCGATAGCATAGTATATATATATATATATTATGTATAACCCTATAACAACTATTCACCTATGATAAAAACACCACAGTATATATACATATGAATACTTAAGCAAGGGTTTAAGGGGTTTAAGGCCAGCCTACTGCCTAACGTTGCTTTCTGAAACCAGAAGAAAATCTCCAGGAAAGCGCCCGGCAGGTGGCCAAAGGACATGCTGCTGGGCCGCCAAGGGCACCGGGAAGGCGCCCGGCAGGTGGCCAAAGGACATGCTGCTAGGCCGCCAAGGGCGCCGGGAAGGGTTTAAGGGCAGCTTAGGGCGCCGGGAGAGGTTTAAGGCCAGCCTACTGCCTAACGTTGCTTTCTGAAACCAGAAGAAAATCTCCAGGAAAGCGCCCGGCAGGTGGCCAAAGGACATGCTGCTAGGCCGCCAAGGGCGCCGGGAAGGGTTTAAGGGCAGCTTAGGGCGCCGGGAAGGGTTTAAGGCCAGCCTACTGCCTAACGTTGCTTTCTGAAACCAGAAGAAAATCTCCAGGAAAGCGCCCGGCAGGTGGCCAAAGGACATGCTGCTGGGCCGCCAAGGGCACCGGGAAGGGTTTAAGGGCAGCTTAGGGCGCCGGGAAGAGTTTAAGGCCAGCCCACTGCCTAACGTTGCTTTCTGAAACCAGAAGAAAATCTCCAGGAAAGCGCCCGGCAGGTGGCCAAAGGACATGCTGCTGGGCCGCCAAGGGCACCGGGAAGGGTTTAAGGGCAGCTTAGGGCGCCGGGAAGGGTTTAAGGCCAGCCTACTGCCTAACGTTGCTTTCTGAAACCAGAAGAAAATCTCCAGGAAAGCGCCCGGCAGGTGGCCAAAGGACACGTTGCTAGGCCGCCAAGGGCGCCGGGAAGGGTTTAAGGGCAGAGGGCAGTTTAGGGCGCCGGGAGGGGTTTAAGGCCAGCCTACTGCCTAACGTTGCTTTCTGAAACCAGAAGAAAATCTCCAGGAAAGCGCCCGGCAGGTGGCCAAAGGACATGCTGCGAGGCCGCCACGGGCACCGGGAAGGGTTTAAGGGCAGCTTAGGGCGCCGGGAAGGGTTTAAGGCCAGACTACTGCCTAACGTTGCTTTCTGAAACCAGAAGAAAATCTCCAGGAAAGCGCCCGGCAGGTGGCCAAAGGACATGCTGCTGGGCCGCCAAGGGCACCGGGAAGGGTTTAAGGGCAGCTTAGGGTGCCGGGAAGGGTTTAAGGCCAGCCTACTGCCTAACGTTGCTTTCTGAAACCAGAAGAAAATCTCCAGGAAAGCGCCCGGCAGGTGGCCAAAGGACAAAGGACATGCTGCTGGGCCGCCAAGGGCGCCGGGAAGAGTTTAAGGGCAGCTTAGGGCGCCGGGAAGGGTTTAAGGCCAGCCTACTGCCTAACGTTGCTTTCTGAAACCAGAAGAAAATCTCCAGGAAAGCGCCCGGCAGGTGGCCAAAGGACATGCTGCGAGGCCGCCAAGGGCACCGGGAAGGGTTTAAGGGCAGCTCAGGGCGCCGGGAAGGGTTTAAGGCCAGCCTACTGCCTAACGTTGCTTTCTGAAACCAGAAGAAAATCTCCAGGAAAGCGCCCGGCAGGTGGCCAAAGGACATGCTGCTAGCCAAGGGCGCCGGGAAGGGTTTAAGGGCAGCTTAGGGCGCCGGGAAGGGTTTAAGGGCAGCCTACTGCCTAACGTTGCTTTCTGAAACCAGAAGAAATCTCCAGGAAAGCGCCCGGCAGGTGGCCAAAGGACATGCTGCTGGGCCGCCAAGGGCACCGGGAAAGGCGCCCGGCAGGTGGCCAAAGGACATGCTGCTAGGCCGCCAAGGGCGCCGGGAAGGGTTTAAGGGCAGCTTAGGGCGCCGGTAAGAGGTTTAAGGCCAGCCTACTGCCTAACGTTGCTTTCTGAAACCAGAAGAAAATCTCCAGGAAAGCGCCCGGCAGGTGGCCAAAGGACATGCTGCTGGGCCGCCAAGGGCGCCGGGAAGGGTTTAAGGGCAGCTTAGGGCGCCGGGAAGGGTTTAAGGCCAGCCTACTGCCTAACGTTGCTTTCTGAAACCAGAAGAAAATCTCCAGGAAAGCGCCCGGCAGGTGGCCAAAGGACATGCTGCTGGGCCGCCAAGGGCGCCGGGAAGAGTTTAAGGGCAGCTTAGGGCGCCGGGAAGGGTTAAGGCCAGCCTACTGCCTAACGTTGCTTTCTGAAACCAGAAGAAAATCTCCAGGAAAGCGCCCGGCAGGTGGCCAAAGGACATGCTGCTGGGCCGCCAAGGGCACTGGGAAGGGTTTAAGGGCAGCTTAGGGCGCCGGGAAGGATTTAAGGCCAGCCTACTGCCTAACGTTGCTTTCTGAAACCAGAAGAAAATTTCCAGGAAAGCGCCCGGCAGGTGGCCAAAGGACATGCTGCTGGGCCGCAAGGGCGCCGGGAAGAGTTTAAGGGCAGCTTAGGGCGCCGGGAAGGGTTTAAGGCCAGCCTACTGCCTAACGTTGCTTTCTGAAACCAGAAGAAAATCTCCAGGAAAGCGCCCGGCAGGTGGCCAAAGGACATGCTGCTGGGCCGCCAAGGGCACCGGGAAGGCGCCCGGCAGGTGGCCAAAGGACATGCTGCTAGGCCGCCAAGGGCGCCGGGAAGGGTTTAAGGGCAGCTTAGGGCGCCGGGAGAGGTTTAAGGCCAGCCTACTGCCTAACGTTGCTTTCTGAAACCAGAAGAAAATCTCCAGGAAAGCGCCCGGCAGGTGGCCAAAGGACATGCTGCTGGGCCGCCAAGGGCACCGGGAAGGGTTTAAGGGCAGGCTTAGGTGCCGGAGGGGTTTAGGCCAGCCTACTGCCTAACTTGCTTTCTGAAACCAGAAGAAAATCTCATGAAAAGCGCCCGGCAGGTGGCCAAGGACAAAGTACATGCTGCTTGGGCGCGCAAGGGCGCCGGGAAGAGTTTAAGGGCAGCTTAGGGCGCCGGGAAGGGTTTAAGGCCAGCCTACTGCCTAACGTTGCTTTCTGAAAACCAGAAGAAAATCTCCAGGAAAGCGCCCGGCAGTGGGCCAAAGGACATGCTGGCGAGGCCGCCAAGGGGCACCGGGAAGGTCCAGCTTGGGCGCCGGGAAGGGTTTAAGGCCAGCCTACTGCCTAACGTTGCTTTCTGAAACCAGAAGAAAATCTCCAGGAAAGCGCCCGGCAGGTGGCCAAAGGACATGCTGCTGGGCCGCCAAGGGCGCCGGGAAGAGTTTAAGGGCAGCTTAGAACCCGGGAAGGGTTTAAGGCCAGCCCACTGCCTAACGTTGCTTTCTGAAACCAGAAGAAAATCTCCAGGAAAGCGCCCGGCAGGTGGCCAAAGGACATGCTGCTGGGCCGCCAAAGGCGCCGGGAAGAGTTTAAGGGCAGCTTAGGGCGCCGGGAAGGGTTTAAGGCCAGCCTACTGCCTAACGTTGCTTTCTGAAACCAGAAGAAAATCTCCAGGAAAGCGCCCGGCAGGTGGCCAAAGGACATGCTGCTGGGCCGCTAAGGGCACCGGGAAGGGTTTAAGGGCAGCTTAGGGCGCCGGGAAGGGTTTAAGGCCAGCCTACTGCCTAACGTTGCTTTCTGAAACCAGAAGAAAATCTCCAGGAAAGCGCCCGGCAGGTGGCCAAAGGACATGCTGCTGGGCCGCCAAGGGCACCGGGAAGGGTTTAAGGGCAGCTTAGGGCGCCGGGAGGGGTTTAAGGCCAGCCTACTGCCTAACGTTGCTTTCTGAAACCAGAAGAAAATCTCCAGGAAAGCGCCCGGCAGGTGGCCAAAGGACATGCTGCTGGGCCGCCAAGGGCACCGGGAAGGGTTTAAGGGCAGCTTAGGGTGCCGGGAAGGGTTTAAAGCCTACTGCCTAACATTGCTTTCTGAAACCAGAAGAAAATCTCCAGGAAAGCGCCCGGCAGGGGAAGAGTTTAAGGGCAGCTTAGGGCGCCGGGAAAGCCACTAGGGCAAGGGCGCTGCAGAGGGTTTGAGGGCAGGCTAGTGCCTAACGTTGCCTGGAGGAGCTCCAACCAAGCGCCCGGCAGATGGCCAAAGTCGTGCGCTGAGGAGCCGGGCTTAATGCTACTGCCTAACGTTGCTTATAATGCTTAACGCCACTTTTCCTCGGGCGCGCTCCCCCTGCAAATGGCTGGGGTCGGCGGATTATTAAAAATGGTGGATCTTTCCATGGCAAACTGTTAGTCATAACCAGATGGTACCCATTTTTGACCCACAACAGATGAAAGACCTAAGGGATCTCACCCCAAGCCTCGTGGGTGATATCAATGGAAAACTACCCATGCCATGGATTTATCTCAGCTTTAGCATAATGTGGGCAACCCAACAAGAAACCTACCATTTGGGGGTGGTTTATACCACCCCTAAAAATGGTGATGAACATGTTTTTTTTCCACATGAACTGACATTAAACAGTTGAAAACATACATGTACATAGCACTGCGCACCCCTCCATGTTGTCATGTTGCGTCTTGTCTTTTGTACTGCTGTACTTCAACTTGTAAAGCAACTGATTATTTTGGCTCAAGATAAAACAAGCAGCTTTGCGCTTCAGGTCATTGGGTACTATCCTGGGAGGTTGTGGGATACGTACTCAACAGGTTAACAGCCTCAGTTCATATATCCAGGTACTCTTACACGCACATAGGTCCTGAGCCACACCTTTGTGCCTGTAAGACATCCGCCAAAACACTTTTCCCTGACCCTTGGTAACTGCCGGTATCGAGTTGCACCAGCCTCTTGCCAATTCAGGTGATTAGTGCATTGCAGCAAGCTCGTGTCCATTGAACAAGGACTCGCGCGGGAGTGTTTGCACTGACCAGGGTGCATCCTCCCAGTTGTTGAAACCAATTTCCATATTAAGTACTTTGTTGAGCCCATTGCAGTAGGCTTTGTTGTGCTCCTTAGTTCAATCTAATTGTTAGTGAATCTTTGCATTGACCGGAGTCCCTGATTCGCAGCCAAACCTCGATCGCATCGATTTGTCAGTCAAAGACCTAATAGCATTTGAGGAACTTAGTCGGCATTTTGCTGTGACCTCCCCGTTTTGCTAAGCAATTGCAGGGTGAGAACCTAAGTTCATTTCCAATCGTACGGCATTTGTGGTTCGAGACTAGGTTTAGCTCAACCACTTTCTTGCTTGAAGATTTGCGGTGCTACTGTACATGGACAAGAGGGCACGTTCAAGATCTGGTTCGGAAGAGCGGGAGGTGTTGCAGAATCGGTTTCGTAAGATCAGAAAGGAGAAAAGGTCAGGTGTTAGCTTCAAAAGAAGATATCGTTCTGCCTGCCTCAAGCTCCTGACTTACTTCATCCGTGTGTTGACAGCCCAAACTGAGCATCCAGATTACGACCCTTACGATCCACATAGTTTGTACTTGGAACGCCGTAAGCTTCAAGCAGAGGAGCAATTGAAACGGGTTGACAATTATCAGCTTCCGAGGAAGGATCAGCCACTCTTAGCGAGGCTTGAGCCTGTTCCTAACACTCAGGACGAAAATACTGGGTATTACTCGGAAGATTCGTTTGTTGCGGAGACAGTTGACATCAGTGACGAGGAGCAGGAAGAGATTGAGTGTCCATTCGGTGAACCACGTTTCATCGAAATCTTTCATCGATTGGTTCGGGAAGGAAAGATCAAGAAAGGAAAGGTTGTGGAGCCACCACACGTTCCTGTTGTCCCTGAACTGCCAGATCGTTTGAGAGGACCATCTCGTGTAGCCCCGTCAGGTGCATCTTCATCCATTTTGCAATCGAAACCTAAGGCATCTCCAAGTGTGCCGCCTACACCCGTTTTACAATCCAAGCCGAAGACAGCAACAAGTGTGTCATCATCAGGTCATCGTGCCTCAGCCGCTTCATCAACAACAACAGGCGGTGTTGGGGTACCAGAACCTTTGAATCCCCCAACTGGTGTGCGTGTGAATCAACAGAAGATAAGGGACTTGGGATTTCGCATCAGCAATCTTCCAACGTTCAAATATTCAGAGCGACTGATCTTCTCGGTGGATTGGCATCAAGTGTTGGACACAGTGAGATTTCGCAAAGAGACTCTGAGGACTGACACATATCGCATTTTGCCGGAGGTTCAAGATTCATTTCATCAGTTACAGGATCAATTTCCAGGGTGCTTGATTGTCATCAACAGTTATTGCTGCTCAGAATTCTATAGGAAGGGAGTGGCTTCAGTCAATCATCCTTCAGTGTCACATACAATCACAACAGAGGACCGGGTCAACGAAAAAGGCAAATTTTCAGCCTTGACTGAGATTGCTGACGATTCGTGCGTCTTGGTGCACTTTGACGATAGTGTCGACGTTGTGACAGAGTGGAGGGACCTGACTGCAAGGCACAACGAACAGTTGGGAATTTTTGGAATCAAGGTTCCGAGACATTGGAAAACGCAGAGGGCCGTGACAGGGGTGGACTGGTATCAGAATATCGTCTCAAAGAGAGCCAGTAATTCTGCTTATCCATTGTATCCTCCACTGGATATTCACTTGTTGAGTCCTTGCTAAGTTTGTCGAATCCGAGTGTCTTCCTAGGTATC